>QANY01003637.1:0-20802 GCA_003255025.1 Datisca glomerata
AGATATGTGACATGAATATTGTACAAGAATAATATATTAATTGAAATGAGTAAGGAGCAAGTGTACCATTTCATAATTTTATTGCAGGAGCTTGAGTTTGATGTCCCACTTCTATTGGTAGAATTTTTCCTGTTTTCCTTGCTACGGACTTATTGGTAGAGTTTCTCCTGCTTTCTTATTTTCCTTTTCTGCTTTCAATTTTTTCCTTCCCTTTCTCGCTTCTTTTTCCTTTACTCTTGGTTGTTTTTTGCTCAGCTTCATTCTTTAGCTTTTCTTTACTCATCTCTTCTCCTTCTTCTTCTTCTTCTCCTTCTGCTTCTTATTCTTCTTCTTCTTCTTCTTCTTCTTCTTCTTCTTCTTCTTCTTCTTCTTCTTCTTCATCTTCTTCTTCTTCCTCTTCCTCTTCTTCCTCTTCTTCTTCTTTCTCTTCTTCTTCCTCTTCTTCTTCTTCTTCTTCCTCTTCTTCCTCTTCCTCTTCCTCTTCTTCTTCCTCTTCTTCCTCTTCTTCCTCTTCTTCTTCCTCTTCCTCTTCTTCTTCCTCTTCTTCTTCCTCTTCTTCTTCCTCTTCTTCTTCCTCTTCTTCTTCTTCTTCTTCTTCTTCTTCTTCTTCTTCTTCTTCTATCGAGAAGAGGAACTTTTTTCTTATGCTAACTCAAGAGGACGAAATATGATAAGGCGAATGAAGGGAACGAAAATTATAATAAATACGAGTCGCAACGTTAACAGGGATCGCAGCTGCCGTGTTACTCATAATGACTGGTGTCACCTCCCTTATTGGGTCAAGCAGAAAACTCCAATCATGAATCTAATAACTGTGAGCGGTTATGACCCCTTCTTGGTTCTCTCTCGAATGGAATGGTTTTGTATCCGTCTGCTTATCTGCAAAAGAAAATGAAGAAAAATGAAAATTAGTAACAAGTTTGAGAGTGAATTAAAATGGATAATCAAGCCCAGGCAAGAAAAACTTCCTAGAAGTTCCCCATTTCTGAGGTATTATCCAATGACCATAATTACCCTTATCCTCCCCAAACATAAATGATTTTTTTGTCCAATCCCTTATATTTTAGTAAGATTTTTTATCGGAGCGCGTCTAGTTTCACTCATGGGCATGCATAAAAATTCCCACCCTTCTGCTTAACCAACTAAGTCACTGAACTCTACAAAACCTAGATTTAAGTTGTTTAGGCTATTCATTGCTTCAAAACATAAAAGAACCATGTATGTATTTGGAGTAAATTGAGAAGGAGCAAGGTTGTAGTGATGGAAAAACTCTAAAAATAAGGGTGACATTAGGAATTTAAAACTTAATGCTATGTACATTGAATGGAAAGTGACCTCAGTGGGAGGATGAAAAGGAAACCCCATCTCCTCAATCTGACCCAAGGCACAATGAGCATCTTCAGGGAAAGCAGGGTGATAAAGCTTAAGAAAATCCTTAAACTCGCTCTCATTTATAACGCTAGAGGAAGAAAAAATAGACTCCTCTATTATTCTTGAAAAGAAAGAAAAGAAAGAGAAGAAAGAAAACTTACGAAAGAGTAAGGACCAAAGTAATGGGAAATCGGGGAAGTATGGCGATTTAAAGGCATGGATTTGAAATCAAAATCCAAAACGAGAAAATAATCCTCAAACGACGCGACTAATGTGATAGCCATCAGCTATGATAGCCATCAGCTGAACGAACATCTAAAGTCACGTAAAAAGGATAAGACACGCTGATGAATCGGGAAAGAAGATCAGATTAGAATATATCATTACTTTTCCATTTTGGTAACTTGTGCACTGCTATGTGACATCAATGCCGCGCCTCTTCGACTGCCACATGTCTCATAGCATTAAAGCATGCATTTCGTCTACTCATAAACTTTAAAGTAGTAAAAAATGATCACATGCACTGACGCAAGGATATTGTGGCAATCATTATGCTGATATCTTACCACAAGGTGGGGATGAACGACAATATGCCATGACCAAGAAGTTAATTAATATAATCATATCAAGAAATCATTAAGAGCATTGAACGTGGGTGGTCCAATGAGGACAAAGAATGTACCTTGCCCAAGTACGAGGACCTGTGGCATTGACACATCACATCATCACTTGTCACTATTTACCCTTATCAAGCTAATAGGGAGAGTCCGTGACAATGTCTCATTGGAGGAACGTCTTCTATTGGCACTTATGCCCTCACTACAAGAAAAACCACATATATCTTTGGTTTTTTGAGACGTATACCAGCAGTCTAAACCACTGGAAATATTTTTAACGTTTCAAAAATTATCGTCTAACTCTTTGACCAAAACACCCTATTGATATGAACCCCACCGACAATTTGCGATGAAATCCGATAACGATTATGGTTCAAGAATTCTAAGAACTTTAAAGACAAGATTGTTGAGCCTTAACCCGTTATCTAGAAACATAATAACTAAGACTACGAATGATAGAAACGCCACACCAAGAAACCTAAGTAACACTCAAGAATCAATGTGATAAGTTTGGTTGTTTGAACGCTACAAGACTAACTTGATAACTTCAAAGAGTTCTTTCAAGAATAAAGAAGAAGAAGAAGGAGAAGAAGAAGAAGAAGGAGAAGAAGAAGAAGAAGGAGAAGAAGAAGAAGAAGGAGAAGAAGAAGNGGTTGTTTGAACGCTACAAGACTAACTTGATAACTTCAAAGAGTTCTTTCAAGAATAAAGAGGACACACCTCACAATAACATAACTTGTTTTCAATATTCATAAAATCTTACAAATTTCGTGGGTATCATGTTTTATACTTGGAACAACCCTCCAAGAATAGGAAAAACATTAATTTCAGCCTTGAAACCACACCAACATTAAAGTAAACTATTTCCCATGTTTTTAGACCTTTTTTGACTAATCACAATAAGTAAATATCACTAATTGACTATATTCAACATATTTAAGCATAACAAACTCAAAATAGATTCATCCCCCTATTTAATAACCTTCAAAATAGTCTAATTCATGCCCTTTCATGACCTTATCTTGATGAACACATTTTTGTAGGTTCATTGTCCTTTTCAATTGCTTTAGTATGCTAATTAGACTCTTCAATTGCGACATGGACAAATCCTTGACTTTCATTTGGATCCACATTGGACTTCAATTTTCCAGAATCATTACAATTCTCTTGAATCAGCCCATTAAGTGCTTTCTTGAAATTTTGAGTGTAATTGGACCACTAGAGAGTGATAAATGGTCTTTCGGAAGTTCAGCTCCATTCCCACGCATATAATTAGCCCCATGTCCATGTCCTGCTCCTAGATTCACATCATTTATGTAACGCCCCGATTCCCGACAGTTAAATATACGTATAGTTTCACAATTTTTGAAATCCTCAATTCGAAACGAACCCTAATTTTGAGAAAATTTCCAAATTGAAATTCTTAATTATCCACGATAGAAAAACCTTGACCTTAAATAGCGGAAGCATTAAACTTATCCATGATCGGAGTCTTTATCATTAAATAGTGGAAGCGATAAAATGTCTTAAATGCATAGTTAATAAAACCTCGAAAAACTTAATTAAACTCTGAAATAAAGTCAAAACTTGAAATCCTTAATTCATGAAGCTTTCACTCATCATAATTCATAGGAAAATATAACGTAAAATTAACTGCTTAAATAACTGAGTTTAACAAAAAATGTTTTTCCAAGTTTTAAATCAATCATAAACTGAAAACATAAATTCCTCTTATTCAACTAGTTATGGTAGTCTCTTACTTATGCTGCTCGCCATCACCACCTGCATCATAAACAACTGTGGGGGAATGGATATTTTAAAATACTCAGTAGGCAAACTCACATAATAACATGTATCCACATGTCATAAATGTAATCATGACATAATATAACTGAACTTAACATTTATCATGAATGAAATAAAGTAACGTACTTGATCATAACATGGCTTAACATAGCACGTAGATAACACGTGTCTCAAACAGAATTATATAACAATCTTAATCATATCATCTTGGCATATGCCGTAGTTAACAACCTAATCAGAACTGATCACACGTTAACTGAAACATATCATGACGAATTGGGCGACGAAACAGATGACACCCTCGGGTGACGAAACAGATGACACACATCGAGTGATGAAACAAATGACATGCATTGGGCGACAAATAGATGACACTCATAGATGACGGAAAATGTGAACAGATGGCACCTAGGAGTGACGAAAAACCATTTACAGATGACACTCAATGTATGACCAAAATATGAATAGATGATACTCTATGTGTGACGAAAGCATGAACAGATGACACTTCATTCGTATAACAGAACAAAACGTAAAAAGTCCTGATTTCTTGTTAACTAAGGGCCGTGCTTAAGTTCATATCTTGCTTAATTAACACTTGACTAAATTAACTTCATAACTTACAGAGTCTAATGTATAATAATAATTAATCATATAATACATAACGATACATGTAACATAATCAAACATGATAACTTACTAACGTAAAATCAGTCATACCCAAATATTTATCTCATGATAATCAAATTAATATCTGAACAATAAACAATTACCAAAGTATTAACGAAATATAACCATTATTTGAAAACAAATACTCAAATAATAAATACATGATACAATTATAATATCAGAGTCACGTCATTATATAAGTCCACTCACACGAAACACACACATGAACCTAACATGCTTACAAACAATTAAAACTGATAAAATAACACATCTTACATTTATCATACATGGGTCACATTACGATAAAATCACTTACACAAAGCATATACATTTATCACACATGGGTTACACTACGATGCAAATTCACTTACACAAAGCATATACATTTATCACGCATAGGTCACATTACGATGTAAAGTCACTTACACAAAGCATATACATTTATCACACATGGGTCACATTACGATGTAAATTCACTTACACAAAGCATATACATTTATCACACATGGATTGCATTACGATGCAAATTCACTTACACAAAGCATAGACATTTATCACACATGGGTCACATTACAATACAAATTCACTTACACAAAGCATATACATTTATCACACATGGGTCACATTACGATGCAAATTCACTTACACAAAGTATAGACATTTATCACATATGGATCATATTATGATACAAATTCACTTACACTAAGCATATACATTTATCACACATGAGTCATATTACAATATAAGTTCACTTACACAAAACATAGACATTTATCAAACATGGGTCACATTACGATGTAAATTCACTTACACAAAGCATATACATTTATCACACATGGGTCATACTACAATATAATTTTACTTACACAAAGTATAGATATTTATCGCACATGGGTCACATTACGATGTAAATTCACTTACCTGGAGCGGAGGAAGAAACTAAACAATTAATGACCTGAAATCTAAAAATATATAATCACTAAATTGTTTTGAAATAAATCAATATAAAAACATTATTAAAATATCATATAAATAGAGATTTAATTAATACGGTGCAAATGGGTGTGAGCGAGGTTGGAAAATAATACTTTTGTTCAGAAATCGAAAGATTAAAATTGACCAAACAATTCAAACCAGGCTAGTTCAGATCACATCAGTTCAGTTTGATCAGATTGGACCGACCGGCCCAGTTTAAGTGAACTGGTTTTGGTCGGCTAGAACCAACTTGATGGCAAGTCCTAATTGGAGAACGAAAAACAGAGAGAAAGAAAGAAAAAGAGAAATGGATCGCCAATGATGGTAAAATTAAAGAAAGGGGAGAGAGAAGCATGGAGAATGAATGACAGAGAAAATGAGAGTTATAGAGAGAACAAAGAAAGAGAGAGAGACAAAAAATAAAGAGAAACATCAAGAGAGGGAGACCGAGAGAAAAGTGAGAGAAACAGCGAGAGGGAGAGAGAGCAACAAGGGCATAAAAGAAGAAAAAGAAAAGAAATAAAAAGAGAGCAAGAGAGAGACGAAGATGAAGCAGAGAGAGAGTGGAAAGAAAAAAGAAGCAGAGAGAGACAAAGACACAAAGAAAATGAGAGAGAGATAGCAGAGACAGAGCATAGAGAGTAGATAGATAAAAGCAAAGAAAAAGATAAGCTGAGAGAAATAGAGAGAAAAGGGAATGAAGCGAGGACGAGAGAGAGAGAGAAGAAAGAAATCAAGAAAATGAAGGAGAAGGTGTTTACCAAAATCGATGAACCCAATGAAGTCGAAGGAGAACACGGGCTGCGTTCAAAGAGAATCCGAGAGTGGGGGAGAGAGAATTGTAGATCAAATATAAAATATTAGGTTAAGGTTGCTTTAGGGTGTAAAGAGATGTATGGTGTGAGTGGGTTTTAAAATAAATCTTATCTAATTAAAAATAGTTTTACAAATAATCCATCTTTAAAATAAAATTTTAAAATCACATTATCTTTTAAATCAATTTTATGAAAATATCCATCTACGAAAGGTCGGGGTATTACAACTTATGCAGACGGAAAAAGAATCGACAGAGTTTTTTCCCGATCGTTTTAACCGCTAGAATAGGATTGAATAACCGCCAAAAATTGCCTAGAAAAACTTTTCCCGACATTTATTCGCATTTTTAAACCGTCGATATAGCTAGATAATCTTTTTCTGGAGGTTGTAAAAGCTGTCAATACATGTTAATTAATTTTCGACCAGATGTTTTTAACCGCTGGTAAAAGTTAAAATTTTTGTTTCAACTTAACATTTTTATTTCCGACAGTTTTGGAACTACTTGTATTGGTCAAAGTGCAGCAAGCATACCACTATTTTTGTGCGTATGCCACAATTTTACCTACAAATACAGTTTCTAATACATTCATATACCTAGAAAATTCACAATATCATTATTCATCCACATCATTTTCACATTTTTTGCATGGTCAATACATGTTTCCATCTTAAGACACCCTCTTCAAGTTAAATTTAATATACTCACTAACCTCATTCAACTATTCTTGTCTAAATCTTGAATTTTAAATCCTAATGTTGTCCATTGTAATTAGATTTTTGAGCATATTCATACATAAAAATAATACTTCTTAATCATAACATCCAAGCAAAACAACAACTAGCATTACCATATTAAGTCCTACCTGAATTCAAACATAAATCATTACCGGCGTAAAGTCCACAATTTTCTATAACCTAAGCTAAAAGCTCATATCAGTAAGAGCTGACAAAAAAAGAGTTGCTTACGTCAAACACCTTCTTTCCTTAATTAATATCTAAACCTATAACACAATTTTTTGTGCAATTAATGTATAACTCCTTCTTTAATTAATTCACAATGGTAAGGTATTACCATTGATTATAACAAAAGATAGAAGCATTATCTCATCTTCTCTCCTTTCTTAAAACCTAATTAGATTAAAAATTTAACAATCAAAAAAGGATTTCATTACTTAAAATCCTGCTTCAAAATATATAATCAAAACTCCATTAACACAAAGAAAATCACCCGAAAGAAGGAGAAATAAAATCTCCAACTCATTCAAATGCATACAAGTTTGATCATCATGCCCATAAACACCACCGCCCTTTTCCTTTTAACCTCAATTTACACCACTAATTAAACCCAAATCAACTTAATTTTGGCTAAGCAATTTTTAATCTCAATGGTATGCAAACAAGAGGAAATATGTAATAAACTTAGAAAAAAATTCACCTTTAGCCAAGAATTTAATATAAAAATGAGATCAAAATCTTGAATCAAACCCTAAAACAAAATATTACAAACAAGAT
Organism: Datisca glomerata; assembly: GCA_003255025.1. Lineage (NCBI taxonomy): Eukaryota > Viridiplantae > Streptophyta > Magnoliopsida > Cucurbitales > Datiscaceae > Datisca > Datisca glomerata. Next base: position 7,767 of record QANY01003637.1, read on the forward strand.
AAAAATCAAATACTAAATCTTAGTTGAAAAAAAAAAAGATTACCTCTAGGGTTTTTCTGAAGGAGAGCAGAGAGAGAGAGCCACAATGGGTTCATAGTGGGTTCCGGCGAGAGAAATGTGTGAAAGACAGAGTTGAGAGAGAGAACCGGTGAGGATAGGTACTTTCAAAGAGAGTGAGAGAGAGCACTGAAAAATATGGGTATTTTTAGGAGAGTGAGAGTGAGAAAGAAAGAAAGAAAGAAAGAAAGAAAGAAAGAAAGAAAGAGACATAGAGAGAGAGGTAGTGAGAGAGAGAGGTAGTGAGATGTCTGCCATCTGTCGGGGATTGGGGTGGAATAACCCCTAACATCAAAACGACGTCGTTTAGCATTCAAAACGAAGACAAAATGATGCCATTTATGTTTAAGATTTTAAACCCCTTTCCTGGCTGTTTTAGGACCGTTGGTAAATGGTATAAAAATCGCCTACATATTTGATTTAAAAACATGTCTCATATATTAGTGGTTAGAGACCGCCGGCATTGAAACACCACTAGAAAAACCATCCAATTTTGAAGTTTTTACCGGTGGTTTTCTTACTGCCAGTACAAAATCAACGGAGAAGTCTATTTTCTAATAGTCCCTAGCTAACCCAGCTCTCGTAACACTATAAAATAGAGATAATGACATTTATTAAGGTATGCAACAACCATCAACTTATACTCAACTTTTCTCTCCTATCACCCTATTGACTTAAGATTTAGAGGGAGGAGAAGACTCCCTCATCTCAGTCTCCTACTTTTACCTTCCTCATTTGTATCTGTTGACAGCGAAGTGAAGATATTAATATCATAATTTCACATTAGACATCTGACCGACAAAAAATTATGGGAAAATTAGGATTTGATTCTAGGTTTTGTGAAAGAGAGAAAATAGGGAAATGAGATTCATGTGATTAGTATTCTAGGTTTTTCATCTTTTCATAATTTTATGAATCCACCTTTTCAACTTACTTTTGAGAGTGTATTTTCAATGTATATTTTTTTGTCTCTGTGGCGGAATGACGAGGCAAAGTGAACAAAATTTGGACATATTTTTAATAGAATGATCAAAAGAGCACAATGTTAAAAGTTGAAGGTACATTTGTTTGTTTTTAAATTAAAAGGACCATTTATAGCATCAAATGAAACTATAGGATTTAGACGTGGACTGTAAATGCAAAGATGGTGAATGTGAGTATAAGAATCGTCTAATCGTTAACAAGTCACCAGAATATTGTCTGAGAACGTCAGAGAAGATGCCGGGAGGTGAATAATGAGCACTTTGAACGCTGAATGATGGTGACAAAATGCTCTCTATGGAAGAGAATGATGCTCACTCTATGTAGGATTTTTCTTATCCCTCAAATGAAGGAGAGGACCTCATTTTATAGATGACATAGGAGGGACCACCATAACTAATCCCTTAATTAGTTATGGGGTTGCTAACTGAGTGTTCCACCTCAGTTAATCGTGTTGAGGTGGATGGGGAAGATCTCATGGGCTCCCAATCACAGACATTACATAGGCCTCCCAAAGCAGTCGCAATCTAGGGCCACTTCGGGGGAACGCAACTAGCCGATAGAGCTCAGGGGCGACATTCACCCAAAGACTCCTCTTAAAGGGAGTTCTTAAGACTAACCCAATTTCCAAGGTTGGAAGGTAGCACCCCATTAGTATTCAAAGTAGCCATATTATATGAGGTATGTACTTTTCAATATGGCTTAGTCTCACCCATAATCCTAGGTCACAGTATCTCAAGCATTTCTAAACAATCATACGTCTACTCAAGTCTTTGTCACTTAGAATTAATAGTTTGGAAAATGATGACATGTTACAATAGGATAAAATAGGAGTTGAGTCTCTGTTAGTGATTAAAACTCAAAGTGTGTACTCATTGCTCTCATTAGGCGTAACGGCAAATAGTTTGTTGATGTCTTAACATGATTCCTTGTAGTGTTCCCATGGAAAATTCATTGCTTCTATGATGAACGAAGGTGCAGTACAACAGAAGCGGCGCACCGCGAGAACGACACCCCATGGAGATTCCTTACTCGAAGGGAGCAACACCGTATGAGGGTGGCTCACTTGTGGGGGTGGCACCCATGGGTGGAACTCCATGGGGGTGGCACCCCATAGGGGTTACTCACCCATAAGGGACGACACCCCATGCATATTGCATTTAATGCAGGTCAAAGTTAGGAAAGTCAACCCTTATGTACATGTAATTTTCTCTATTTTTAATAAATTTAAGAAGCCTAATCCTTTAGATAAAATGTCACATTTGTTAATGATGTGTTTTTAAACTATTAACGATGTTACTAGCACATAAATTTCGCATCTCAAATTTTGACACCCCTTGAAAGTAGATTTAGTTCCTCTCGTGATTATAGTGGTTTACAAAATTAGCTATTATGATTGTATCCTAAAGTTGTTGGAATATTTTTTATTGGTGGGTTCAAGACGAGTATCAAAGTAGAGAAAGAGTTACAAGTCTTGAAGAAGAGAACCCAAGCTTCGCCTGACTTTTGATCTAGTCTAAGCGTCACTAGGTGGTCCTAAATATATTTCTTGAACGGATGAGGGCTCGCTAGATAAGGTTTCACTTGAGATGGTGTTAGGTCTGATGAGGGTTAAGCAATTGAGTTGTCTATGAACTTGATTCATGCCTAAAGCCATTTGTTCCCTACTATATAGGAGTGTCACTCATTGGCCGACAACCCGATGCACATCCCCAGCCATGTAACGAGTCTGAGATTTTTTAGCTACACAAAACGTTAAATATCTGTGTTAGCTCACTACAAGACAAATTGTTTTCCCTGATGGTTTTACAGCGGCGGTTATTCCAACATCCGGTAAAAGAAAATCGTTAAAACTTTTGGCAACGGTTTTAAAATCGTCACTAAATAACCTGTAAATCCTTAATTTTTCCTTTCGCCCAAACCCTCGCAATCTCCCTCTCTCTTTCTTTGCAACAGGCGACGCGAACCTCCACTATGATTTTCTACCGTAAGCTCCTCCACCGTGAGCTCCCCCACCGCGAGCTCCCCCATCATGAGCTCCTCCACGATCTACAGGTCCACAATCTACAAGTACATACTCTATTCCCGCCTCTCTCTCTCTACAATCTCCATATGTCTCTCTCTGTAACAAGCTTTTCCATTTTGTACATACTGGAAATCTTATTGCTTCTGACATAAATTATGTTCTTGTCTTGCATCCTCAGCAACCTGCTTCACATGAATCTATAGTTGATTTGCATTTTGCAGTGGACATTATATCTAATACTCTTGTTTCTTTTTCTAGTTTACATGATACTTTGCATAATTCTTCTGATATGCATACTACTAGAGATATGTAACTCATCACGATGAAAACATGTAACTCATCAAGCATGACAGATTTCCACGTAGAATTGGCTAAAGTGGTTTTAGCAGTTTTGGGTTCTATATGAACCTCACTTGTGTCAGTTATAGAGGTTTTGGGCTTGAAGATTCCATTTTTGGATTCGGTTATATTTTCGTCATTCGGAACATGAAGAGAAAAAGGTGGTAATGAGACAAAAGTAATTGAGTTTGATGTTGAACTATCAACAAAAGGCACAAACATAGAAGGATTAGCAGAGGTATTATTTGATGAGTGTGATTTTGATTGGGATGAAGAGGAAGTGAATAAGGTATTTTGATAAATATAGTGATTGAATTATGATGATATTGGTAATTTTTCACATGCAGGTAAAATGTTAGCTGATGTACTTGTACCACTAGACATTAACTAACCAGAAAAGTAGGTATTGGAAAAGAGCATGACTGTTGATTAGTAGAATGAGTGGAAGAATATGATGATTAAGAACATAAAGAATAAAATGGGAACTCAAACTCATTTAAAGAAACACTCTATGATGATTACTATATCACAAAATGATACACTTGGTTGTGTGATATTGAAAGTTTAGTGATTGATAAGGGTGAGGAAAACATGAGCAACAGAAGGTTTTAAATAAAAAATAATTTGATCTATGACAGTAAGGAATTTCATAGGGTAGTTTATAATTAAGTATGGATGTGGGCAGTCTATTTATGAGTCAAGTAATGATGTCAAGACTCTTGCTAGTACTTTAGAGGTAGTTATCATTGAGATTGCATCAATCAACGGAAGGCAATGCTTGATTCCCTCGTTTGTAAATTTTAATACCAAATTTCCAAAGAAAATAAAAGTAAGATCATACTCATAGATACTACCTTGTGTGTATACTCTTTGCACTATGAAAGTTGTTAATATTAATTTATTATACTTAGCTATGCTATCTAAAAATCTCAACACATCGATTGGTGCTTTTGGTTCATTTATGACAAAGTTAGAATATGGTTAGTTTGTTTATTGTAATCTAATTATGAATATAATTAATTGTTTATCATAATTTTCCTAATTTTTAGTTTATTTAATTTAGTAGTTAGAATATGGGTAGCTAATTTAATAGAATAGTTAGAATATGGGTAGCTAATTTATTTAGTTGATTGTTTATTGTAATTTTCCTAATTTTTTAGTTTATTTAATTCTTGTAGTGATTGCAACTTGTTTGTCTCTGTTCTGTTCCTCAATTTGTGACTCTGATTTCATTGTGAGTTTGATTTTCATTGTATTGAACTATATATTATAATGTGTTCAGAATGATTTTAATAATGAGGAGTTTCTTGAGTTTGCTTTTGAAATCGTTTTTGTAGAGAGTAAGATTTTGTATCCATGTAAACATTATGTGAATACGCTGAGGACGAATAGGGAGAGTGTACATGGGCACTTGGTGTGTAATGGGTTTTGTATTGGTTATATACATTAGTTTTTTCATGGTGAATCCATGTTGTAAAATTCAAATGGAGAAAAACTTAATGAAAGAAATATGAACCATACACCTGTGTATGAAGCTTGTGATGACAATATGCATAACTTGTTGCGTGATGCATTCGAAGTTGTGGATAATGAGAGAGGAACAGATGATTTGCAAACAGAACTAACTGCTAATAATATGAATGTTGATTTTGATCAGTATAGTGATGACTCAATTTGATCGTGTTACTATTTGAATTAGGTATGTCTTTATTTGATAGTGTTAATATTTAATTTTGATAAGCTATGTCTCTCTTTGATAATGTTATTATCTATTTTATTGTGCAAGTATAACCATCATTGTCTGTGGTATACGTTTGCGCATAACTGATGATGAGTCCTTTGGTGATCAAGATCCACCAAGCGACGCTCCTACTAAATTAGCAGGTATAACATTCATTTTATATTTCATACAAACCATTGTTCTTATTCATATAATGTCTAAGATATAAAAATAATATTTTATACGTAGGTGAATCCTCCTCCTCTAGGCGGAAGGTTCGGGGTCAGACACGATTAGCTCATGTATGGAATCTACCTGAAGGGAAGAAAGTGAAAGTTGAAGTCAACGCAGCAGGACAACCGATCAAGGACCAAGCATCTATGTATACAAGCTTTTTGGCTTCACTAGGACGCACCTACGATCTATTGCGATCACCTATGAAAATTGGAAAAAAAAGTGCCTAAAATGTACAAGAACGAAGTATGAGATATTGTGAAGGTATAAATCCTTATTTGTAATTGTCTCTTCCATTATGTATTTATTTTTGTAATTTTTAAGAGTAAATGGGAAGTTACCGACGCCAACCGAAAGTTTGCATTGTCTTCAATTAATAAAAGTTGGAAGGACGACAAAATTAAATTGAGTATAGTAAATACGACAAAATATCCGAGCAAAGAAGAATGTCTAAGACATAAACTTGAGAAAGTTCCACGAGATCAGTGGAATACTATTGTCCATTTTTTGTTCTCTTATGAAGGAATGATATTACAATATTTTCTTTTGACATAGAATTTTGTTTATTACGTAGAATGTATACTAATTTTATTTCTCAAATAATAGGCTCGTAGTGAAACAAACACTACGGTACGAACAAAACAAAGTATACATCATTCTTTAGGAAGGAAAAGCTATGCTAAAAAATAAGTTGAAATGGTACATAAATCTTTTTTATTATAAGTAATATTTTTATTTTCAGTATTGTGATCAAAATATAATTTTTTTAAACATAATGATAGATGGAGGTGTTGGGGAGAGAGCCCAATGTGGTCGAATTGTTCATAGAAATGCATAAACACAAAGATGGGAATTGGTAGATCAAGAATTTACTTCTAGAGCTGTAAAAATTATTTTTAAGTCTATATTTTTCAATATTTTTAATTTTTTCAATTATATTTGTCACATACACGATCAAATTGTTTATTTGTGTTGTAGGAGAAATGAAAGAACTTCTAGCAACCCAAACGCATAATGGGAGTAATATCACCCCTAGAGAGGCATTTTCTGAAGTATGGGTTCAAAGCATCCTGGAAGAGTCTGTAGAATGGGACTAAGTCTAACTCCCACCAGTGTATTTGGATCGCAGAGCAGTTGTCAGTGTTCTGAAGAGGCATTCATTCCACGTGCAGAATATGAGAGAGTTAAGTCACATGTCCATGAACTTGAAGATGGTCAAGTTCAACTTCAATCCTAAGTGGCGTACCTTGTGAAAATGATGCAAGCGCAAAATCCTTCGTTCTCATTCCCCAGCGGTGATCATGTAAGATTTCTAAGAAATGTATACTTTACGTAATTATAAACTATGTTTATTCCAACACTAATACTAATTTTGTTCATTTTTTATGTGTTTGTAGGATTCTGGAGATCTTCCCTCAACTTCATGATCGCATAAAGTTCAGTGAAGATGGAAAAACTATATTTTCTTAAGTTTGAACTTATATTGTTTTGTCTTTAGAATTTGTGAATATTTCAATTGATGAATTCTGAATCTTTAAGATTTGTGAATGTTTGAATTTGTGAACGTTTAAAATGCAAGAATTTGTGAATATTTGAATTGATAGATTCTTAACTGTTAGAATTTTTATATTAATAGATTCTGAAATCTGTGATATAGAACATGTATTTTTGAAAATTGTGGTATGTTTGAAAAATAGAAAAAAAATTGGCCAAAATTTCAGTTTATAGCGGCGATTTTGGAGTCTATAGAGGCGATTTAAAACCGTCGAGAAATATATACTTTTTGTTTCTGGGCATTTGGCGGCGGTTTGAACCGTCGCTATATAATCTTTACCAGCGGTTTTATGCCACCAGTAAAGAGAAAAAACCGCCGGCAAAAACTCCAGGAAAGATATTTTCTTTCAGTTTTAGGGTATTTGGTGGCGGTTTGAACGGCCACTAAATACTCTTTACTAGTGGTTTCAAACCGCCGGTAAAGAGAGAAAAAACCGCCTCAATAGACGAACAAAATTGTCGCCGTAATCAATTTTCTTGTAGTGGTTGCTTCAAAAAGGGGTTGTGCGAAGTCCGATATAGCTGCTCATGTGATATGCATTATTTATCTATTATTAATTACTTTGGTTTGTTTATTTATTTATATTAATTTAGATATTTATATTAATTATTTAATTTAATTAATTAATTTTTGTTATTTATTATTTAATTAATTAATTCTCATTTGTTTTACGTAAATTTTATTTTCAATTTATTGACATAAGCTAAAATCATATTTTTTATATTTATAAAAAATATGAATATTTATAAATTTTTTGATAAATTGAATGAGAGTCAACTTAGTTGGAATATACTTAACTTTTAGTGATGCGATCATAAAAAAATAACAAAAAATTGTAAGCTTGTATTTTTAAATTGTATTCACACTAACTATATGATCTAATAAATAATTGCAGTTTTGTTTCTCTAGTGTGTCATTTCACACCACCGTGGACGTAACATTATTTTAAACATAAGGTTATGGCTCATGCTTATCACATTCATACGTAATGATGAGTAGTAGAATAAATCAAAATAGACTGACATAATTAGAAATCAGCACCCTCAATATAATTAACCAGAAAAATCTTAGATCTGTGTTAAGGCCTGACCCACTTAAAGAATGCAATAATTAAGACCTAACCCATGTAAAGCCTGTTACATTTAAGACCCGACAAACTTAAAGTCTACGTGCCCAAGTGTGTTGTCTCGTGCTGGCTTGTCTGAGACGTCTAATTCTATACTTATATTTGGTGTCATAATGTCACTAATGAAGCTTGCTACTGCAGTGATATAGTTTAATACGATTGGTATAATATTTATGAGTAACATAGAATTGAAATGGGCTAATATGTTAATCGTATTAAACTATATTATCTTAAAAGATTCAAAAATTGGTACAGTAAACTTTTGGGAATAAAAATAAAGAATACATAATAAACTAACAAAAAATTTCTGGAAATATAACTACGACATTACTTTTAATGGTAGTTTACTTTCTACCTATGATACTTAATTCCATGAAATTGAGTTTCTAACAGTCATTGTTTGTGTTTATTTTTCTTCTGGAATTTAATTTTGAGTAGAGCCCACACATTGACTGAGTTATTTCTTTTAATTCAATAAATTGAATTTTCAACTTCTCTGTTAAAAATGAGTCACATAAAGAAATTCAAAGAAATTCAAAGTCTGTGTCATTACTAAATTGTCTCTGTTAAAAATGAGTAATATTTTATTTAATAATAATTAATTTTATAACTTTTGTTAGAGAATATGTTTTGGAAAAGTGTTTCATATATATTTGTTTAAAAGTTTTATTTTTAAATGATGCTTAAAATGAATAAATAGTGACATATTAATTAAAAAATGATTTAATGAAAAAACATTCTAGTGTTACTATGTTTCTTCTCTAAGGAATGATAATTTTTACATTTGAAATTAAGTCATTTTGGGTGAGAAAAACTCTGTAATTTTAAAAAGAAAAATTTCAGTAACACTCATTTAATTTTAATAAATGACACTCACTCCCCATTTAAATTTCTAAATTCCATTATGTCATCTATGATTTTTAAGCATCATTAACTTGATACCAAATTTACGTAAATGGCCATACTTTATCTAAAATCATCAAAACAAAATAGGAGAAAGTCCCCTCATGAAAAACCCATTCCCTTCCTTTCCTCCACAACAAACGCTCTCTTTGTGAGAACCCATATAGTGACAAACTCCACCCCTTTCCTCCACAGCAGGCTCGAGGAGAGATTCTAGCATCAAGGGATGATTTGTGGGTGGGATTGATCTAGTGAGCAAATTACAGTGCGAATCAAGGTCAAAAAGATTTTTGATCTGAACGAGTCGCACATACACCCTGGGATGCCGTTATGTTGATGAGACAATGATCTCACTCGTAAACATATATTTGGATTGCCCAACTCAAATTGGATGGTGGTTGTGAGTGAATTGTAGCTCAAATCATGGAGTATTAAAGAATTTAAGGTGAAAACCTCTCTGAAAATTTTCTGAGTTAAGCGGTTTTGTGAGAATATGAGGACTTATAAGGATTTAATGAAGATATTTGAGGCGAGTTTGGGCCTGTAAATGCAGGGTTTGAGTGGAGACTAAGATGTTGAAGAGAAGAATTGTGGGTTTGAAGAAGAGATGGAGTGGTTTTGCCTTGAGTCAAACAATTGAAGAAGAAAACTTACTGAAGACGAGGAAGAGTGTAGACTAAAGAAGAAAACCTCGTCGTTTTTTTTGAGGTTGGATTTTCGTAAGACTACAATATTGAAAACGAACCTCGAGTCTGAAAGAATATGTTTTTTCCCATGTACTCCACATTGAGAGAAATGCTATAGGATTATCGAGCGCCACCCAAGTCCTCAGATTTGTGAGTTGAAGCCAATTCTCAAAAAGTTTTGGATTAGGGTTTGGGGAAAGTAAAATAGGAAAAATTGATAATTAAACAAGATGGTAAATGTTAATAGAATTATTATTTAATAAAGGGTATGATTGTTTTCTAAAGATGTTGTTGAAGTAAGCAAGAAGAAAATGGAGAGCCTCTTGATTAAGTAAAAGTTGTATGTACAATAAAGCCTTTGGCTATATATAGCAAAAACATATAACTCAGCTTCTAACAAACTCAACTTCTAACTAACTCTAACAAACTAGAGCACTAATCAAATAATTACATGGGTCAAACCGAAAATACACTCTAATACTCCCCCTTCAAGATGGCGCTAGGAGATAAATAGAAGACAAGGTGGTAGTGCTTTGGTGAAGACATCATCAAGTTGATGTTGTGCTCTGATGCGAAGAAGTTTGATGATGCCTTCAGTGAGTTTGTCACGCACAAAATGACAATCAATTTATATGTGTTTGGTGCGCTCATGGAATTGCTAGCAATATGAACAACAACTTGATTATCATAAAAAATCAAGGCTAGTGTAGAGGAGTCAGTTTGAAAATCCTTGAATAGCTGTTGAATCCAAATAAACTCACTAGTTGTGGAGGCTAAAGCACGATATTTAACCTCAGTTGAAGAACGAGATATGGTAGTTTGCTTTTTAGCCTTCTAAGACACCATCGAAACACCAAAAAATATACATAAGCTAGTAAGAGATTTCCTCGAATCTAAGCAAGAACCCCAATCTGCATCAACAAAAGCTCTAGCTAGAGGTTGGATGAAGAAGAGAACAAAAGACATTGACCAGATGTGGATTTAAGGTACTTTAAAAGATGATGAGCAGCGTCTAAATGAGGTTGACGTGGTTGGGAGATAAATTAACTAAGCTTTTGAACAGCAAAACTCACATCTAGTCTAGTAGTGATCAGATTCAAAAGCATGCCAACTAATCTTCGATATCTTGATGCATCTTCTAATAACTCTTCTTTAAAAGAACTGAGTTTCACTTTAGGATCCATAGGAAGAGAAGCAAGTTTGCAAGCTAGAAAAGTAGTGTAAGGTGTAATTGCGCTGAGAATAAAAAATTCACTACACTTATAGTCTTTTATAGGACTAAGTTATAGCGCTCACTAAAAATCCTATAAAAGACTTTGAAAAAAGGGGTGCACTCCCCCAAAATAAACTCTAAATTGACATGAAATTAAGGTGAAATTCATTCGAAATGAAAAGGACCTCAAAATTAAACACACTTCCTCTCTCATTTTTCGACTTCACCTTGTCTCTCTCTTCGCGCTGCTCTCTCTCTCTCCCTAAGCTCGAAGCCTCGACGATATCACTGTATCTCTCCCTTCGCCAGCTCTCTCTTCTAAGCTCGATGATGATCTGCTCTCGGTGTCGTCTTTCTCTCGTAGTCGACAATTTACTCTCTGTGTTGCAAGAAATCTGGACATTCTCTTCGTCTCGACGTCGTCTCTCTCTCCTAGCTCGACAATCTACTTTTGGTGGTCTTTCTCCACCGACAATATGGTCTCTCTCGGTGGTAGTCATCTCGCTCTCTCCCTCTCTCTCAGCTATTTCTCTCTATCAGTTGTCTCTCTCAACTCATTCTTTCTCTCTACAGGCGACTCCAAGTAATCAAGCCTTATGTTGAAGAAAGAGAAGTAAAAGCTGCAGCCTCAGAAGGAAATCTTCATCATAGGCAAAAGAGGGAAGCAGAACAGAGACTTTCACCAAACATAGTGGGTGTCTAACCATTTCTAATAAAAAACGATTTCAGGCTTCAAGTAGGCATCCGTTGGAAATCATAGGAGTTCATAGGCAACCGTTAGAATTATTTGTATATATACATCCTTCCTCATTGTAAACAAACAACATTCTTTCAATAAGAAATCAAAACCAAAAGGCTCATCATTTTTCCTTTTAAGATCAGAACCAAAAGGTTCATCATTTCTACATGGTATCAGAGTAGTGATTCTGAGAATCAACACATATGGCAGAACCATCAACCTCCGGCCAGCTTCACCACCATGACACCAATCATGCTCACTGTCCACAACTACATACCGTGGGCCAGGGCGGCTCGGGTGAGCCTGAAAGGAAGAGGCAGACTGGGTTTCGTGGATGGCAGTAAGCCAAGACCAGACCGAAACTCAGAGGAATGGGACATCATGGACAGCCAGGTAATGACCTGGATAACTAATTCAATAGACCCAAAACTCAGTGAAATCTTTTGTTTTTGTGAAACAGGACAGGAACTCTTGGAAGAAATCCGGAGCAACTATTGTGAACAAAACAATTTCGCGCAAGTCTTTGAACTTAAACGAGAGATCTCCCAAGTAAAACAGGGGGACAGATCAGTATCGAAGTTAACCGGGTTTTTAAAATCTAAGTTCAAAGAACTTGAAACCCTGAGACCGATGACCACTGACCTGAAGGAACTCCAAGGGCGGGCTGAGCAGGATATGGTTTTCCATTTCTTGATGGCTCTCGACTCAAGCTATGAAGCGTTTCGAGCTCAGATCTTGATGTCGACAGAGAAGCCAACTTTTGCCACGGTCTCAGCCATGGTTCAAATAGAAGAAACCAGGCGACGAGTAATGAGTACCAGAGATGTCAAGGTGGAGGCACTAGCCATGGCGACCCGCGACTCCCTCCGAAACCCTAACCCTAATGAACGGGGAAGGCACCGCGGACAGTCAGGTGAGCCGGTGAAATGCAGCCACTGCCGAAAGGAAGGGCACACCCACGACCGGTGCTGGAACCTGCACCCTCATCTCCGGCAGAACCAGAGAAAGTTCCAGAACGAGCGAGGGAGCTGCACGAAGAGTGACGAGCGAGGGGGCTCCACGAAAACATTTCCCTTTTATACCGAGGGTTTCAGCGGAGCGGGTCACGGGTCACGACCCGACCCAGACCGCAGAGCACACATCACAGGCGGACCCGGTTCGGGTAATGGGTACCGACCCGACCGAATGGAGGAAATGGACAGATCCGGATCCGTTAGAGCAGACCTGCACACAGACAACAACGCACAGATGGTTACACTGCTCAAACAATTCAGAGAATTTTTGCGCGATACCTCAGGTTCATTCATTTGCAATACTGTCAATTATTTTTCTAAATCTGCAAATTTTTGTCATAACTTAGAACACTGGATAATAGACTCTGGTGCCTCTGACCACATGACTCATAACACAAAAAATCTACACAGTCTCACTAAATTAGAAAAACCACAACACGTGAC
>QANY01003637.1:21585-148052 GCA_003255025.1 Datisca glomerata
GTACACATTCCAAGACTTGATAAATTGGACAAAACCTCAGTCAAAACCCTATTTTTGGGGTATTCCGCTGAGAAAAATGGGTATAAGTGCTACGACCCAATAAACCATAAACTCTACATCTCGCGCGATGTACAATTTTTAGAACTAGAATCCTATTACCCAAAGGACCTCGACAATCATAACCACCACCAAACGTTTCCACTACCTAACAGTATTATTTCCTCCGATATCATAAGACAAGAACAGGATACCGCATCAACCGCGCCTAAGACAACTACATCAGGGGGAACAACTGATGAGGCAGTTGTCACTGATGAAGCAGTAATCGTAAGAAGGTCAACCAGGCAAACTCAACCCCCAGCAAGATTAAAAGACTACGTGTCCCATCAGGTTCTATACCCTATCCAAAATTTCATATCTTATGATAAAATCTCTAACATCCACAGGGCATACTTGGGAAAAATTGATAAAACAGTTGAGCCAAAGACCTATCAAGAAGCCCAACTCGACCCCAAATGGAGAAAGGCGATGAATGAAGAACTTCTAGCCTTGGAAAAGAATGAAACTTGGGACATAATCCCACTACCCAACGGAAAGAAACCTGTAGGATGTAAATGGGTCTACAAGACCAAATACAACAGCAACGGCACTATCGAAAGATATAAAGTCCGACTAGTTGCCAAGGGCTTTACTCAGACATATGGAGTGGATTACCAGGAGACGTTCGCTCCAGTGGAAAAAATGAACACAATCCGAGTATTACTATCCGTTGGCACCAACCTCAGCTGGGAACTATATCAAATGGATGTAAAAAACGCATTCCTCCAAGGAAATCTGGAAGAAGAAGTATATATGTCCCTACCTCCAGGACACGAGAAAGCAACGCACCCATCTCTGGTATGTAGATTAAAGAAGGTTATCTACAGCCTGAAACAGTCACCAAGGGCATGATATGGAAAATTAAGCTTGTTTCTTTTAAAAATTAACTTTGTCAAAAGCTCGGCTGACTCATCTATGTTCGTCAAACACACGAACAACTCCACCACCATCGTTTTAGTCTACGTAGATGACATTATCATCACCGAAAATAACCACGATGAAATATGGAGTGTTCAACAATATCTAAAATGAGAGTTTGATATTAAAGATCTAGGAAAACTGAAGTACTTCCTAGGGATAGAAATAGCTCACTCAAAAAGGGATTGTTTTTATCTCAAAGAAAATATATCTTAGACTTATTAAAAGAAACAGGCATGATAGGGGCAAAACCTACTAGCACACCTATGGAAACCAACATGAAAATAAGACTGAATGATAGCAAACCAATAATTGATATAAGCCAATATCAGAGACTAGTAGGAAAACTAATTTATCTAACGGTTACAAGACCAGATATCACTTTTGTAGTTAGCGTTATCAGTCAATTCATGCACGCACCCTGCACAAATCACCAGGCAGCCGCAGAAAGGATACTCAGATACCTTAAAGGAACACCCGGCCAAGGGATATGGATGAAGAGAACCGGGGCAAACTTCATAGTTGGATACACTGATGCAGACTGGGCAGGTAGTTATGATAGAAAATCTACAACTGGCTTATGTGTCTTTGTAGGTGGAAATCTAGTAACCTGGAAGAGCAAGAAACAAAATGTTGTAGCAAGGTCAAGTGCAGAGGCAGAATACATAGCCATGGCCTCCACTGCTAGTGAACTCACATGGATTAGACATCTCCTCCAAGACATGAAAGTCGAGATAAGAAAACCGATAGAGATGCATTGTGACAACCAATCAGCACGTCATATTGCAATGAACCCCGTTTTCCACGAGAGAACCAAACACGTTGAAGTGGATTGTCACTTCATAAGAGAGAAAGTACAGACTGGAGAAATCACCATTCCCTTTGAACGTAGTGTAGACCAGCTAGCCGACATCTTCACCAAAGCCCTTGACAAAAATAACCTCCAAAAAATACTTAACAAGTTAGGCTCGATCAACCTATACGAACCCAACTTGAGGGGGAGTGTTGAAGAAAGAGAAGTAAAAGCTGCAGCCTCAAAAGGAAATCTTTATCATAGGCAAAAGAGGGAAGCAGAACAAAGACTTTCACCAAACACAGTGGGTGTCTAACCATTTCTGGTAAAAAAATGATTTCAGGCTTCAAGTAGGCATCCGTTGGAAATCATAGGAGTTCATAGGCAACCGTTAGAATTATTTGTATATATACATCCTTCCTCACTGTAAACAAACAACATTCTTTCAATAAGGTGGTAGTGCTTTGGTGAAGACATCATCAAGTTGATGTTGTGCTCTAATGCGAAGAAGTTTGATGATGCCTTCAGTGAGTTTGTCACGCACAAAATGGCAATCAATTTATATGTGTTTGGTGCGCTCATGGAATTGCTAGCAATATGAACAACAACTTGATTATCATAAAAAATCAAGGCTAGTGTAGAGGAGTCAGTTTGAAAATCCTTGAATAGCTGTTGAATCCAAATAAACTCACTAGTTGTGGAGGCTAAAGCACGATATTTAACCTCAGTTGAAGAACGAGATATGGTAGTTTGCTTTTTAGCCTTCTAAGACACCATCGAAACACCAAAAAATATACATAAGCTAGTAAGAGATTTCCTCGAATCTAAGCAAGAACCCCAATCTGCATCAACAAAAGCTCTAGCTAGAGGTTGGATGAAGAAGAGAACAAAAGACATTGACCAGATGTGGATTTAAGGTACTTTAAAAGATGATGAGCAGCGTCTAAATGAGGTTGACGTGGTTGGGAGATAAATTAACTAAGCTTTTGAACAGCAAAACTCACATCTAGTCTAGTAGTGATCAGATTCAAAAGCATGCCAACTAATCTTCGATATCTTGATGCATCTTCTAATAACTCTTCTTTAAAAGAACTGAGTTTCACTTTAGGATCCATAGGAAGAGAAGCAAGTTTGCAAGCTAGAAAAGTAGTGTAAGGTGTAATTGCGCTGAGAATAAAAAATTCACTACACTTATAGTCTTTTATAGGACTAAGTTATAGCGCTCACTAAAAATCCTATAAAAGACTTTGAAAAAAGGGGTGCACTCCCCCAAAATAAACTCTAAATTGACATGAAATTAAGGTGAAATTCATTCGAAATGAAAAGGACCTCAAAATTAAACACACTTCCTCTCTCATTTTTCGACTTCACCTTGTCTCTCTCTTCGCGCTGCTCTCTCTCTCTCCCTAAGCTCGAAGCCTCGACGATATCACTGTATCTCTCCCTTCGCCAGCTCTCTCTTCTAAGCTCGATGATGATCTGCTCTCGGTGTCGTCTTTCTCTCGTAGTCGACAATTTACTCTCTGTGTTGCAAGAAATCTGGACATTCTCTTCGTCTCGACGTCGTCTCTCTCTCCTAGCTCGACAATCTACTTTTGGTGGTCTTTCTCCACCGACAATATGGTCTCTCTCGGTGGTAGTCATCTCGCTCTCTCCCTCTCTCTCAGCTATTTCTCTCTATCAGTTGTCTCTCTCAACTCATTCTTTCTCTCTACAGGCGACTCCAAGTAATCAAGCCTTATGTTGAAGAAAGAGAAGTAAAAGCTGCAGCCTCAGAAGGAAATCTTCATCATAGGCAAAAGAGGGAAGCAGAACAGAGACTTTCACCAAACATAGTGGGTGTCTAACCATTTCTAGTAAAAAATGATTTTAGGCTTCAAGTAGGCATCCGTTGGAAATCATAGGAGTTCATAGGAAACCGTTAGAATTATTTGTATATATACATCCTTTCTCATTGTAAACAAACAGCATTCTTTCAATAAGAAATCAGAACCAAAAGGCTCATCATTTTTCCTTTTAAGATCAGAACCAAAAGGTTCATCATTTCTACACCCTAAGCTCGTTATGCTTGGTGATGAGCTGAATCCCTTTCAATTGCAGCTCTCATAGTCGTCTATCAAACCTAGGGCTAGAGGGTATTTCATGGTGAGTTTCAGGATCTTAGATCTATTTTTTTTTCTTTTGTTTTCTTTTTCTGTATTTACTGTTTTCTTAATTGATTCGTTTGTCCGCTTTTCAGGATCTTAGATCTATTTATTTTATTCCTATTGTTTCTCTGTTACGCATACAATATGTCAGGTTTCTGAGAAAAAGAAAAAGGTTTTATTTAAATGCTCTATTGATCTTCATAAATAGCTTTAGAAAATTGACCAGCCAGAAGTTTTGGAATAACATTACCTAGTTCCTTTTTTCTTTGAAGATTTTTTTATATGAATCTAGTCTGTTGAATTTGGTAATGTCCTTTTTATAGGAAAATTGTCTCTATCTGTGTTCTTTAGTTAAGCCAACACTGGAGATAGTTACTGTTGAATTGCTCAGATTTAGCTCGTTTCAGAATACCTAGCCATTCTGATTCCTTCTAATGTTGTGCTCAAACTTTCCATATCGTGTAGTTTTCCCTCACCTCTTGTAGTGAATCGAGAAGCTAAGTGCTGATAATAAATCACTGGTGAAAAACTTCCAGGTGGAACTTTGTCAACGAATTGGCTCTATTTGCAACATGGTGTCAAAGTCAAATGTCTCAGCAGAATGAACAACTTCTATGCGTTGACAATCTGTTCCATTCCTTTTTAGGGAATCACGATGAGGTACTCATTGGAAATATTGGATTTATTTCTTATTTAGCTTATTCATCTGAATATTTGATCATCATATTGATTATGAGTTATGTTTCTGTAGCTGAGTTTATTTTTCTCATTCTCTTGAGATTCATCTGCTTATATTTGATTATGACTTATGTTAAATAAAATCTCCTATGTCTAACCTTGCTTTTCCTTTAGGCGGTAATGGATATGAAGAAGAAGTTGTTCTCTTCAAGAGCCTAATATGTCTTAGGGGTGTTCAAAAACCGTACAGACCGTTTAGTCCGAACTGGTCTGAACCGAAATTGATCGGTCTAGATGGTATTTTTATTATTAATGGTCGGTTCGGTCCTCATTTTAGAGAGGACCAAAATTTCAGACCGGTCTAAAATTTTCGTTAGTTCTGGACTGATCCGACCGATCTGACCGTATAGTATATGTGTGTGTGTGTGTGTGTGTAATTTTTTTAGGGTTTTAGGTTATTTCTCTTCTCTCCCTCAGCTCAGTCAGACCCTCTCCTTCTTCGCGTCTCGCCTCTTGCCAGTGCCTCTCGCGTCTCGCTTCCAGCCAGCCCCTCTCGCGTCTCGCCTCCAGCCTGTACCTCTCGCGTCTCGCCTCCAGTCAGTGCCTCTCGCGTCTCACCTCCAGCCAGCCCCTCTCACATCTCGCTTCCAGCAAGCCCCTCTCACCTCCCTTAGATCAGTCCCTATTCGCTCTCTTTGTCTCCCTCAGCTCAGCCCTTCTCACGTCTCACGACTCTGCCTCTCACCTCAGTCCCTCTTCACTCTCCCTCCCTCAGCTCAACTCCTCTCAAGTCTCACGACTCTGCCTCTCACCTCTCCCCTCCCTTAACCCAGTCCCTCTTCACTCTCCTCTTCCTCAGCTCAGCCCCTCTCACGTCTCACGACTCTGCCTCTCACCTCTCCCCTCCCTCAGCTCAGTCCCTCTTCACTCTCTTTCCCTCAGCTCAGCCCCTCTCACGATTATGCCTCTCACCTCTCCCTTCCCTCACCTTAATCCCTCTTCACTCTCTCTCCCTTAGCTCATCCCCTCTCATGTCTCACGACTCTGCCTCTCACTCAGACCCTCTCCCTCTCCCTCAGCTCAGACCTTCTCCCTCTTCCTCAGCTCAGACCCTCTCCCTCCCTCAACTCATACCCTCTCCCTCCCTCAGCTCAGACCTTCTCCCTCCCTCAGCCTAGACATTTATTGCAAAATAGTTATTTAGTCCGTTAAGTCCATCCGAACCGACCGTTGAATTTCGGTATGGTCAGTCCAAATTTTTTTTCAGATTTTTTGTCCGTTTGGTCCTCCATATAAGAGGACCGTGATTTTTGGTCTGATCTTATTTTCCTCCAAAAATATGACCAGACCGACCGTTGAACACCCCTATATGTTTCTCACATCGAGGAATTTGTACATTTTCACAAGGCCAGCTTGAATGCTACTCTGGAGGAAGTTTCATCTTTGGCTTCCTCTAATTCAAAAGCTATTGAAAAAAAGTACGTAGGAAACATGTTAAGGAGATATCCTATTTCCCTCTATTATGGTAATAAGTACTATTTTTATGCATGTCACAATATTTTCTTTTCTAATGAATTGTTTTGTTAAGTTTACCGTGGATTAGTTTTTGGCGTGTGAGCTCGGTGAAGCAACATCAATGTTTGATGGACTTCAGAACGCTCTTTCAGCTCACCGGGGAATGGCGCATTTTACCAGGGAATTATGACAGGTCTCATTGTGAACAGCTAAAAATTACTATTATGCTCTTCAACTGAAGTTTTATGCCTTTTAAGTATTTAATACTTTTCTTGGGTGTGGTTATGTTGATCCACAAGTCATACTTCTAACTTTTTTATACAGCATATTGATGTCTCTTTTATTGTTTTTGTTTAAATTTTATATATTTTAAATTATAGAGATTTTAAAATACTTTTGAGCAAATGAAAGACATCTCTGAGTATATTCAAGAATTTCTCTCTAAGCTCTTTTAAGAATCACAAAGGCTTGCAAATCAGCAGCACAATCTGAAAAGATTCAAACAAGAAGCATTTTTTAATCATGTCTGACAGGTTCAGTTAACTCTTTAGAGGAGCCGTCTAAATCAGACGTAGCGAAACTTATTGCTAATATGACCAATGTTCATGCTACTGGCTTGTTATTCCTTTGGCAATTTCTGTGCTGGTTGTTTGCCTTGCTAAATTCTATTGTAGGAACAAGTTTCTTTGTTAGAACGATCAACGCCTAAGAGTAACAAGCATCAAGGATTATACACTCGGACACATTTATCGAATGAAATTAAGCAAGCAACTTTTCCACGACGTACAACGGAAGAATAAAAAGTGATGACTGGTGATGGCGTTTACTAGTCGAGATTAAAAAGTGATGACTGGTGAGGTACTCTAGCCCACCAATCAGATTTAAATAAAAAGTGATGACTAGTGAGGTGTTCTAACCCACCAGTCAGGATTGAACAAAAAGTGATGACTGATGTGGTGCTCTAGCCCACCAGTCGAGATTGAATAAAAAGTGATGACTGGTGAGGTGTTCTAGCCCACTAATCGAGATTGAACAAAACCTGATGACTGATTAGGTGTTCTAGCTTACCAGTCGAGATTAAACATGAACATATGTCTACCGAGCACTCACACTCACAGATCAGATAAAGGATCTAGCCATAGCTGACATGCCTGGCTAGATATTGATAAGAGATGTTTGTCGAGTACTCATGCTCGCAGATGGGATCAAGAATTTAGCCAAGGTAGACATGTCTGGCTAGATATCGACAAAAGATGTTTGCCGAGCATTCACGCTCGCAGACGGGATCAAGGATCTAGCTAGAGTAAACATGTCTGGCTAGATATCTACAAGAGATGTCTATTGAGCACTCATGCTCGCAGACGAGATCAATGATCTAGCTAGAGTAGACACACCTGGCTAGATATTGACAGGTGGCGTCTGTCGAGCACCTCAACTCACAAACGGGGTCAAGTGTCTAGCCAGGGTAAGCGCACCTGACTAGACAGCCAGGAATGTAATAATTTTCGGACACTCACGCTTGTCCAATAGAGTTAAGGAAAAGCCTTAGCAAAAGCAATCTCGACACTGAGAGTAAAGATATCTACTGAGCGTTATAACTCAAAATAAGATCCTTTGATGAAAACTTCAGCTCAAGGATTTATCCTGAACAAGGACACCTGAATAAGTAATGAAGGGAAGGTCCTCTGGCCAAAACTCGAGGAAATCAATTTGCTTCGCCAGCCTCGGAAAAAGCTCAGAAGGAAGCATGCTCGACTAAATGACAAAGGGAAAACCCCCAACGTGAGTTAAATGTTCACCCGACCAGACTTCTAGGATAAGAGCATGAAAGGCTTTTTAAAGGTCGTGACAAGCTTTTGGGTACCCGACCGAACAGAGGGGGTAATCCGTTGGATAAGATCAAGTCCACAAAAAGATCAAGGCCCTTTAAGGCCCACTCTTACTCCTGATCACAAGCTCGGGATAATAAAAGTTTGTAGGACGCAACGATCAGCATAATAGTCAAAACAACTGCATAGTTCAAGATAAAGGTCTCGTCCAGACCAAGTTAAAGCTCGACTGTGGAAAAAGAAACTCTACCTACTTGAGGTGTATTCACAACAGGAAATAGGCAAAAAAAATAGATAAATAAAAGAGTAAGAGGTAAAGGAAGTTTATTTTTATTAATAAACAGAGGATTACATGTATAAAAAATGAACAAAAATATCCTCGGTTAAGGGAGTGAGCCATTCCTAGGCTAACTTAAAAGTAAAAGACCCCCCCCCCCCCACATTGGGACAAGTGATTGCAGGATCTCGAAGGCTTTTGAATTCTTCTGAAGTCTCCGGTCGCTCTGCCCATGAGGATCGTGCCAAGATGAAAAAAACCTCAACTTCTTCCACAAGGTGAACAAGGAAGGGGGTCACTACCTTTTCGAGACAATCCTGAAGGATATGATTGGGCTGCCTTACCCACTCCTGAAGCATGCTGCGATAAGCGGTTGGAGGTCCGAAAGGACAGAGGTGATAAAAGATGGGAGTGGGTCGCAACCAGTAAAGTTGCTTCATTATGGATCAGGGATTAAGGCTAGCGGTCGGATTACAGGCCTCTGTTAAGGGTAAAGTCTTTATCGTCAGGGGCGAGTAGCCAACTCGGTCAAAGGATTCACCGATCTGGCTTATTGACGGCAGAAAAATCATCGTGAATGAAACATCAACGACTTTGAGGCACAACATTAAAAGACGATAGAAGGGGAAGCGATGCTTATGAGAAGTGAGAAAGATCTTGAAGGGAAACCTCCAGAGTTGAGGAAAATCCCAGAAAAGGGAAATATTATTGTTCTTCCGAGAAGAAGAGTCAGGGGAAATATTATTGTCACGCGCCACTAATGCTTGAAGCATAGGAAAGGTAAAGCGACGCATGCAATGAAAATGGCCATGCAATTAATTCCACTCGGTGTAAACTCCTTTAAGGAGTAGACTTTGAGGGAAAATGTAAGGTACTCAGGACATGCCATTAGTCTATCACCGTGCTGAGGTAGCTTGGACGCAAAACTCAGACGATGGAGTCTTCAAGCCGGATGAATAAAGCCACTCGAGTTCTCGACTAGGGGTAACTGTTATGGGTATTTTTCAACCATCAGTAACACAATGACACATGTCACGTCAAATTAGGGAATCCCGACCTCAGGGAAGGAATAGGACCGATCTCGGTCCCTATAAAGCTCTGGACGCCTGAATCAGAGCACATGAAAAAGTAGTTGAGTCCACAAGTAGAGCTCTATTAAACCCGAGCATAAAGTCATCATCACCCACCGAAAGTAGCGCCCAACAGGTCCAATCGCCATGGTAAAACGTCAATCAGTCTTTAAAATGTCTCATCAGAAGTACATCAACCATTAAAGCCCTTGTTCAATCAAGAACAGTCCAGGCAGGCTTCGTGTCTCACATAGCTTTCTCCAGCACGCCTCCGAGAGGCTTCTTCGACACGCTTCCTCCCACCCCGAGGACTTAAGTATAAATACTTCCCCGAAACAACAAACGAGGTATATCTTCTCTCCCCTACAAAAACTATGCCAAAAATATCAACAAATAACTGACTTAGGCATCGGAAGTCCTTAGACGGGGCAACACACCTGGTCCTTGCCTCTAGGGTTCCTTGTCTATTAAAATGAAGAGTACGCTCACCATAAGGAGGAATGAACTAGCATAACGTCACTCCAACAAATTCTCCCGATGAGGTCGACCCCCACACTTGTACTGTGGCAGTTGTTGGCTAAAACAACCACTCAACGAGCTTTATACCTCTCTTTAGAACCATCAGATTTATACTTGATCTTATAGATCTATTTTCAACCAATGGAATGCTTCCCTTTTGGAAGAAAGGTAACATACCAGGTCTTATTGTCTTCCATGGCTTAAAGTTCAAGATTCATAGCAGCTTTCTAGTAAGGAAATTTTATGGCTTGATGGAAAAATTGTGGTTCATAGCTAGAAGAGACAGCCATAAGAAATATGCCATGAGAAGGAGATAAGGAATCATAAGAGATGTAATCAGATAAAGGGTATGAGGAAGAAGTCATAGGTGAATCAGTCTTAGAAAGCAAACTGCAATGGATGTCTCTAAAATAAGATGGAGACTTAGTTTGTCTAGTAGTTCTTCTAAGAGAAACTATTTCAATAGGAAGTGGCTTAGGAATTTGAGAAACACTTTCTGGAATGGGAGAAACTTCTTTAGCAAGTTCTTCAGATAGAATGGAACGAGTTTCATTGATTGGTGGTGTTGGAGATGAGACTAAAAAATCAGAAGATGATCGGGGCAGAAAATCAGGAAATGGGTCTACAATAGTAGCTGTAGGAGACAAACTCTGAAAAGGGAAAATGTGTTCATGAAAGACCACATTTCTATAGATGAAGGTCTTAGATTGAATGTTTTACAATCTATAGCCTTTTATGCCTGGTGGACATCCAACAAAAACCATGGAACAACCCTTGGATGAAATTTATGTTTGTAAGAAGATAGGGTAGAGGCAAAGCGTAAACTCCCAAACACTTTGAGAGAATGGTAATCAAATGGAGCTTTATAAAGAAGCTGAAAATGAGTTTGATTTTTCAAAACCTATAATGGAGTCCTGATGATGAGATAAGTAGGCAGTAAACACACACTCTCCCCAAAAATCTTATTGGAAAATGTGACTGGAAAAATGGCTCGGGCTACATTGAGCAGATGTTGGTGCTTTCTTTCAACTACGAAATTTTGTTCAGGCCTTTCCACATAGGAGTGAATATTGATGAATAACTCCCTTGGTATTGAAGAAATCTGTGAAATGCAACTCTCGGGAATTGTCAGATCTAAACTTCTGAATAACAGCATTAAATTGTTTCTCAACCATGGAGAAAAATCTAAGAATGATAGCATGAACCTCTAACTTAAGTTCCATAAGATAAATCCAGGTGAACCATGTGCAATCATCCAAAAGAGTGAGAAAATATTGAAAACCAGCATGTGTAGGAACATGATATGGCCCCCAAATATCATAATGTATAAGATCAAAAGGTGAGGCACTCAATTTGTTATGAGAAACAAATGAAAGTCTTCTTTGCTTGGCCAATGAACAAATGGAGCAACGAGACAAATCTGATTTATTACAAATCAAAGGAAATTTGTTCTTCAAAAATTTAAGTTTCTTGAAGGATAATTGTATAGGTTTGTTGTTCCAAGTACTAGCATTAACAATCACATTATTAACAAAAGCAATAGCTGAATTTAGCATCAATGACATAAAGATTTAGCAATCCTTGGTTAAAGTGTTGGATTGGGTTTTAAATTTTGAAGAAAAATCATTGAATTATGAACGGTTCATGGGCGGAATATTAATTTTTTTTACATCAATCAATTTAATCATATTAAACATTAAAACCATACATCCGATTATGCATGCAAAGTTAAATGTGTTCAAAAGAGGTAGATAATTTTATCTTTTTTTATATAAGAGAAATTTTGATTTGGTGGAATCATATTATTCGGCTAGTGTTCTTCATTTTTCGTAGAACTCGAATCAAACTTCACACCAACAACCACTCGTAGGATTCAGAAGTATTATTCGCAAGGACGTCGTTAAGAACTGAGTGTGGACTCTCAAAACAACTAAAGAAGAAAAATCAAAATTTTCTCTTCCACTGGTGATTTCGACAACAACAGTAGGAGGGGGAGAGAGAAACATTTTTATGCTCTATGTGATAAATGTTGTGTCAACACACACTTAGGTTAGGCAACCCTAATGTCATCACTTAAATATATATAATTTTGAAATTTTCACATATACCCCATATATGTGTAATTTCTAGAATTCACCCAGATAATCTTGCCAAAATTGTATCTCTCATAAAGTCAATATTGTGTCTAAATTCATCAATCCAAATTGATAAATTTAAATTAATCTCCATCACTTATTTAATTAATTTATCTTATTTAATAATTATATAATAATTAGAAAATAATAAATCAATTCATTTGAACATCAATTAATTGCTCTTCACTAATTAAGTGACAACACTCATCATATATGGTTCAAGAAATATATCTTGGTCCCAAAACACATTTTGGTCCAACTAATATTGTTTTTTTTTCTATTCTTGTTCTCATGAGCTACTCCTGAGACCAAATGAATCCACATGAATAAAGTTATAGGACTAAAATACCCGACAAATTTATCTCTGTAAATTCCTGACATCGTACGATTCCATTATAGGTCTGATGCCGAATCAACTATAGATTCATGCGCGCTCATTTTCTGTAGGTGTAAATAAACTCTTTTATTTCACGGTCCACAGAATATTTAACATTTTACCCTTCATGAATATTAGTAACAAGAGCTGGATGTAAAATTATCATTTTACCCCTCTTATTATTATTTTCTTAACTCATTTATTGACTCTGAACTAATTGGTCTGGTATATTCAACATGTTTTATATCATGTATAGGTTAACCGTTAAAATCTCACTCTCATGCCTCAAGACCAGCATCATTTAATTCAACCTTACAGTCGTAATCGGACTCGATTGCCCAGTCGATCTTAAGACTACGAATAACGTTCTGAACTATTTCAAAAGAGTTTGTCTGGAAGACCCCTCAGCCTTTACTCTTCTTACGTTGACAATAGTTCTAGGACTTGAGTAAATTATAAACACACTTTTAATTAATAAAAAAACTTTCATTCATTCATTAAATTCAGTAATACAAAATGTCAACTTGGACTAAACTAGGCGTGTATAATCTCGTATCTCCATGCCCTTCAGATGACCATCAAAGACTTTACTGCTTAAAATCTTAGTGAATGGATTTGTCAGGTTGTTGACCGTCGATATGTATGTAACTACAATATCTCCATGTTGAACAATCTTTCTAATAATGTGATACTTACACTCTATGTGATTCGATCTTTTATGCCTCCTTGGTTCCTTCAAGTTTGCTACAGCCCCAATGTTATTGCAATAAAGTTCATGGGTTTGTCCACTTTTGGAACAACTTCTAGAATCTTCAAGAACTTTCTAAGCCATACAGCCTCCTTAGCAGCTTCACAAGCTGCCACATATTCAACTTCTACGATAGAATCAGCAATGTAAGATTGCTTGATACTTCTCCATATAATTGCTCCACCATTTATTATGAACATCAATCCTGAAATGGACCTCCTAGAATCTTTATCTACTTGGAAGTCAGAATCATATGCCCTGTCATATTCAAGTAAGTACATGAATATACAAGCATGTAGTTCCTTGTTCTCCTAAGATACTTAAGGATATGCTTGATGGCATTCCAATGCTCGATTCCAGGATTAGATTGGAAACGACTCACCACACCCACCGCGTAGTAAATGTCTGGCCTAGTGCAAAGCATCGCATACATGAGACTTCCTACGGCTGAGGCATAGAGAATCTTTCTCATGTCTTCCTCTTCATGAGGAGTCTTGGGAGACTACTCCTTAGAGAGGCTAACTCCATGCCTGAAAGAAAGATATACATTCTTGAAGTCTTGCATGTTGAAGTGATTCATCACCTTATCAATATAAGATGCTTGAAACAGTGTCAATTGTCTGTTCTTTTGATCCCAAAAGATCTGAAAACCTAGGCAAATGCAGTTTTTCCAATACCATTCATATCAAATTGCTTTGCAAGCCAAATCTTGACATCAGATAATTTTCCAACATCATTCCCAATAAGCAGAATACATCTACGTACAAGACTAGAAAAACCACTTTCCCTTTATGTATCAGCTTATACACACATGGTTCATCCACTGACTTTTTACAATCAAAGCTCTTAACGGTTTAGTTGAATCTAATATTCCACGATCGGGAAGCTTGCTTAAGTCCATAAATGGACTTTAGTAAATCGTAAACCTTTCCCTCTGAGCCTTTCTCCATGAACTCGTTTGATAGAGCCATATAAATGCGCTCTTCAACATTTTCATTCAAAAAAATTGTCTTGACGCCCATCTGCCAGATTTCATAATCGAGGCAACGGGAATGGATAAGAGGATTCAGGTGGATTTAAGCATGACTACCGGTGAGAAGGTATTATAATAACCTATACCTTCCTTTTGAGTGTAGCGCTAGGTTACTAGCTTAGCTTTGAATGTCTCCACATTCCCATCCGAACCTCTTTTTTCTTATAGATCCATTTACACCCAACATGTTTTACCCCTACAGGAGGATCTACAAGTTTTCAGACTCCGTTCGAGTACATTGAATCTACCTCAACGTTCATGGCTTCTTGCCTTAGGTTTGCTTCAAGACTATCCATGGCCTATGAGTAGGAGACAGGTTTATCATGATCGTTATCTGGGACTACTGTTAAGGCATCTCCATAAGACATGTACCTGTCAGGCTGTCTCACAACCTTCCCACTACGCTGAGGCTCCATGGGCTCTCTCCCCAGCTGTGGTTCTTCCATTATTGAATCATAAGCAATTCCTAATCAGGGAGTCGGTGTCCTCCCACTCAATAATTCCTCTAGAACAAAAGTGCTTATCAGCTTTAAACTTCTTATATAGTCTTCATCAAGAAACGTGCATTTGTGCTTATAAATGTTTTCTTATCAGTCGGACTATAAAAGACATTCCCCTTCGTTCCTTTGGGATATCCTACAAACCTGCATAATTCTGATCGACTGGCCAACTTGCTTGTCTTCTGTTTTAGAACATGTGTTGGGCACCCCCATATTTTAATGTGGTTAACGGACGACTTGCATCCATTCCATCTTTCATATGGCATGTCAAGCACGGTCTTCGACGGAACTTAGTTTAGAATGTATGCTATTGTTTCGAAGGCATATCCCCAGAATGAATCTGGGAGGGATGAGAAACTCATCATGGATCTAACCATATCCATCAGATTTCGATTCATTCTCTCTGACACACCATTCTGTTCTGGAGTGTCAGGTGCTGTAAGTTGAGAAAGAATACTTTCTTCCTTAAGAAAGTCTTCAAACTCTTTTAACAACTACTCTCCACAACAGTCAGATCGTAGTGTTTTGATTTGTTTATCTAATTGCTTTTCGACCATAGCCTTGTACTTTTTGAACTTTTTAAAGGTTTCAGACTTTTGGTACATTAAATAAACATGTCCAAAACGTGGGTAATCATCAGTGAATGTTACAAAGTATCCATAACCTCCTCTTGTTTGGATATTCAATGACCCACATACATCACTATGTACAAGTTTGAGACATTGAGTGACTATTTCACCTTTCGCTGAAAATGGTCTCTTGGTCATTTTGCCTTCTATACAGGATTCGCATGTGGATAGTGATCTCACAGTTAAAGTTTACAATGGACCGTCATTTGCAAGTCTTTTAATCTTATCTTGGCTAAGGTGGCCAAGACATAAGTGCCATAAATAGGTTAGATCGGTTGAGCTAGCAGACTTCAACCTTTTACTATCTCTTTGTGAATCAACATTCACTTTAATGTCATATATCATTGGAACTATTGGTTTTACATAAAACGGTTTATTTATCAAACGTGCAGTAGTAATTAAGCAGTCATTTCTAAAAATACCAATATCTTTATTAATGAAATTCAAATTGAATCCTTGCTCAATTAAACTAGCTACTGAAATAGGTTCTACTAAAAAATCTGGATAAATAAACATCACGTAAAATCATAAATCTGTTATCGAATGTCAATTTAATAATTCCAACAGATACGACTGATACTAGTGCTGCATTTACCCAACGGAAGCTAAAATCACCCTCGTCAAGACTTCTACTTTTGAGTTTTGCTTCTTAGCTTACTTCGAACCTCTCTTGTGTTTCCTCTTGGCGCCAGAGGTGGAAGGCTTACTTTCAGTAAAGTTTGCCTCTCCAGTCTTTCTCTTACCCTTCAGAAACAGGGTCTCAGCAGCTTGCAGTTCCTTCATCAGCTCAGGAAGTGAGTAACTCAACTTATTCATCGAATAATCAAGTTAGAAATTCTCAAAAGTGTCAGGTAGAGTCTCAAGGATCATACCAACTTGTGTCTTGCCATCTACCTCAGCACCCATGATCTCCATCTCATTCAGATAACTAATGATCTGCATTATATGTTCTCTGACAGAAGTTCCAGGTTTCATCCTGCAGTTCATGAAGTTTCACAGAGCAGCTTGTTTGGCTTGACGATATTGATCTCTGAAAATTTCGGTGATGTTCAACATCATATCAGCGACAGTTTCCATGCTCAGATGTTGTTGTTGCAACACATTTCTAATAGAAGCCAAGATGTAACATCTAGCGATCTCATCAAAATGCAGCTAAGAAGCATAAGCATCAGTTTTCTCTTTAGTCGATTCAACAATAGCATCAAGTGGACAAAGGATGGTGAGCACGAACTTATGCTTTTCTACCGTCAACACGGTGTCAAGATTACGTTTCCATTCCACGTAATTTTCACCAGTAAATTTGTTTGCTTTTAAGATAGTTGAGTGAGGGGATAATGACATGATTTCTGAAAAGAATAAATAAAACAGTGTAAATAAATACTCAATCATTTAGGAAAGTATGATGCATGATATAAATCCTTAAATATTTAAAAATCCAATAAAAACTATTTCTTTCATGATGTTACGATCAACAACGATAGCTTGTCTCATCTAAGAACAACGTCCAAGCTACCTCATATCGTATTAAGACTCTTCTCATTTGGTTAACACTTCTTAAGATGTCATTACATCTAGCTTAACCAATCACCAATGATTTTGGTCATCTTAGCCCCATTGACTAGTCCCTATGAGGAATTTCAATGTGCTTCGGTCTAAGTGTTTAACCAATGCATCGGTTTTAAAGGTTGACATGAACTAACAGTCCACCTAGGGACGGTTCTGCCTCACCACTTCCATTACAAGCTTTAGTTTCTTAAGCAATTCGATAACTCAAAGCGACACGATTCTCAAGTTTCTCCCACTAAAGATAGGACGGCTAGGTGGCTCTAAACTGTTCCTCGTGCCACGATCAAGTTTACGTTAGGGACCTTGGGAATGTTTCAACGTAAACAATCATCCCACTTAGTTTTTAGAAAAAAGAATTTTCCGTTGTCTTTTCAAAATTTATAACTCTTTATTAATTTGGAAAAACAAGTTTAAGAACTTATCAACATTAATAAAATTTAAATCCCAAATTTAAATTTATATTTTTTATAAAATTTGCATTGTATTTAAATTATAACTCATTATAAATTAAACTGCAATGATGCATGTACATGCTACATGACATTTTAATATTGGTTCATCCCTATTTCTATATGACATGTTATATGATGATGCTAGATTAATAATAAATCATTCATTCAAAATTAACCTCCTTATTGGTTCATTTCTAATTACAACCCATAAAAGAGTAATAAATAAATCATAATTAATTTAAATACTTATCTTCATGGTGTCTATAATTGTCTCTTTGTCCTTCAGGAAGTTTCACCAATTTTTATAACTCTTTACAACAGTGCAGTCTCAATTTCAAAATTTAAAATTTTAATCAAAATCCTTTAATTAAGAAAAATTATTTTCTTAATTAAATAATCACTTTAAAATCCTTTTAAAACTTCAAATTCAAAAGATAAAAAGATAAATTGATAATTATCTTTCAAATTCAAAATAAAAAGATAACATGGATAATTATCTTTTTGAATTCAAAATCTAAAAGATAAAAGGATAAAATAAATAATTATCTTTTGAATTTAAAATTCAAATGATAAATAGATAAAGTTAGACAATTATCCTTTGAATCTTAATTTCTTTTATCTATTTAAAATCTAAAATTTTAAATTTTAAAGATATAAGATGAGATTAGAGTTTTTGTGAAACATCACAAGATTTTCTACACGTTAATTGTTATCGCTTATGGTTTCACAAACCATAGTTACCACGCAGGGCACAACAGTCGACAGTAGGAGATGGCGCAGCATGGTCGCGGGCGGGGCAGTGATTGGAGACCGGCGACCGGCGTCTGGCGGTGACGGCGGCAACGTCAGGGGGCGGTGGTGACAGCAGCATCCTGTGGTGGTGACAGCAGCATCTGGCATTGGTGACAGCAGCGTCCGGCGGTGGCGACAGCAGCGTCCGGCGGTGGCGACAGCAGCGTCCGACGGTGGCGAAAGCAGCATCCGACGATGGCGACAGTAGTGCCTGGCGGTGGCGACAACAGTGTCCAATGGCGGCAGCAGTTTCGACGGTGACTTTTCGAGGTGGTGATGGATTACATGGAATTTAAAAAATATAAATTTGCAAAAAAGTTAATTAAATAAAATCATATGCCTCACTTTCGGCATACATCAATTCTATACTTGAAAATAGAATGCTTAGAGTCAATAGATCATGATTCATTCATAAAATACATTCAAAACTATTTTGAATCTACCGTACAAAAATATATTAATATCACAACATCCAAAGATACATACGTTTAATCACAGAATATGTATAATCAATAAATTAAGGCTCAGACACCAATTAATGGATTGAGTTTAAAATTTTGAATAAAAATCAATGAACCACAAACGGTTCGTAGGGGGAATATCAAAAAAATTTACATCAACCAATTTAATCATATTAAACATTAAAATCATACACCTAATTATGCATACAAAGCTAAACATATTCAAATAGTTTTATAGTTTTCTTGTATCGAGGAAATTCTGATTTGGTGGAATCCTATTATTCGTCTTGCATTCTTCGTTCTTCATAGAACTCAAATCAGTCTTTACACCAACAACCAGTCGTAGGATTCAAAAGTATATTTGATCAAAATCCTTTAATTAAGAAAAATTATTTTCTTAATTAAATAATCCCTTTAAAATCCTTTTAAAACTTAAAATTCAAAAGATAAAAAGATAAATTGATAATTATCTTTCAAATTCAAAATAAAAAGATAACATGGATAATTATCTTTTTGAATTCAAAATCTAAAAGATAAAAGGATAAAATAAATAATTATCTTTTGAATTTAAAATTCAAATGATAAATAGATAAAGTTAGACAATTATCCTTTGAATCTTAATTTCTTTTATCTATTTAAAATCTAAAATTTTAAATTTTAAAGATATAAGATGAGATTAGAGTTTTTGTGAAACATCACAAGATTTTCTACACGTTAATTGTTATCGCTTATGGTTTCACAAACCATAGTTACCACGCAGGGCACAACAGTCGACAGTAGGAGATGGCGCAGCATGATCGCGGGCGGGGCAGTGACTGGAGACCGGCGACCGGCGTCTGGCGGTGACGGCGGCAACGTCAGGGGGCGGTAGTGACAGCAGCATCCTGTGGTGGTGACAGCAGCATCTGGCATTGGTGACAGCAGCGTCCGGCGGTGGCGACAGCAGCGTCCGGCGGTGGCGACAGCAGCGTCCGACGGTGGCGAAAGCAGCATCCGACGATGGCGACAGTAGTGCCTGGCGGTGGCGACAACAGTGTCCAATGGCGGCAGCAGTTTCGACGGTGACTTTTCGAGGTGGTGATGGATTACATGGAATTTAAAAAATATAAATTGCAAAAAAGTTAATTACATAAAATCATATGCCTCACTTTCGGCATACATCAATTCTATAATTGAAAATAGAATGCTTAGAGTCAATAGATCATGATTCATTCATAAAATACATTCAAAACTATTTTGAATCTATCGTACAAAAATATATTAATATCACAACATCCAAAGATACATACGTTTAATCACAGAATATGTATAATCAATAAATTAAGGCTCAAACGCCAATTAATGGATTGAGTTTAAAATTTTGAATAAAAATCAATGAACCACAAACGGTTCGTAGGCGGAATATCAAAAAAATTTACATCAACCAATTTAATCATATTAAACATTAAAATCATACACCTAATTATGCATACAAAGCTAAACATATTCAAATAGTTTTATAGTTTTCTTGTATCGAGGAAGTTCTGATTTGGTGGAATCCTATTATTCATCTCGCATTCTTCGTTCTTCATAGAACTCAAATCAGTCTTCACACCAACAACCAGTCGTAGGATTCAAAAGTATATTTGATCAAAATCCTTTAATTAAAAAAAATTATTTTCTTAATTAAATAATCCCTTTAAAATCCTTTTAAAACTTCAAATTCAAAAGATAAAAAGATAAATTGATAATTATCTTTCAAATTCAAAATAAAAAGATAACATGGATAATTATCTTTTTGAATTCAAAATCTAAAAGATAAAAGGATAAAATAAATAATTATCTTTTGAATTTAAAATTCAAATGATAAATAGATAAAGTTAGACAATTATCCTTTGAATCTTAATTTCTTTTATCTATTTAAAATCTAAAATTTTAAATTTTAAAGATATAAGATGAGATTAGAGTTTTTGAGAAACATCACAGGATTTTCTACACGTTAATTGTTATCGCTTATGGTTTCACAAACCATAGTTACCACGCAGGGCACAACAGTGGACAGTAGGAGATGGCGCAGCATGATCGCGGGCGGGGCAGTGACTGGAGACCGGCGACCGGCGTCTGGCGGTGACGGCGGCAACGTCAGGGGGCGGTAGTGACAGCAGCATCCTGTGGTGGTGACAGCAGCATCTGGCATTGGTGACAGCAGCGTCCGGCGGTGGCGACAGCAGCGTCCGATGGTGGCGACAGCAGCGTCCGACGGTGGCGAAAGCAGCATCCGACGATGGCGACAGTAGTGCCTGGCGGTGGCGACAACAGTGTCCAATGGCGGCAGCAGTTTCGACGGTGACTTTTCGAGGTGGTGATGGATTACATGGAATTTAAAAAATATAAATTTGCAAAAAAGTTAATTAAATAAAATCATATGCCTCACTTTCGGCATACATCAATTCTATACTTGAAAATAGAATGCTTAGAGTCAATAGATCATGATTCATTCATAAAATACATTCAAAACTATTTTGAATCTACCGTACAAAAATATATTAATATCACAACATCCAAAGATACATACGTTTAATCACAGAATATGTATAATCAATAAATTAAGGCTCAGACACCAATTAATGGATTGAGTTTAAAATTTTGAATAAAAATCAATGAACCACAAACGGTTCGTAGGCGGAATATCAAAAAAATTTACATCAACCAATTTAATCATATTAAACATTAAAATCATACACCTGATTATGCATACAAAGCTAAACATATTCAAATAGTTTTATAGTTTTCTTGTATCGAGAAAATTCTAATTTGGTGGAATCCTATTATTCGTCTCGCATTCTTCGTTCTTCGTAGAACTCAAATCATTCTTCACACCAACAACCAGTCATAGGATTCAAAAGTATATTTCCCAAGGACGTCGTTAGGAATAAAGTGTGGGCTCTCAAAACAACTGAGGAAGAAAAATCAATTTTTTCTCTTCTTCTTGTGATTTCGGTGGCAATAATAGGAGGGGGACAGAGAAGTCTTTTTTTGCTCTGTGTGATAAGGGTTCTGTCAACACACACTTAGGTTAGGCAACCCCAATGCCATCACCTAAATATATATAATTTTGGAATTTTCACATATGCCCATATATGTGTAATTTCTGAAATTCAGTCACATAATCTATAATTACCTAAAATTGCATATCTCATTAAAGTCAATATTGTGTTCAAATTCATCAATCCAAAATTGATAGATCTAAATTGATCTCCATCAATTAATTAATTAATTTCTCTTATTTGATAATTATCTAATAATTAAAAAATAATAAATTAATTAATTTTAATATCTATTAATTGTTCTGACAACACTCATCACATATGAGTTCAGAAAATATATCTTGGCCCCAAAATACATTTTGGTCCAACTGATGTTGTTTCTTCTATTTCTGTCTTCATGAGCTATTCATGAGACTAAATGGAGCCACATGAATAAAGTTATAGGACTCAATTACCTGGTGAATTTATCTCCATAAATTCTTGACATATTTAATCATGACATCGTACGACTCCACTATAGGTTCAATGCTGCATCAACTCTCGATTAATGCCCACTATATTTTATGTTGGTGTAAATAAACTCTTTTATTTCACGGTCCACATAATATTTAACATATTACCCTTTGTGAAAATCTGTAACAAGAGCGGGATGTAAAATTACCGTTTACCCATCTTGTTATTATTTTCTTAACTCCTTTATTGACTATCAATAAGAAAGACAATAGAGAATTATCTAGTACAATTTCCAATGTCTTATTCAATGATACATTTCATCAAGTACTTGTCCACGTTAATTCATTTACACACTCATCAATAAAGCATAAGGTGATACTGTTGCATTTTACAATCTAACCATGAATTTTCATATTCGTGAATCACGCAACTCCAACATAGTTGAATCACGGTCCCAAAAGTCGAGGTATTGTCTGGCAATTCGAACTCACTCATTTGACGTATCAAAAATCGTAACTAACTATGTCAAATTTCGTATTCACCTTAAGATAAGGTAATTATGAAAATATCTTTAAGGTGTAACAATTAGATTTAGAGCTAGATAAACAATTTTACTCTAAACTAATTCGTTACTGGTATATTCAACATGTCCATAACATGTGTAGGTCAACCGTTAGAGTCTCAACTCCCTTGTCCCAAGACCGGCATCCTTTGGTTCAACCTAATAGTCGTAATCAGACTCGATTGCCCAGTCAATCATAAGACTGTGAATAACGTTATGAACTATCGTAGAAGAGTTTGTCTGGAAGGCCCTTCAGTCTTTACTCTTCTTACGTTGACAATAGTTTCAAGACTTGAGTAAATTATAAACACACTTTAATTGGTAGAAAAACTTTCATTCATTCATTAAATTCAGTAACACAAAATGTCAAAAAAATAACTAAATAGTTATAAATAGTTATTACACCATATTTTATGTACATAAATCCAACATAAAGCACTAACTGAAAATAGATTGAACTTGAAGTCAGGCACAAATAAAACATTCTCAAGGGCCAAAGAAGAAGAAATCTGAACAGGTCCAATAAAAGACACCCATATCATCTTATGCTTATGTAGAGTAACATATGCATTCTGGATTGGTTTGAGAAATTGAAAAGCTTCCTTAATAAAGCAAATATGTCTTGTAGCTCCAGAGTCTATGTTCCAATATCTAGAAGATTTCAGAATTGGATTGATAGTCACATTAAAACAAGTACCTGATGTGTGAGAAGTAGAAGCATCAATATCAGGCCTTGAACTGGCAGTAATCAAATGAGTGCTAAGCATGGCCATGAGTTGCTGACATTAAGCATCTGGAGAAAATTGTTAACTCCTACTTGAGACTTGGTAATGTATTATTAGAATCTAAAATCTAATTCATATAAGCATTGGTATTAAGCTAAGAATTAGAATTGGCCTTAGTTTATAACCCGGGGGTAACCATGGAGCTTATAACATTTGTCAATTGTGTGTCATTATATCAGCAATGGGTGCAAACCGGTCTACCCTCCCTTGATTCTTATTCTGACCAGTATTATTAGGCTTGTAAGAAGCAGTACAAAATGCCATAGAATCTCTTTGAGAAGTAGGTCCAGAAACAGCATGAACAGTTCTTTGATGCTCTTCTTGAGAAACAAGAGCAAACACCTTGTTTATGGATACGATCAGCTAAAGCCTTAGTACCCCCACAAACACTCCACAAGAACACATAGATGTATAATTCCTAAGTTCCTCCCGAATTTTCTTTAACGTGATAAAATCAGCACTAACATTCAATTGACTTTGTATATGATTTATAAGTTCTCTTCTTAATTGAAAAGTACGATGACCATTCCTCTTTTGAAATCTTTCTTTCAGATCTAACCAAATCCCATAGGTAGAATCAATAAAAATAACACTGGCAAATATCTCTTTAGAAACTGAATTAAAGATCCAGTAAATTACAATATTATTGTTCCTAATCCAAGTACTAAGAAATGAAAGATTACGTACATGATGAGTAATAAATCCATCAATAAACCCTAGCTTATTTTTTACTGATAAAGCAATGACCATGGCTCAGCTCCAAGAAGCATAACTATCTCTAGTTAGTGGCTGTGAAATAATGATCAGGCCTAGATTATAAGAATGATGAAGAAAATAAGGACTGGTTCCATCATGGCATAAATAAAAAACGAAGTAGAATTTATATTTTGAGGAGAAGCTTCAGTAGCCATGATGGAGCAGAAAGCAAATCAAGATTGATCGGACTTGATAAAAAAGAAAATCGAAGTATAAAGTGATCGAACCGAAGGAACAAATAAGGAATCGAACGCAATTAGAAGCACTTTAGTGCTCTGATACCATGTTGAAGTAATCAAGAAGAAAATGGCACTACAAGAAAAAATAGTATTTCGAGACGGTTTTATTCCGGAGGTTATGGCAACCGCTGGTAAAATAATGGTGAGGATGTTCGGCGGTGATTTTTATTAACCGCCGTTAAAGATATTATTTTTGCGATGATTTTTTCCCATAATAACGGCAGTTCATTAACCATCGTAAAACGTCCTTAAATCCTTAGATTTTCCCCTAACCCGTGATTTATTTTTCCTTCTTCACACTCTCAGGCGATTTAGAGGATCCGGCCGCTCATCGATCCACGCCTCATCTCATCCCCATCGGTCTTCATCGTCGATCACCGCTCATCCATGGCTCATCTTTTCCCCGTCGGTCTTCACCGTCGATCATCATTCATCCACGCCTCGTCTCTTCCGTCATCGGTCTTGCCCGTGAGTCACTCTATGTCTCTCACTATGTGCCTTATGCTATGGAGCTTTTCTTTTTTGTTCTGTAAATGAATTAGGTCTCTGTCTACTAATGAAATCTGAAAGGATTAATGAAATTTGTTTTAGCTCTACTAAGCTTTCTTCTATATCTTTTGTTGCTTCCATTGAAAAAAATCTAAATGTCCAAACATAAATGGCATAACAAGATATTATTGTCATTTGGGATTTTTTTTCTTTTTTTGGTTATCAAACTTTAAATGCCATCAACTAACCTAAGTTGGAAAAATCTCGATGGATGAATGCATTAAAGGGTAAAAAAATACATGAATTGGGTATCATGGCCAAGTGCCATGAGCCTAAAAGAGGTTAGTTTTGTCCTATGTACAGTGCCTGGGTGGTCACCTTTCATTTTCTTGAAATGAGGTCCTTGGAATTCATTATTCATCAATCCTTATTTATGTCATTTGATTTAAGTTAGTAATCCAGGTCGTGGTTCACGCTAGTGAGTAGCAATGATAGAGACCGTAGATTATATCTGACTTTCGTATTTATTGTATATACATTAAAAATGCACTATATATATGTATATGAATAAATATTATATATATATATATATATATANCTTTTTACTACTTTTATAACTATATATATATATTGTTCTGATGGCTCTTTTTACTACTTTTATAACCACACCACTTGTAACATTTGTCTATAAGCCAGTCGCAAAAGGGGCAACAACTAATTATAAGATAGATAAAATCAACTTTTTTCCTTTTTAACCTTTCCCCATCACTTTTGTCTTCCACTCTTTCTTTCCATCAGAAAGCCTCAATATGGATGTAAGTTCATTGCCATATTCTTCCTCTTTAGCTTCTTTTTTCTTCTTCTACTCTCAGTTTTGTTTATTAATGGTTTTTTTCATAAAAAAATAGGAATATTACTGTAAAAGGAGTGGAAAAATCCATGTACAGATTGATTTTAATATGGATAAAAGTTGGATTGAAAAATCTTGAGTTAGTTAGGAGTACCTTAATGGAGTTTAGGAGTTTCTTGATTTTGCTTTTGAAAGAGTATTTATAGAGGGTAAGATTTCGTGTCCATGTAAACGTTGTGGGAATACGTTGATGATGAATAGGGAGAGTGTGCATAGGAACTTGGTATGTAATGATTGGTTTTCCATGGTGAATCCATATTGTAAAATTTAAATGGAGAAGAGCTTAATAAAAGAAATGTGAACCATACATCTGTGTATGAAGCTTATGATGACAATATGCATGACTTGTTGCATGTTGCATTCAGAGTTGTGGATAATGAGAGAGGAACGGATGATTTACAAACAGATTCAACTGCTAATAATATGAATGAGCAATTAAATGATGCTCAACACGCAGAGGTGAATGATTTTTCTGACTGAGTTAGAGATAGTAATGAACATTTATATCCAAGATGCAAAAGTTTTTCAAAACTTTCATTTATTGTGCATATTTACCACCTCAAGTGTCTTCATGGATTGAGTAATGAGGAACTGTCAGGGTTGTTTGAGTGATTGCGTAAAGCTGGATGGGAGTTGCCAAAAACATTTTATGAAGCTACAAAGATTATAAAAAGTTAGGTCTTGGGAATGAAAAGATACATGCTTTTCCAAATGACTGCATATTATATTGGAAAGACAAAGAACAATAATAATCATGTTCTACATCAAGGTGGATAACCAATGAGGGTGAGGGTACATCTCAATCTCAAGGAAAATGGAAGAAGAAGCCAAAAGTTACTAGAGTGATGCGTTACTTTCCTTTAAAAGGAAGGTTACAAAGATTATACATGTCGTCTAAAATTGCTGACGATATGAAATGGCATCTAATAGAGCGTACTGAAGATGGTGTTTTAAGACATCCTACTTATTCGACTGCTTGGAAATCATGTGACTCTAGACATACTGAATTCTCATTTGAACCACGTAATGTCAGACTTGGTTTGGCTAGTGATGATTTCAACCCATTTGGAGCAATGAGTGTTAGTTATAGCACGTGGTCTGTTCTTTTGATTCCATATAATTTACCTCCTTAGACGTGCATGAAACAAACATCATTGATTCTCTCTACTCTTATCCATGGGCGTAAAATTCCTGATAATAATAATGACGTGTATTTGCAATCTTTGATAGAAGAATTGAAAGAATTATGGGAAACATGTGTCGATACGTATGATGCATTAAGGAATGAAGTTTTTAAGATGCATGCGGCATTGTTGTGGACGATTAGTGACTTTTTAGTAGTAGATAATTTGTCTAGGTGGAGTACACATTCATGTTTTGCTTGCCCTCATTGTAATTATGAGATAGATTATGAACGCTTGAAATATATAAAAACATTTATTTCATGGGCCATAAGAGATTTTTAGAGCCTGACCATAGGTTTCTCGTGGTAGTAAAACCTTTATCGACGTAATTGAGAATAGACCGGCTCATATTTCTCCTACGGGGTTAGATGTCTTACACAAAGTCCAAGGCCTTAATGTCACTTTTGGAAAAAGTAAAGAATCTGGCCGGAAATAAAGATCTGGTGATGATAATGTGCAATATTGGAAGAAGAGTATATTTTTTCAACTACCTTATTGGGAGTTTAATTTTACACGTCATAATCTTGATGTAATGCACATTGAAAAAATGTATGTGATAACATAATAGGGACAATTCTTAACGATCCACGAAAGAGTAAAGATAATTATAAAGCCCGCCTAGACCTTCAACACAGGGGTATAATGAGTCAACTTCATCCAATGACTCAATGTGATATCACTTACTCACCTCCTGCTTTGTTTTCAATGACGAATTATGAAAAAGACATTCTTTAATGTGCTGAAGAATATCCGAGTCTTAAAAGTCATCATTGTCACATTATCATGCAACAGTTTTTACCCATAGCATTACAGGGTGTTTTGGCAAAGAAAGCGCACTCTGTTTTATATGAATTGAGTTGGATTTTCAGAGAATTATGTTCTAAAAGTCTGTAAATATATATGATCGACAAGATTCAATCTCGGATTGTTGTCATACTTTGTCAAATGGAACAAATCTTTCCGCCATCCTTTTTCACGATTCTGATACACTTAGTAGAACACTTGGCAAACGAGGCAAATATTGCTGGACCCGTGCATTATAGGTGGATGTATCCTATTAAGAGATATCAATATAAAAAGTTTTGTCCATTACTTCACAAGGTAAAAATTTACATGCGCTGATGTTAATTTTTTACACATTATCGCATTAGGTATCATGGTAAGCTTAAATCACATGTCCGTAAGAAAACTCATCCACAAGGTTCCATAACGGAGGGATACATAACGTCCTTCTAGAAATTGGGATGGTGAAGATGAGGAAACCACGTATGATCGTATTTTTCCTAATATAGGACGACCAACAAAAAGCGCAAAACAAGGCTATCTTGATGAGAAGTCCTGGTTACAAGCACATAGATTTGTATTATTCAGTTGTCAATTGATAGAACCTTTCCAACGGTAATTATTTACCTTTTACATATATCTCAACTAAATTGTTGAATATTTATGTAATTCCTTTATCTTGACATGTAGAAAATGTGAAGCAGATGTGAAGAGGGAAAATCGTCGACGTTGACCTGCACCAAACGAGATCCAACATTTGGTACATGAAATTTTTTTTGGATGGCTTCAAAGTTATGTAAGTTTAAGTTTGTTAGTTAACTTCATGCAATTTTGGTAAGTTAAATCTGGATATAGTTTTATTGAATAGGCCAACAAGAATGAAGTGTCGGACGAAATGAGGTGGTTAGCTCGTGGTCCGAATGGAGTGGTAAAAAAATATGTGGGATTTTAACATAAACGGATTTGTATTTCACACCGAAGAAAGTGATGCAGCACTAAAGACGCAGGATTGTGGGGTTTTAGTGACTACTGGGACTAGAAGTTACGTAAGTTCGAAGGATACAAATCCAATAACATGAGATGTAAAATATTATGGGATATTGAAGGAGATTATTGAACTGAACTGTTATGATAAGTTCAAAGTAGTGTTATTTAAGTGTGATTGGACTGACACCACGAATGCTAGAAGAAAAGTTGATGAATTTGGGTTTACACTTGTTAATTTTTCACATTTTGTTCACACTGGTGAGAATTTGAAAGATGAATCATTCGTCTTTGCATCTCAAAACGTACAAGATCAGATAGATAAAGATTGGTATCTTATGGTGCATACAAAACTAAGAGACATG
The DNA here is from genome assembly GCA_003255025.1 of Datisca glomerata. Taxonomy (NCBI): domain Eukaryota; kingdom Viridiplantae; phylum Streptophyta; class Magnoliopsida; order Cucurbitales; family Datiscaceae; genus Datisca; species Datisca glomerata. Next base: position 50,659 of record QANY01003637.1, read on the forward strand.
TTTGACATGGATGACCATAATAATGATACAACTCTTGGTAATGAAGTAGTGTTGAAAGTGAGATACATGATCATTCTCATTTAGAAGAAGTCTTACATGAGAATGAAGAATGTGTCAATTTAGTTAGGACAGATGTTGTTGGTGTAACCATAGAAGATACAATTCATATGAATGTTAATTTTGATCAGAAAAGTGATGACTCAGTTTGATCGTGTTATTATTTGAATTAGGTACGTCTTTATTTGATAGTGTTAATATTTAATTTTTTATAATTATCAGGGTTCTTAATATTTATATATTTGATAGTATTGAATAGCTATGTCTCTCTTTGATAATGTTATTATCTATTTTGTTGTGCAAGTATAACTATCATGGTCTGTGGTAGACGTTTGCGTATAATTAAGGATGAGTCCGTTGATGATCAAGATCTACCATATGACGCTCCCACTGAATTAGTAGGTATAACATTTATTTTATATTTCATTCAAACCATTGTTCTTATTCATATAATGTCTAACATACAAAAATAATCTTTTATACGTAGGTGAATCCTCCTCCTCTAGGTGAAAGGTTTGTGGTCAGACACGATTAGCTCATATATGAAATCTACCTGAAATGAAGAAAGTGAAAGTTGAATTCAACGCAGCACGACAATCGATCAAGGATCAAGCATCAATATATACGAGTTTTTTGGCTTCACTGGGACGCACCTACGATCTATGCCGATCACCTATGAAAATTAGAAGAAAGTGCCTGAAATGTACAAGAACGCAATATGAGATATTATGAAGGTCTAAATACTTATTTGTAATTCTCTCTTCCATTATATATTTATTAATTATGCCTTTGTAATTTTTTAGAGTAACTGGAAAGTTACCGATGCCAACCAAAAGTTTGCATTGACTTCTGAAGGAATGGTATTACAATATTTTCTTTTGATATTGAATTTTATTTATTACATAGAATGAATACTAATTTTATTTCTCAAATGACATGCTCATAGTGAAGCAAACATTGTGGTACGAGCAAAACAAAGTATACATCATTCTTTAAGAAGAAAAAGCTAAGCTAAAAATAAGATGAAATAGTATGTAAATCTTTTTTATTATAAGTAATATTTTTGTTTTTAGTATTGAGATAAAAATATAATTTTTTTTAAACATAATGATAGACGGAGATGTTGGGGGGAGAGCCCAGTGCAGTCGAGTTGTTCATAGAAATGCATAAATGCAAATATGGGAATTGGGTAGATCAAGAATCTGCTTCTAAAGTTGTAAGAATTATTTTTAAGTCTATATTTGTCAATATTTTTTATTTTTTAACTATATTTATCATGTATGCGATCAAATTGTTTATTTGTATTGTAGGAGAAAATGCAAAAAGTTTTGGCAACCCAAATGAAGGATGGGGATAATATCACCCCTAAAGATGCATTTTCTGAAGTTAGGAGTCCAAAACATCTTGGACAAGTCCATGGAATGAGAGTAGGTCCACTCCCACTAGTGTATTTGGATCACAGAGCAGCCATTGGTTTTCTGAATAGGCGTTCGTTCCACATGCAGAACATGAGAGAGTTAAGTCACAGGTCCATCAATTTCAAGATAGTCAAGTTCAACTTCAATCCCAAATGGCGTGCCTTATGAAAATGATACAAGCACAAAATCTTTCGTTCTCATTCTTCGACAGTGATCATGTAGGATTTTTAAGGAATATATACTTTACGTAATTATAAATTATGTTTATTTCAACACTAATACTAATTTTGTTCATTTTATATGTGTTTTTAGGATCCTGGAGATCCTCCCTCAACTTCATGATCGTATAAAGTTCAGTGACAATGAAAAAACTATATTTGCTTAAGTCTGAACTTATATTTTTTGGTCTTTAGAATTTATGAATCTTTAAAATTTGTGAATGTTTGAATTTGTGAACCTTTAAAATGCAAGAATTTGTGAATATTTGAATTGATGGACTCTGAATTGTTAAAAAATTTGTATTGATAGATTCTAAAATATGTGCTATATAATGCTTTCTGAAATAGATATTTTTGAAAATTATGAGATGTTTAAAAAATAGAAAAAATTCTTGTCAAAATTTCAATTTATAACGGTGGTTTTAGAGCCTATTGAGGTGGTTTAAAATCACCGAGAAAGAATTTTTTTCAGTTTGTGGGCATTTAGCGATGGTTTGAACTGCCGCTAAAGACACTTTACCGGCGATTTCTAATCGCCTGCAAAGAGAAAAAAACTACCGGTAAATATCCCATTTTGTCGGCTGTCCTCCAACGGTTGGAAAGACCACCGCCAAAAACCTTTGCGCTGTGGATAAGGTGGTGGCTTATGCACCGCCACACCTCTTTTTGGTGGCGGTTAAAATCACAACTGTTTTTCTATAGTTGTAGTCTGGAGAAAGTTTCTTGATTAAGTAAAAGTTGATGTACAATAAATAACTCAACTTCTAACCAATTTAACTTCTAACCAATTCAACTTCTAACTAACTCTAAGAAACTAAAGCACTAATCAAATAATTACATGTGTCAAATTGAAAATACACTATTAAATGCATTAACAGAAAATCTAACCGGGATGTGAGTGTCTTAAAATTCATATGAAATATAAGGCCAACCGGTGGCGGATCAACGGTCTTATCAAGGAGTTATCTTCCTTTCGCCTAGAGAGGAAGGAGTTGTCCCTGGAATACTTTCCTAGTGAAACTAGGGTTATTGTGAGGATTTCTTTTTCTCAGCTGTAACATGTTGTCATGGAGGTTGATGGGATTAAGGATCCCATTAACGGGCATATAGATCAAGATCTCATGAGTAAACTGGATACTTGGGAAATCAACGGAGGAGGAGACCACTTTTTCTAACATAGAAAATTATGGGTTGAGTATTCTCGGTCGGCTTAATGCATCGAGAAAGTATAATCTTCTTGGTCTACGAAGAGCTCTTTCAACGGCGTGGAACGTCGACGATGATATACGCTTTGTTGAGATTGATAAAGATAGTTTCCAAATCTTTTTTCAAAATAGAGAGTGCACTGAAGTTCATTGTAGAGAATATGCCTTGGCTCTTTGAGGAACAATTGTTTGTCGTTAAACAATGGGTTCAGGGTTTGAATTTTGATTCAGACATCTTCGGTTGGGATAACTTTTGGGTTCAGATACATGAGTTACCAATCGAATGCAGAAACAATAATGTTGAAGCGATACTGGGTAGTAAGCTTGGGCAGGTGAAGGAGACAAATGTTTGTTTTTTCCAGAGATGGTTTTGAATTTAAAAGGTAGGGTCAAGGTGAATGAGACAGACGAGCATGTGCGCACACTGCTAACAAATGGGAACATGGGAGGCCAAATGATTACAACTTGTTGTAAGGACATGTTCTTTCCTTTAAATTCACATAATGTATGTTTCATCCATTGTATGTGTGATTATGATGTTGACCAATGAGAACCTTGAACCTCTTATGAGCACAGTAAAAAATTGTGATCTCATGTGAACTAGCCCTGGCTTCCCAAGTTTTCATCTTCTCAACAGCATAAGAAGTAAACACTTCACCTCGTAGTAAGGCATCTCTAGCTTCACTTCTCCACTTTTCAAACCAATTCACACTGCTATAAAACGTAAGCTCAACCAAAGCCGTGACTGGTAACATGCGAGCTCCCTTTAGTACACCGTTAAAGGACTCTGCAACGTTTGTTGTCACCTAACCATATCGGTATCCACCATCGAATGCTAGAGTCCACTTTTCCTTTTCAATATTATCAAAGAAGTGCACACACGACTTTTATTTTCTTCATTTTATCCATGCAGAGTTCAAACTTTTTTTGTTGATGTCGCATTCCCGCTCGAAATACTAAATTTTTTAGAGCCTTGTTCTTGTATTTGTCATTAAAATTACTCGCAACATGCCAACTATCTATGGTTTCCTCATCAACTATAGCATAAGCAATTGGAAAAATACGTCCGTTCGAATCAACCGACGTGGCAATCAACAACTTATACTAATACTTGCCATATAAAAATGTGCCATCAATTTGAATCACTGGTTTACAATATTTGAATCCTTCTATAGCAGCAGCAAAAGACTAAAACACATATCTAAATATCACATTACATGGTTCACCGATGTTATGTGTTTTTCATTGAACTACAGTCCCAAGATTCGATTTCACAAGCATATTTAACCATATTGGTAGTTGATGGTAAGATTGATCCTAATCATCAAACACTTTAACAATTGCTTTTCGTTTAGCTTCCCATACCTTTCTATAATGCACATCATATCTAAATTTATTTTTCACCATCTGATGAAGTGTTGTAACAGATGTAGTTGGATCCTGTTTCATGACACCCTGCAACTCTCGTGCAATCAATGTAAAGTCCAACTGTGAATGGTCATGTGAGAATCTTGGATAGACACACGCGTGAGGTCCGGTGTATTGAGTTATTTCAAACATCTAATGTGATTTTCGACAACACACACGAACTTTCCATTGACAACCTTCATTAAACTTCTTGCATTTTATAACCCAAAGGTTTGTCAATCACTCTACCACACTAAAATGTTAATGTCTGAGTATTGAGTATCTTTTAAAAGCATATTTAAGGTCGCCTTACTTTCAAAACGTAAATCTTTGTGTAATTCATTTATTTCCTTCCATATCCCAATACGTTGGATGAGTATCTGATCTAGCTTTGCATTTACGGCATTTCAATCCAATTGAGCAAGGAATGGTGAAGAAGGTTCATGCTGGAGTATTTCGGCTGAGGGGTTCACAACATCATCCTCTTCAACTTGGTCATCATCTTCGTCAATAACATTACAAGCATTTATCTTCTCAAACTCTGCCGAGAAGAAGCTACGTGGAGGGCTAAATGGATTCACGTGAACGTCATGAGCATCTGTATCTTCATGTGGCAAATAACTACTACTAGGTATATTTTCTTGCATTGTAGAATACATGTCGTTGTCATGGAATGGAGAATAAATTGTTGCACTATCGTGTACCTCAACTCCACACATATTGTCATTATATAAGTTTATGCTAGGAACTCCTACATCTCTTGCATTTTTTGTTAAATATAACTCAATTGTATTTGACGGAGTAATTTAAAACACAATAGCGAACATCACATGAGCGTTTGGGTGGACAGCCTTCTTCTGTGACTATCCCGAAATTGTAATTTGAATCTTACTTATATCTCTTTAATGATAACTATTTTTTTAATAAAAAAATAGTAAAGAGAATGGGTGTAATTTTCATTTATTTCATTTCCACCCGTTTATGGACTGGAGCGACCTTAGGGGAAAGGGGGTGCGCGATTCTCAGCTCACAAGCTGTCTAACTACGCCAAGATTCTAGAAGGCTCTTATCCTTCTGATAAAACCCCCTTTCACTTCTGGAAGTTGGTAACCAAGACGCTTAGGGTTTTTATCTTCTCCTCATCTCCGTTCTTCTTCCGTGGCCCGAAAGTTCTGAGACTTCTCCTCTCCACCCCATACTAGGTATTTAGCTTTCTCAATCTCTATTCCTGCTGGTTTTTTAGATTGTCAAGGAAATTTATCGGAAAGACTAGTCTTTGCTCGCTTTATTTCTAACATTGAAAATCTACTTCGGTTTGATTGTTTTTTATTTGAGATTCTAAGTTAACATCAATCTTATGTGATTTGAGTTTAGACCCTGAAATGGCAACAACTCAGCTCACAGCATCATCCATTTCCTCAAGACATGTGCCCTGTTTTGAAGGGCTTCGACCTTCTGCTAGTAACTCTGCACCTGTTGTGCAACATGTGAGGTTAGAAGGTCTGTCCCGGAGGTCTTTCCGGAGTCTGGTTGTCAGAGCTGCAACTGTGGTCGCTCCCAAGGTATTCATTTTGCTTCATATATGTTCTGATTATTTTATTATTTAGTTCCAGTTGTAAGTACATAATTATACTTAGGTCAGGTCTGTTAAGACCCTTCAATCACTTACGTGTGTTGCAATTGATTTTCTACTGACCTCGCATTGTTGAAAGATTTCTAAATTGGTGTAATCATGATTATAATTCTTTTTCGTCGTGAATATATACCAATTGAAACCCGCTTAGGATGTTTTATAATGCATAGAAAGCACAGAAAGTCATTTACCATGCTTAAGAACGTCATTAGAAGGTCCACGTTCCCTTTTGATTGTACTGAAATCTCTCAGCGTATGAAGTGGCTTTGCTTTTCATCGTACTGTGCTCATTTGGGCTATCCGTACCCAATTCTGCTTCTGCTTCTGCAATTGGTGGAAGCTATTGATCTTTTTTATTTATCTTTTTGTTTTCTATGCGTCATCTGAATGTACTGAGATTAGTTACTTGAGCAAAACTGAACTCCTTTTACTCTCAATTAATTTACGTGGTTGTCACGTTCTTAATACTTGACTTTTTGTGGGGGTTATCATTTATTTTTGTGCTGCTTGTGAATTATCACTTCGTGAATTCTGCAGTACACTTCGATTAAGCCTTTGGGTGATAGAGTACTGGTGAAAATAAAAAATGTCGAAGAGAAGACTGTTGGAGGAATATTACTCCCATCAACAGCTCAGACAAAACCACAAGGGGGTGAGGTGGTTGCTGTTGGAGAAGGCAAGACAATTGGAAAGACAAAAGTGGATGTTAGCGTGAAGGTGAGAATGTAATTTGTGATGATTTCAAGATATCTTTCATGTTTTGTGTATAATGAACCGATCAAAAAAATGTTGTGTGTATAATGAGATTAACTCGATGTTATGCCGATAGACTGGCACCCAAGTTGTGTATTCCAAGTATGCTGGGACTGAGTTGGAGTTCGATGGTTTCAAGCATCTTATACTGAAGGACGATGACATTGTTGGTGTTCTTGAAACTGATGATGTGAAAGACCTTCAGCCCTTGAATGATAGAGTTTTGATCAAGGTTTGTATCAGTCTTCCATTCTCATTATTTCACATTTTGTCTCCAATGGTCTAGATATTTGAGTAACAAAGTGTATAGATGTAAACTTGTGTTGCTCAGTCTGAGTTGGTTTTGTCAATTTATGGGAATGTAATGTTCTTGAATTGCCTGCTTCTGATTCCAGGTTGCTGAGGCCGAGGAGAAAACTGCTGGAGGTTTGTTGCTGACCGAGGCAACCAAGGAGAAACCTTCGATTGGCACGGTAAGAATGGCATATCTAAGCAGTCATGTTATGTATGGCTAAGGTTCATATTTTGTGTGATTGGTGTGTGACGTTTTTCTTTCCACTGAACATTTTTAACAGGTTATAGCTGTTGGACCTGGTCCACTAGATGAGGAAGGCAATAGGAAACCGTTATCAATAGTTCCTGGTACTACTGTACTATACTCCAAATACGCAGGAAATGACTTCAAAGGCAAGGATGGATCTGAATATATTGCGTTAAGGGCTTCAGATGTCATTGCAGTGCTTTCTTCTTAGCTATTCATTTAGATGCCCCTCAGTGGTTTCAGTCGAATGAGTTGCTTATAAAGTGCAACGGGTTTTGAAGTTGATTAAACTTGTAATGTAATTATGCAACTTCATGAAGAGAAACGTTTCGATATCTTAAACCAGATTTTGTAGGTTCTTTGGTTGTGTGCCTCACTGTAACTGTATCATTCCATAAATACCAATGTGTCCACGAGTTGACGGATACATAATTGTGGGATTTTGTGTTGAGTAGGCTTTGTGATTTCGCTTCCACTCTAATGTAGGTTAAACTAGCTCTTATAGGATTGGGTTAACTTTCAGCCACTTTCACGGCTGCTTCTAATTTACTGAAGTGGCAACTTTATACCTGAGTATACTTGCTGCAAAGTCTATGTACAAAAACGGTTGGAGTAGTTTGCAATAAGGTTAGAACAAATGTGGAATTTTAAAGATTTGAGCCTTTGACTGGCAATAGTTTATACATGTGTATGTAGCTAAACATCATTCCAGATGTGAAATGTAATAGAAAAAAGTGTAAGTTGGCAGGCTCCAACTCTGCCAATCCTCAAGCTGAAACTGAATCATAAAGTTACGTTTCACTACATAACTGCTACCTAATGTAGTACTCACATTCCAATTTGAGTATCTCGTTCTCTTTCCGCACCCTTGTATAGCTTGACTTTGCTGCGTGTAAATGCATAGCCACTGATGTTAAAACCATGATTAGTCGCGTAGTGAAACTTTTGAGAGTACAATGCAAGAGTCTGAGATCAGAAGAGATTGGCTGGGACACCCATTGTTGGGTAAAAAAGAATAGGATAAGCATCAGAATTGAGGAGGATGATTAAAGGCACATCATCATTATAGTTAGTTTCATAGTTCACTGCTATCAAATGCATCAACAAATGGTTTTATTCTTCAGCAGCAGATGGAAGTGCTCTTAATTACACAGTTATCTTTCTTCAAGATATCAACTACAAAGGATCTCGAGCGGAGTTGATCGGTGCCCTATCAAGTTTGGAAGGGGGATACACTTTGGCAATTAGCATATATGCATGTTCCGTGTACAACTGGTTATTATCTCCAGCCATTTAACTACTTACCTATTAAAACATGCAGCAGAATTATCATCATGCTGTCCTCTCCAAGCGTTTCCACTGTCAGTCCCACTACAAGTTTGAATCGGAACTGAAAATATGACCCAAATTTCCGTCCAGGCTCATTTGCTGCACTTCAGCTAGTGAAAGAATTTTTATGCTCTGAACACAGCTTACAAATTCGCTGCAAGTACTAGAGAATATTAGTTGATATCCCACGAAGAATAAAATAAGGACCAAAAGGAAAGGGCTACACAAGATTCTGGAAGATTCATTAAACTGTTGACTTACTCCCAGGGGTCATCACCAACAAGAAGTATGTCATTTTCATGATCCACATAAACAAGCTTCCACTCAGTCTTTTGTGGATCCTCTAGCTGCCCCTCGATTCCAAACATCCGTGCCAGGTCATTCCTCAGCTCGTCATACCCTTTGTAACGAGTGACATCAATACATCTTCCGACCGATCCACGCTTTTGAACCTTCAAGATTGTGAAGCAATATATTTTAGATATTTGAAAAAGCAAATATTTGAAGCGTGGCTATGATGCTATATGAAAAAGCAAACCAATACATTATCTTAAGGTAAGTACAGCACCTAGACATCCTATCCTTAATCTGTACAAAACGGATATAGAGGCAACTGAAATACAAAAACAATATTCGCCCTTTAAGTGTTCTGGTCAGCTGGATATCTATGAACTTTCCATTCAGCAAAGTCAGATTACAGGACAAGTTGGGATATAAGGAAGTAGCTAGGATCACACAAAAACTATTTGAGTGACAACATTGTGGTAAAGCAAAGTTTGCAGGCATCTAACTGAACTTTTGGTGCAGGCCGGGGCATACGACTTCCTTCAGAGGTATAATAAAAGCATCTAAAAAACGCAAACAATTATGTTATCAATGAGGAGACTTTTTGAGTGCTTCTCGCCGATATTAATGCACAGTAAAGAAACGGTTCCACTTCAACTGACAGTTATTGACAGATGAAAAAGAATTTGAATTGAGAGAGCTGAAAACCTTTGTGTATGTTCGCATTCGCTGAGTTTGGTTAGCCCACAATCCCGTGCTCAAAATCCCAGCTTCATTGATTGTAACATCATTTGAGCAACCAGCCTCAAAAGGCACAGTGGGCATCCCAAGCGACTGAGAACTGACGGCCGCAGTTGACAACTCTGTCTCGATATCTGTGGGATGAGTAGCATCATAATTGGAAAGTAAATTTTGAAGATCTTTCTGAGAATCATAACCCCTTTTCAGTGTGTCTGATGACATTAATCCATCAAAATTATCGAAAGGATAATTGTTCCGAGGATGTGATTGGACATCATTATCCAAGCAGAAGGAGGGAAGTGGGAGTGTCTGCTGGACAGTGGCAGAATCCACACATAGTGATGTTCCAGAAGAGGATGCTTCCATATGGTCAGTGATGGTTCTTTTGTATTTCAGTTGGTTTGGCCCTTTTATGCTAGGTAACTCATATTTGTCCCTGATATCAGACTTGCGTTGAAGCTCCTCGATCCCATTGCTTGCAGGCTCAACCAATGAATATCCCAATGATCCCATTGTTGATGTTCCTTGTTGGCTTATTGTTGTTGGGTTTAGTGATGAAACTTGATGAGCTGAAGGAGAGGTTGAACATGAGGGAGCATCTCCATCTGTCAGACCAGAATGGCCTCTGATTGTAACTTGTTTGAAATGGCCTTGGGGTTGGTTTGCATGAATTTCCCGTGATTGCATTAGGCCTGAAGTTGAGAAGTTATTGCTGTTGTGAAGCTTTTCAGTTGGAATGCTGTTGGTGCTGTGCTGTTGATGCCGCATCTGCTGCTGGGTCAAAGGAAACTGTGTTGATTGTTGGTTCTGCAGATGGACCTGCTGTTCTTGCTGCGGCTGGGGCAGCAAAAGTGCACTTGCAGAAGAGGCAAACTGCTGCTGCTGCTGCAGTTTTTGGAGAAACTGCAATTGAATTTGTTCAGAGAGCACCTGTTCTGGCAATTGCGGCTGTTGTACACTTTGTGTAAGGCTTTGTTGCAATAACTGCTGTCGGGGCTGTGCTTGCATCTGCTGATGGTGCCCTGTCATCAGGTACGATTGCTGTTCCATTTGTTTCTGAAAGTCTGAAACTTGTTGCACGGACGGGAACAAATTCTTACTAGCAGAGTAGCTACTTTGCTGGGATTGGCTATTCCCTGTCAGTAGCTGGGATTGGCTATTCCCTGTCAGTAGCTGGGATTGGCTATTCCCTGTCAGTAGCTGGAATTGCGAGTTTACAACTGGTTGTAAATTCTGATTCAGGATCTGGTTGGAAGCAGAAGCACCATTATTCAAAAGAGATGGTGGACATATTTGCTGCTCTAGTAGTTGCTGTTGCTGCCGTTGGTGGTGTTGCTCTTGTGCCTGTAGTTGGTGTAGTTGCTGTTGCTGCCGTTGGTGGTGTTGCTCTTGTGCCTGTAGTTGGTGTATTTGCTGTTGCTGTTTGAGCAGCTGCAGTTCCTGCTGTTGGTGGTGTTGATATTGATGCTGCTGTAGCTGTTGGCTTGTAGGAATCTGCATTAATTGTTGCTGTTGAGGCCATGTTGCAGGTGGCTGTGGCGATTGATTCACTTGGTTTTGTGAAACTGCTTTAGTAGGCTGAAGACTTGGTGCAGAATTTAATGGGCCTTGAAAAGAGAGTGACTTGGATGGATCATTATTACTAAGGTTGTTATTATGCAAGGAAGTAAAGGGAACCGGTGAGGGAAAAGTTCCAGATTGAGCAGTTGGAAACTGATTGTTTTGTTGCATGCTCATCCACTGCATCAAACTCAAACCAGGAAAGATTGAGCTTGGTTGTGTATGCTTCATGCCAAAGTCATCGCCAAGCCAAGGCATTGCTCTTCTAATTGCATTTTCAATGTCAGACTCACCGTCTGCAAAAGAAGCCCTCGACATAACCACTAATATATCAGACATGATATGGGAAACACAGCAATGCAAATCATGTGTTCCTAGTCACACAAAAAAAAGTGTTATGTAGATGTAGCTGACCTGGCATTCCTAGTTGTTTGGGAAATTTGGGTCTGAAAAATGGCGGCGGACATAAATAGAAAGGAGCTACAACAGGTTCAATCTCCCATATTGAAACCCGGCTTGGCCGCTCGCCAGCAGTTGATTCATCCCACCCTACCTATAACGATACAGAAATTGATTTTCAAGGTACGTTCATATATTTTCAAACAATGTGTCTTGCACGTTATATATAGAATTAATTAATTATGTACTGACAATTAAGAAGTTATGGAATTTAAATTTTAAGTATTTTGTATATCATAAGTTTTTTATTGCACAAACATTATGCATATAAAGTAAGATGTTAAATTGAAAATTTGATAATTGAACTTGTATCGCATATTACTTTACTCTTTGACTAATAAGAAAATGATTTTGTTTAATCAGTTTGTCATTTTTATAATAAACGATTACAACATGAAGATATGGTTTTTCTTATTCGAAATATATTAGCATCTTACTCTCCATTCCTATGAATTTTCATTTTCTAATTATATATATCAATTTTAAAAATTGCTAATGAACAAATTAATATTAACTGAAAAATAAATATTAGTTGTATAAAAAATTTTGAAATCCATCTTTATGGACATTGATGTCCCTAATAACATATTATTATAAAATATATTAACACCTTTCTCTAAATTCGTATGAATTTTTCATTTTAAATATTACATGATATCAACTTTAAAAACTACTAACGAACAAATTATTATTAACTGAAAAATAACTATTCACTATATAAAAATATCTCGAAATTCAACTTTATCGATGTTGACGTTCCGTTACATAATATTATAAAACTATATCGTAAGGGGAATTAAAGGTTAAAAAGAGAAATCAAAAGTTTCTCTTTTAAACTCCTTTTAACGTAGTATAAATATAGAGGAAACATGCATGTGACCACATAATAATGTGCCAAAAGACATGTCAGATTAAAATATTCCTGAGTGGTGTTCATGGTTAACTTAAGATTAAAACTCATACAACACATAAGCGGATATTAAGATTAAAACTCAAACAACACTTAAGATTAAGACTCAAGTAAGGTCTTTTATACCTTTGGTACAAAACATCAACAACTTGCATAAAAAACTGATAATCTAAACCTCATAGGGAAACAAATAATACCTGAAGATTGCGCCATTGTGAATTTTTCCAGCGTGCAGGATCCAAATCACTGGTGCCAGTGACTGTACCCATGTATCTTCGCACTCCGGACTCCTCAGTTTCAAACATCATTCTAAATCGCATGCCAAGTGAAACTTGGGAATACATTGCTTTGGTATACTTGGCCAATGGAACCACAAACTCAGAGGGACAGGCTCTATAAATATAAGTGTAAGCTAATGTTAATCGTACTACAGTAATGAGAACCTCAAAATCTTTCAACAGTACCTTGGGTTATAAAATATAGTAAATGGGCTCTTATTTGCAGCAGCATGAGCTGCAGCAGCTAGAATTCCAATGTGCATGCTGTCACTGGAAATCACTGATGAAGAGAGAGCTGACTGCTGCCTATTAGAATGTCTTATACCCAGAAGAAGCTGTGATTTTTCATCTCTACAGGAGACCAGATCATGTCAGATATGGAAGTATGCTGATTTAGCTATAGCTTTCATCATTACCAAGCATTTAGCTATAGCTTTCATCATTACCAAGCAACTTTGACACACCTTATGAAAAGAACAGAATCTCCAGCAAAGAGACGTTTTGTGCTTACAAAAACACTCCAACCTGTAGTCAGCAGGTGCCTTTTTGGTTGCCCTGGGATCGACATGCTAGTCAGCAGATTTGATGTGTTTTCAAGTTTTCATGTATACATCAAAGAAACTTATAATGTATCCAAAGCAGATTAAAGTGAAATGCCAAATGATCGTACTACCAGCATTTTTTATATTTCCATACAATAAACATAATATATTTGGCGATTATTTCCTGCAAAACGTTAAGAGTATAATAACGGTCAAACCTTCAGAAACTATGATGATTTCTTAATTTATCTCATTCAGTTATGCAGTAATTTAAAAAGACATCTTGTAACCAAAAGCAACAGTAGGAACTTCAAGCTCTTCAACTAAAGAGAGATGCAAAATCTCCAAACTATGGGACAACAAAATTTTCAGAGAAAGTAGGAGTGATAAATCACCAAGGTGTAGTTTACTTATATCTTCAGATGTGGAAATCAACATACAATTTGCCTCCAATAAATTTCAGGTGTAGAAACTAGAAACAATAAAGCTTAGGAGCATGGAAATAAAGAAGAGTGCACAAGAAGAGAAACGGAAAAGGAAAAGGAAGAAGATTAACCGAGGAAATACCGCGATAGACATGTTTGAATGTCCATGTATGATCATGCAAATCTGTAGCAACTAGCTCCTGAGCAGGGGGTTGCATTGAATAATCCTACCATCAATGATCTTAGTGGTTAGACTGGGAAATGGTGGACAAAGATTTGCAGTACAGATAACTCAGGTTTCTTGACCTGGTACTATCCAGGTGCCAAGAACCCTGGGCATGACTGCATTGAGCAGAAATATACACCAAAACAATTAGGTGATAGAGAAAGAAGACTGAAAATTTCATACGCACTAGTGGTGGGAAAATCTTCTCAGCAGCTCGACGGGGTACAGAAAATCCACCATGAGTGCTTGTGTCACTAGCAGTAAGAGTTTTGCAGAAGAACTCGGTAGGTTGTCTACTTTGCCTGAGGCCCATGTCGGATGCCAATAGAGCTTCCTTGTCAAACTGAAGAAAATATATTTGATATCTCAAACTAAGGAAAGAAAACTTGAGAACAATGAATAAGAGATGTCTATGACTACTCGTCAAATACAATTGCTGACCCACTTTGGTTACAGGTTGTAAGGTCATCTGCGCGTAGACCTCATCGGTTTCAGAATCAGCCTGAATCAAATATACACGTAAATCAATACACATATTCCTTTATCCTTATACATGGTACTACATTGTTAGAAAACAAGCTGTGGAACTGTAAAGGGTATCGTACATGTAATATGACATTAAGAAGCACGCAAATCAACTTGGGAGGAAGGTTAGTATAATTAGGAATGAAATCTGTTTCCTTTTGCATTGATGCTGCAACCTGAAATTTTTTAGCAGTATAAAAAAATAAATCAGAAGACCAGAATCCATCCAGAGACAGCTACTCTACTTTTTTTTTTCCAAAAGAGAAAGGAACAACGTGAACATACTTGCTCGCTGTGGCCTTGGGGGAAGTAAACTACAAGACTCCCAACTGGAGGCAAAGAAACCAGAGGCCCAGCACACGCATGCCATAACTCTGAATTTATAATACTCTTCCTCTCTACTGCACCAACTCAAAGAAACTGTCATTTCTATCACACTCCAAGAAGAATACTCACTCAAATTCATTGTTTTTTATGAATTTAGTTATCAGTAACACGAATGTTCCCACTAATTTTACAAAATGTTAAGATCTATCAACCAGATAATTGCTTGTTTTTTTGTTTAAATATTAGGACGAAAAAGGACTACCAGAACACGAAGAGAAAGAACCGGATAGGATATGAATACAAAGTCTACATAATCTCCCCACTTTTCACAAAACTTACAGGCAAGAAAATGAAAAGCATTCAAGCTCCAAAGTTAGATAAACCTCACAACAATAACCTACAGAGGATGGGGGGTAAAGCCTCAAAAGGCTAAGAGAAGAAGAAAAGACCAGTACAAATATACAGAGAGACCAGACTTACTCCAATTTAAAAGTAGAATTTAGCTGAATAGAATAAGTTACGGACCTTCAATGGAATCGGCTACGAATCCATTAGTAGGAGCTTTCATGCTGAGAAATTAGAGTGATAAACTCTGAAAGAAATTCAATAGCAGCTCTGTTTAGGAAAATGAACTTCTCATCGAGCATTAACCCTTTGTCCCTTCCTACATCCTGCTACTTATTTGAGGCAGTGAGCTTCAGAGTTCGAAGCACATCCATAAGTTTACGCAAGAGACTGCTATAAACGGAATTCTCCCATCTTCAGACGCGTACAAGGACTTCTTTATCTAGCGGCTTCAATGATCGGTCGGAAAATACCGTGATAGAAATTCAATTACAATCTGGAACCTCACGTGCTGCTTGTTGATGCATGGAAAATCACAACAGATTTCTCTTGGGCGTCTACTTCTGACCGGAAAGCTGAAAACCCCAAATTTACTAGCGAGAAAACAAAGGCCAACAAACATACAGAAAGTGTCCAAATCAAACTCCCGCCAAAAGTTACGTCGTCTGAAACTCCTTGCAGCAATTCAAACCACTATAAAGAGAACTAAGGAGGAGAAGAAGGATTAAAGAAAAAAAACAAGGATCAAATATGAGAATCAGGTTAAAAAAATTATTGTTTCCGTGATGGGTAAGTGAAAGGGAGATGTCGTTTGTCGGCGGGATAAAGGCCGAAAGTTTTGACTCGTCGCCGGGAAACCAGACTCAGTAGCTAAAGCTGAAAAGCTTTTATAGAGAGAAAGAACAGCTTTTACTTTCTGAAAAACATGACAAAGACAGAAGCTAGTTTTAAAAAATGAAAAAAAAATTATGCTTTCTGAGTTGTTTAATTCAAAAGAAGCGAATCGATTAAACAAGATTATGTTTTCTAATCTAAATAAAGATCAACAGTTGGTCTGTTAATTTTCTGCTATGATCTTCCTCAGACAGCGTTACTGTCCAAGCGTACTGTTCCTCGCATGAAAGAGTGAGGTTTACCGTTGGATTTTTAACCTATAGTCTAGTTTTGAAATAGAAGAATCTATTTTTCCTTTAATCGGGAGTACAGTGAAATTCAAACCCGAACACGATATTATGACGATTAACAGAGCTAAGCCTTACAATGCATAATCTATCAAAAGGATCTGATTCTTGTTGACATGAGAAACGGTTAAATGATATAATTAAACTTATCCGATTTATAATACTTGACTCACTTCTCAACAGTTTTAATTTCTTTTGGATTGGAGCAGGGTTGAAATTAAACAAACCACAGTACAAGGACAAATAGAGCTATAAAATGAAGTCGTATAATATTCACCTTAACAAAAATGATTCAACTCTTATTAACATGGACAACGCTTAAAAGGTATAATTAAATTTATCGAAATCAATGATATAGGACATCTGACTCACACTTCAATCATTTTTATTTTTATTTTGAATTGGAGCAAAATGAAAGTCTTATTATCTAATTGTGAAAATATACCGTTTGATTAATATAATTTTTTTATTTATTTTTTTGAATTTATCTAGAAACCTCATGTTTAACAACGATGTAATATGCAAAATGTCATGAAAAAACTTCGGATACTCCAGTGCTAACCCTAACAAAATATTGAATCGTCGCCTACTAAATTTGGAGCTTTTTCACCCAAGGTTCGAATAATTATACATGTAAGCAATTTTGGGGGCTATGCTTTTGTGTTAATGATAAATTTTAATAGATAAAAATTAATACAACTCGAACTCGTCAACTCATTGCCTGGTTGAACTTATTTAGAATTCTTGCTTCAAGCTTGAACTTGAAATTTTAATTTAACTTGAATGGCCCTAATTATGTTTGAGGTTCATTTACTTCAATATATGAATAGAATCCTCTGAGAATTAAATTATTATATTTGCTTTGCCTAATCTTTAGAGTTTGCAAAAAATATAATTTGTTGGCAATTCTAGTTTATTACATGAGGAGGTAAGAATTTCCTTAAAAAAGAGAGGAGGTGAGGAGTCTTACCTATGACGTGAACCAATTAGATCAAAACATATTTGAAAGTTGAAGTGTGAGTCAGATGTCTTATGTTAGAGACTTTGATAAGTTTAATTGTACCCTTTAAACGTTGCCCATGTCAACAAGAGTTGGATCAATTTGTTGGGGTTTATATTGTACGACTTCATTTTATAGCTCTATTTATCGTTGTATTCTGTGTTTGTTTGATTTTCACTCTGCTCTAGCTCAAAATAAATTAAAACTGTTGAAACTTGAGTCAAGTATTCCACATCGACATTTCGATAAGTTTAATTATAAATTATGTTATACGGATGGATACACGATGAGCAATGAGTAGGAATTTCTATTCACGAGCCAATTATTGTTCTATCTTACCATGGCAAATATAACTCGTCCCAATATCAAATTACATTTGTGCTATTCCTCCTCAAGGTATTAGTATTGTGAAGATAATGTAAAATTATTTTACTTCAAAAAAATATTATATATAAGTTTATTATAAATTTCATTAATTTAATAATAATTATATAACTAAATGTGTAGTTTATTGAACTTAGTTTTATTAAAATTTAATCCAACGTCCTTGAATTGAAATTTTATTAAACATTTTTAAATTTAATTAAATTTGAATCCATTATTATTAAAGTTAAGGTTAAATTCAAACATTACCATAAACTTTCATCAATTGACAATTTATACTAACAAATTTTAAAATCAGCATTTATTCCATGAACTTTCAAAATAAGTAATTTTACTCATATCCATCTGTTTTTTAACGCGTCATACAAATTATATTAAACCTATAAAGTAAAATCAAATTTATATCCATAAACGTTCACCTATAGGCAATTTATACTCATAAAAGTTTAAAATGAGTAAAATCGCTCCATATAGTTTTCGAAATAGGTAAAAATAAATCTACTTCAGAGAGAACCAACTCAATCTCTCTTTAACCCCACATCAGGAATAAAAATTAACTCTATTTCGTTTGATTTTTAACTCATTTAGAGAAATCCAACTCCAATTTTTAGTTGGATTGGAGAGATTTTCACTTACGTTTTTTATTCTGAACGTGGGGTTAAAGAAAAGTTGGGTTGGATCCCTCTAATGAAGATAAAAATCAAAGGAAGTAGGATTAATTTTATCTATTTTAAAACTATATGGAACGATTTTACTCATTTTAAACTTTATGGGTGTAACTTGACTATAAGTGAAACTTTATGGGTATGAATTGTATTTTTTGTCAAAAATTTCATGGATTAAAAAATAAACGAAATGAGCAAAATCGTTCATTTTAAAGATTCATGGAGTAAAGTTACTCATTTTAGAGTTTATAAATACAATGCCAATCAATAAAACTTTATGAGTATGGTTTGAATTAGGCCCTTAAAATTAATATTAAAATCACATATCGCCATATTTTAGGCATATTATAACTAAAATATATTTAGGTAACTTCAAATTATATACACAAATTTATAATAGAATTATATACATACAAGTCAATCATATTTTTTCATCAATTTACATCATTTTCTCATGAATTTAATTACATTATTCTATATCCATAAACTAAACTATCCAATTTGTTGAACAATAATATTGTTTTAGACCACCCAGATATTGGATGAAAATAGTGCGAAAGCAAGGATAGAATAGCAAGGATAGAATACAAGAAAGAGTTATAAAACATCTATAAAAAATATACGTCCACTAGCCGCAAAGACAGGAAATCCTTCACATGCCACAACTGTTTGATTGAATTACACGCATTAAATTTGAGGAAGAAGTTAAATTTGTTTGCACACAGAGCGTTCCATTTAATATGACAAAGTCAGAGATCCTGATTCCATCGTCCAACACTCATTCTATATCTCTATTTTAATGTCATAATAAGATCAAGAATTAATATTTTTAATATTGGTTTGACCATATTGGTAACTAATATTATACATCAAGATATATATTTATTATGAACTTTAAAATCAACTTGATTATTTAAACTCAAATCTCATTATACTCAGTAGCTAATTTATAAATCATTGGCATACATCTGATTTTATTGATAGTGTTTGGTTGAAATGAATGGAGATTGAATGAGAATTTCCTTAAGAAATAATGTTCATTCATACGTGTTTAATTAATATTTCAGTTTACTTGGAAAAGAAACAATTACACTCCATACATGAATTATTTTTCTCTTACGTTACATTCCATTTTTTTATATAAACGTTGCGTGAACTTCCGCACGATGCCATAATTTAGGTTAGACAAAAGTCGTCATTCATCGATCAGAATAATGATTAATACTTTTAATGAAATATTGATCATCATTCATATATCTTTACGATTAATCTTATTCTTTACAAAGTTTAAAACCGACTAGTTCAACTAAACTCAAATTTCATTACACCTAGTAACTAATCTATAAAATAATTGTTGTACATCGATGATACTGGTGGTGCTTAGTTTGAATTAATGGAAACTTGATGAGGATATTCTTAATGAATGTTGATTCTCTTATGTGCACTTAATTACTACTTCGGGTTGCTTGTAAATTAGACAATCTCACTTCATGCATGAATCCTTATTCCCTGACATTACATTCTATTTGTTTGAATCAAATATCACTGAACTTCCACGCAATGGTCAAATGCCACTACTAACATTTCGGCCACCACAATTATTTGAGACAAAAATAATCACTTCTCAATCATATTACAGTCAACGCATTAGTTTATAAATCGTCTTTTACACAAGTAAAATCGTCTGATTAAGTCTCTCGATATTACATTCCCGCTTAAGATAAAACAATCTTCTCATCTTGACTATATCATTTTTATCTCTTAATTAAGACATATCTAGTTTCTTACCACGGGATGCTAATGTAAAGGTAAAAACTCATTTCTCATCATCTCTTAAAGCAAAGTCCCCAAATTCATTGCCAATACCTTATATTTTAGCTCATTAATTCAATATAAAATATCATATGAAATATTTTCCTAAACATATAAAAGTAAACAAACTTAACCTCCAAGAACTTTTGGACACTAAATTCCAACATGTTTGGCCTTTAATCAATGTGTAGTAGCTATTGCTTAAGGAATATGAGATTGTAATGCATTAAATGGTATAGTCCTAAGATTGGAAAGTGTGTGAACAAGCTTAAATTAAGAGTGGATATTAAGATGTGGCTATGGTGAAACTAAGTTTAAAATTAGTGGTTTTATAAGGTGACACTAGTGGTTGGTGACCAGAAGGGCGGAGGAAGATGTATAAAACTGGCGGTCAGAGTCTCTAAGTCAAAGAAGTTCCAGGTTCTCCATGTGAAGTGCTTCAGCTAATGTCGGGCTAACTACCTCCAACGCCCACCCCAATTGTGGGGTTTAACTATTTTATTGTTTTTTGTGTGGTTCTTATTCAATTCCCATCTTTTATTCATGCACACTCCACCAGTCTATCCCTTTGTACGGTGGAAGGACGACTCTTCTTATCATATATATATAAGTTGTTTTCATTTTTTTAGAAGATTGTTAATAATAAAAATCAGTAGTTATAACAGGATACATTTTAGTCAGACTGACACTTTCATAGTACATTTGCATCTAACCAAAATCGCATGCAAAAGGGAACACCAGGATTGATGAGAGTTTCTGTCCTGATTCTATGTTCTGATTTTTTGGCTGTGTATTGAAGATTATTTGGTGACTAAAAAAAGGAAGACGATTTGGTAAGTTTACATAGGAGATAATGGTTAATTTAGGTTTTATTTGAGGTCATGTGCCATGCACTGACCAACTTAACCGAAAAATGACAGAATTTTGGATTGTGAGGTTCTTTTATGAAAATTGAAGGGTCTCTGAGAAAAAGAGGTTAAAGTTGAAGTGATGTAGTTAAAAAATGATCAAAATTAAAAGGGTATTATTGAAATTAACCTTTTATTTTATTTAAGGCTAATCTAAACTGTTGGATAAATTTTGAACAACTCATATTGACCAAATATTTACCTCCGGTTTGAATTCTTTGATCAGATCTGAACCACTTGAATTAGATCAAAGTGGAAAGCAAAAAAAAAATTATCTTTTTGTTTGTTTATTTAAGTATGGATCGACCACCTTTAAAATTTGGATCATCAAAAATAGATCTGATGGTTCAAATCTACACTATTGTCTCTTTTGTTGGGAAGCAACGACATTGACTCTCCATCCAATATATATACACAAACCTAATACTTCTATTTATGATTAAAACTTTTGGGTCAATTATAACTAAACAATTAACAATCAGTTGTTGCAATACCCAATCTCATATCCGATGCAGCTGAAACCCTAGCGTGCTCTCATTTGAATTACGCGGTAAGTACCTCATTGATATGTTAGTTGGACTATAAACGTCAACAATTTAAGTTTAAGCCTACAACTTTGTATGAGATCACTTAGAGTTGTTACTTAAAAATAATGGCAACATCTTGGTACGTAGTTGAAGTTCATTTCATACTTACTAAGTTCTTACTTAGTAAGTATATTTAGACTTATCCGGAGCTGATCAAATCATAATGTACGAGATTAAATCATGAATGTAATTTAAAAATATAAACTTCTCTCTTAATATGAACATCAAATTATAAGAAATGAAATATAATATAATATCAGAATGTGTCTCACGTCGTATATATTGTTATACTAGTTAAGAAGATTATATATAAGTTAGATTAAGAAACCCAAAAATTAATTAACGTTATTTACATGCATTTTTGGGTAACTATTACAAAAAAATTAGAAAGTCAGGTTTTTTCAGTTAAGGCGTGGAGGGGAAGAGAAAAACATCATGATTTGGTTTGTTAAAATATGTTTAGGTCAAAACAAAGAAAAAAGGACAAGAAGTCAATAAAATTGTCTGCTCGAAACAAGTGCTTATGATTAAGCTAGGATTACTCTCCCACTAAGCATGCTCTCTAATAAAATCAATCATATATTTTCTCAATATATCAGTTATTAAATCTCTATCTAAATGAATATCAGAGATGAAGATGGAGACTTTTAAATCGTCGTTTTAATTATATTTCATTAAAGAATAAAGATCAATAATATATTTTTTTATGAAGATAGAGACTTACATCAAACGTATTAATATAATTTTAGATTTTAATCATTGACTATTTTATTCATCATTCAATTCTTAGAACAATCAATTCTAAACTTTATTTGATTACAAATGTAAATAAACCTGATATAAATCTTGAAATGGTAGGCATAGAATGGCTTTGTGGGTTTATCATTTGAACCCAGTCATGCTTATTTTCCTTAAAGCTACGGCATGACAGCAAATGGGTAATTTGGAATGATAAAGAAGGGTCAGGTCATAATAAAAACAGAGAAAGATTGGGGAAAAGCAATAGGAGAGAGTATTGTATCTTTGATACTTGGAGAGCATAGGTCACCATCCAGGTGATTCAACAATATCTCTTTATTTCTAATGACGTCTTAGATTATTTTGTATTATCCACAGAAGAAAAGAAATAATTTTTGTTTTCCTTTTTATATTGCTTTCAACTTTCAAAGGAGAGTGGGACATTTTTAAGATAATAATACACTTTTATTGCACTATTAAAAAGGTGGGGTTCAATCAAACCAACTTCCATTACATCCTCCCCAATTGATGAACGATATTGGGGATTTTAAGTCCAGATGAATGGTTTGGTAATTCATTTCATTCCCCCTAACGCTCATATGATATCTAATATAATCGATAACATCATTTCCCCACATATTATAATGTTAAAGTATTTCAGACATTATTTATACCATAAATAGAGAGAATGTATGTATGTATGTATATAGTGCCTTGAAAAAAATTCTGAAGTTCTACATGTGTGACAATTAAAAATGTTAACAGAAATATAATAATATGATAATAGTTTTCACTGTGACTCTTCTCTGCCCTGACAATAACGACAAAAAAAATTTACTACGCACAAGCCTCGTGAGATTAATCGAGATGCAACGTAAGTTAGATACCACGAGAAAAATGTTAACAAAATACGCATGTGTTGGAAATGTTAACAAAACTAGCATTGTTAACCATGTATATGTTGGAAAATGTATGTTAATCAATGACGATTAATCTATTTTTTGACATATCATTTTCAAGCTTGATTTTGAGTGGGACACATATCTTAATTTTGATGGGTGTGAGATATTGCGTTCTCTTACGTGGCAACATCAGACTGATATATTCATATGGATTAATCGAGATGCAAGTCTCGTGAGATTAATCAAGATACAAAGTAATTTAAAATTGAGGTTTTAGAAATATGCTAAATAGCCGAACCCCTACTCCAGTCCTAACAGATGTTAAAATTTAACAAAATATGCATGCGGCTTGCAACATAGGATGCGCCAACCTCTCTCTCCCCTATGAGAAATTATAGAAAGGGACGATCACAATGTGGCGGCCCCTTCTGATGACTGACACATAAGTAGTTGTAGCCAACTTTAATGATAATTAGTGAGTCCATCTACATACGTGGCAATCATCAAGAGGGGTAGCCGCAGTTAAAATTAAGGTTTCAGAGATATGCTAAATGGCTGAATCCCTACTCCAGTCTTAATAAACATTAAAATTTAACAAAATATGCACGTGGCTTGCAACGTTGAAGGGCCAACCTCTCTCTCCCCCACGAGAAATTATAGGAAGGGATGGCCACAATGTGACTGCCCTTCCTGGTGACTGACACGTAAGTAGTTGTAGCATACTTTAATGATAATTAGTGAGTCCATCTACATACGTGACAATAATCTGGAGGTATGTCTTCTCTCCCTTACAAAAACTATGCCAAAATATCGACAAATGACTGACTTAGGCATCAGAGGCCCTTAGACGGGATAATCAACCTCGGTTCCCCGTATTTAGAGTTCTTGCCTGTGTTTTACAGATATTGAGGTCGTGAGAAAATCCATTCAAGAGAAACGAACTCGCAAAATGTCACTCTAGCAGATTTTCCCGGTTAGGAGGACCCCCACACCTGTACTATAGCACATTTTTGCTAAAACATGTTGCATTATTGATTCCCAACTTTAAATTCTAAGTAGTGAAATTTCAGCTTTGTTGGCATATGTATTCACACATGTCAATAAAGTTTAGATCATTTTAAATGCCCATATTATCAAGGCCAGCTGGAAGCTAACAAACCCAATCCTCTTTGAATCTGATTTACAATGGAATCTATATATATAATCTAATGTTATTTCATAACAAATCCTACTCTTGGATATTTTTCAAACAACTCTTCATTACCTAACATTCTTGAACCATTTAAATAAATGTTTATGACATCTTGTTTGCCTAGGATATACATGGAAAATGTATTTCATTTATATATTACGTAAACGTTGAATAATCTATTTACTTTTCATAGTATGTCACTAGATATATATTGTGTACTAAATATATATATATATATATATATATATATAATTATGGTATTTAGATCTCATACTCCTCAATAGTTAGAAACTCTTAAAGACTAGTATTATTACCACCTTTGAAAAAATCAGACTCTTAGATCCTTCCCAGAATGATATTGTGATTTTGCAGACAAAGTATTCATTCTTGATAGAGATCTGATAAATGTCTTAACAGGAATTCAAAAGAATTGGATAACAATAACTGGTAAGCTTTTTCAGGCTATTCATCCTCCACTGTTATCCTTAGAGCTTGCTCCAAGCAACGAGAGCACTAAATCGTTAGTCCTCTCTCCTTATGTCGATATTTCCGAACAACCCAATCAGTAAGAAACCCTAAAGGTCAAGGATATTATACTTTTACCCAAACAGAATAATTATACTAACATTTTCCTCTAAACCGTAGATACCCAACTTACTCGTATTGAGGAACAGGTAGACAACATACATGATAAAATTGAAAAGTAACAGGACAAAGGTCTAGAGAAACCTAACCCTCTTAACCTTCAACCAGTCACTATCAAGTCTCCTCTTGAAGTTCAAGATTTTAAGTTAAAATCCACCAAGAAAGAGGAAGATTTTATGGCCACTCTCATTGGAAGAATAAGAGATTTGAAGATCAGTGAGCCAGAATCCTCAGGACCCAAATCTCCAAAACAGATTAATATGATGAATCAGGGTTATTCATCTCTACCTGTAATTGATGATGAAAAGGATGAGTATACTCTTTCCCAAATTCATGATATACGGAAAAATTTTGATGATAGCATCAACAAACTTATTTACTCTAAGTCTACCCAGCTTATGGCTTTACTTGGATTCGATAGGTATTATTATCCTAGACCTACACCACATGACATTTTGTATGAAGAAGACTTCCTTCATACTTAGAAATCATACCATGAAAAAATTATCTATGAATGTAACATAGATGGTAAACTGAATATCAGATTTTCAAAAGCATATACCACATGATAATGTATGCATCTGTTTGAAAACAGAATGACAATTTTGATCATCAAATTGCCAGATTTCTTTTCAATGGCTTTATAGGTACTCTAAAAGGATGGTGGGATAATTGTCTCACTCAACCTCAAAGGGATGAAATCTTAAATGCCCCTAAGATTAATATAAATCTTTTTTACTCGTACCGAAACAGAAATCAAATATGCTTGCTATACTCTAGCACAAGCCATCATACACTATTTCATTGGATCAGGAATCATTAATATTGATTGGCACCGTGAACTCCTACAGAACATTCGTTGCCTATCTTTAACCCATTTCAGATGGTATAAGGATGTATTCTTAATGAAGGTCATGCAACGTGCTGACGCCAACAGTGATCATTGGAAGGCCAAATTCATTGATGGTCTCCCTAATCTTTTTACAGAAAAAGTTTGTAAGAAACTTAGGGATAAGCATAACCAAGTTGATATTTCATACCATCAACATACTTATGGTTCTCTCATTGCAGTAGTTATTGAAGAAGGATTATCCATCTGCAATGATATGAAACTCCAGTAAGTGATGAAAAATTAAAACTTGTCCAACCGTAAAGAGTTAGGTGAATTTTGTGATCAACTCGCCTATGACACTAAAATCTAGTATCCCTCAACTTCTAGAAATCATAATCCTAAACCTAAAAAATACAAAAGGTTTCATTTTAGAAAAGTTCCTAAGCATAAATTTCAAGAAGTTCACAAAAGGAAATTCAGTAAACGAAAATCCATTTCTAAAAGGGATAAATCAGAACTTAAGTGTTTGAGATGTGGCACTAAAGGGCGCTATGCTAATAAGTGCAAACTCAAGCAGAACCTCCATGAGCTATCCTTAGATGAGAAAACCCAACAGCAGATCCTTAACTGTATCTCTGACAAAGAGAGCTCATTTCATGCTCAAGCTCAGAGAATGATTTAGCTGAGATTTATTCATCTGATTCAGATTCATCTTCTGATCAGAATGAACCTTGTTGTAGTAGCAAGAATTGCAACATGTTAATAGAATCTAGCTATTGGAAAGCCATCATTGAAATGAATGGCATTGATCTAGGTCAACCTAGTATCAATGTTTTAACAGAAACCCAGAAGACTATGCTTAGTTTTGCAGACCAGATACAGGATCCAAAAATAAAATTAAAGTTTTTAGAAACTTTATATAAGGATCACAATACTGAAGATATTCTCCCTATAGGGAATTACATTATGTGCGAGATTATGAATCGCATACAGAATAAATCCATTACTGAAAGACCCATTACCATTCAAAACCTGAAGATGGAAGTCAATCTTCTCAAAACAGAAGTCAAGCAGTTACAGACTGTAAATCAAATCATTTTTCAGGATCTTACCCTTATTAAACAAGAGCTTTCCTCCAAAGGCAAGAATCTCATTGAACCAGAATGTTATTCTCCTCCTCAGAAGGATAATAGTAACCAGCACTATGATTAAGAATCAAGTTACCTTTCAAAAATGATACACCTGCATTACTTTTATTATAAAACCTGATTTTATAATTTAAGATGTTATCGCCCTTATTGATACCGAGGCTGATATGAACTGTATTCAAGAGAGTTTAATCCCTACCAAATATTTTCAAAAAAACCACACAATCTCTTACCAGTGCAAGTAAATAACAGAATGAAAATAGAACTCAAATTACCAGAAGTTTTAATCTGTAATAAAGGTATTTGCTTACCTACGTCGTTTATTTTATTAAAAAACATGACTCGGAATATTATCCTGGAAAATCCTTTTATGTGTTTATTAATGCCTGTGGATAAAATTGATACTAATGGTATTTATACTACCATTAACAACTGACAGATTATTTTTGAATTCATTATAAAATCGTATACTAAAGAATTAGATCTTATTCAAGATCTTATATAGAATAAAGAAAATCAAATTAATTTTATTCAGAAAGAAGTTCAATTTCTTACTCTTGAATAAGAAATTCAACAGCCTTCTATTCAGAATAAGATCAAAATTATTTTGTAAGAATTTCAAACAGAAATTTGCAACGATCTTCTAAATGCTTTTTGAAACAGGACGAAACATATTATTTATCTGCCTTATCATCAGGCTTTTGATGAAAAATATATTCCTACTAAATTTAGGCCTAGCAAGATGAAAAATGAATATCTAGAAATTTGCAAAACATAAATTGAATCCCTCTTACAGAAAAAAAAACTCATTAGACCTAGTAAATCTCCTTGGAGTTGTACTGTTTTCTATGTCTACAAAAATGCTGAGATTGAACGAGGACAACCTCGTTTAGTTATTAATTATAAACCGCTTAATGATGCCCTCCAATGGATTAGGTATCATATCCTGAATAAGAAGGACCTTTTAAATCGCTTACAAGATTCAATATTTTTTTTCTAAGTTTGATTTAAAATCAGGATTTTGACAAATCTAGATTGCTGAAAATGACAGATATAGAACAACATTTACCGTTCCCGTTGGTCATTATGAGTGGAATGGTCTCATGAACTACTGTTATAAAATTAAAATTAAAGAAAACTTACTGTAAAATGCAGTCGAGAATTAATAAACTTCAATACTTATGTTTTTATTGTAGAGAGAGAGTACATAGAGAGGGAGAGAGTACTACGCTCAACACATGAGCTTCCTAAACATGTTCTCAAGACTTCTGGCCGTATGAGGATCATGGAGTGTATGTTTGATCTCCATGGTCGCTGTTTCAAGCACAATGGCTTCATAAATGTATCGATATTGTTCAAAATGAGCGAGAAATTATTGAGTAGATAAATATCATTTTTTTTATTTTCCATGGATCTAACATTCATTGCTCGTTTGCCGTTTCGATGAAGAGAATTGTCTCCTCAGTTATGCTATTGAATATATACTGTTATGGTATAAGAAGGACATCTTTAAGAGATTTGCTAGAAGAAGCCTCTTGTGTGCTGTTAATATTTGTGTTTAAGCAAGTAATACGTAATTGCCATTAAAATTCAACAAAAACATCATATTAAATGAAAAATCATCATGAACACAAAAGTTCAACATCACAATTAATTTTCATGAGTTTCATTATCATCATCCTCATTATTCACATCACAAGCTTGAGTTTCATCATCGTCATCCTCATTTGTTTTGCCTTTCTCACGCTCGCTTATTGCGTCAAGTTTAACTTCCATATTGATATCTTCTTCATCATGATTTGGTTGATCGACTATCTTCCATCTGTCGATTTCTTCAGGAGACAAGAGTCCTGGTTCTTCACTTACTCATTCATCCAATATATCAATATTCTCCAAACTTATAGGATCAGAAGAACTCCTAGACTTTGTGCCTGCAATTGAGTAAAATTAATATAGTTTATTGCTATATAATATGACAATTGAATTAATTTTTTAAATTGTATACTTTACATTTCTCGAATATTTAAATTATAATGTATGAAAACAAGATTATTTAACTTTTAAAATTCTAATCTATTTCGTTTCTTTTAATGGGTGTGCTAAAAAATACTCAAATTCCTTTCACATCCACTTTAATTGTAACATTGGCAGATGATACGAATTCCTAATCTTTTTAATTCAGGAGTATCTCCATCAAACTGATACCACCATACCTCTGCAAAAGAAAAGTGAATCACTAAAACAAACATGTTGGGAATACATTCAATTAAAACAACATAAATTCATATGAGAAAAATTAACATGGTGTTAATTTTGTTCAATTTCTTATAGACACGAGTTGTCCAAATCTTCCTTCATTATTTTTGTAATCATTGAGTTGTCTAAGCATCATGTCTTGAATATCAGGATCCCATTCTAATCACTCCACAGTATTATTAATGCCATTATTTACTTCTCGATGCTTGTCAAAAGATGGATTAAAATAACAACTTGGATTCAGTAAGCATGCAACAGTATGTAAAAGGCTTGACATTTGTGTATTCCATCGATGATCTTTCTTGTTTTTAAGCCTCCTTTTCATGGCTTCTTTAGCATGATCAATTGCCTCAAATAAAAAACTCATGGTGGGTTTCTCTTCACCATCAACCATGCGAAGAATAACAACTAAATGATCACTAGTTTTCACGACGTTTACTAAATCATTCCAAAATTTTGTGCCCACAATAATATCAAGGATTTCACACGCATCACATTTGGTACTATACTTTTATTGTAACCAATCAGGACTTAAAAACATTCGTTGAAGCTCCATTGAAAATTTAAAAAGACACTGTAAAGTGAGAAAGGTTGTGGCAAATCTTGTAATACCTACGGGTGTTCACGTTTTGGTTCGACAATAAAACCGAACCAAACTAAAATGTTCATGTCAAAAGAACCAAACCAAATCAAACTGTGAGTTTCGGTTCAGTATTAGTAATTTTTTTAAATAATTTTTAAATGATATTATTGAATAAAATAATATAAAATCAAACTTTAATTTCGGTTCGATTTGATATAAAATTATATATAAAAATAAAAAAAATATGAATTTAATGTTTCAGTTTGGTTTAAAAACCACCAAAAATTCGAACCGAACCAAAACTTCAGTTCTCTCATTTTTCTGAACCGAACTTATATAAAGAACTGACTGAATCGTTCACTTTTGGTTTGGTTCGGTTCGACCGCTTCGGTAAAATAATTTTCACCCCTAGTGATACCCGGACGTATTAAATCTATACCATTAGTGAACTTCGTTCTCATCAAGTTGAGTATCCACGAGTGATTATATATGTACTTTGTGATCTTCTTTGCATCCGCTATTACTCGTGCATTTATAGGTAACTGATCAGACTTGGCTATATCTTCCATAATTAAATCTATGGTGTGTGATGCATAAGACATGGAAAAAAAGTCTTATATTTGTCCACTACTTTCCTTGTCACTGTTTTGTAACTAGCCTCATTATGAGTAATAAATTGCACAACATTATTTGACCCTCCATATGCAACAACCTCATCAAAAAACTTAAATAGCGCATCTGCACTTTTACATATTCCACTAGCATTAACGGATTCCAAGAACATCGTTCCACTTTTACAATATACAAGAAAATTGATCAAAGTCATACTTGTTCTATCAGTCCATTCATCAGCCATAATAGTACATCCATAAGTACTCAACTTCTACCTAAAATAATCCATCAAAAGATTCACTTCATTAACTAGGTTTTTCAAAAGTCGTCCTCTAAGATCATGATGAGAAGACAACTTGTAACTTGGCCCTATTGAAGGTATAGCATCACCCATTGGTTGAAATCCTTTAGACATGAATACATAAAAAACGAACGTTTGCATCAAATCACCACCGTGTAATTGTTATGTCAACTGCATCTCTTTGTTCTTTTGTACTCAATGCTGACTTAATGGTAGGTTGTGATCCAACAGGCGTTCTTGGTTGAAAAATCTTGTCAATGGACTTTTTGAAGGAAGCTTTCTCTTCTTTTGGCCACTACTACCACTCAAAGATTCATTCAATTTCTACTTTCCTTTTAGATTGGTTTCTTCTTCACTATATTCAGGTTCATCATCATTTATTTCCTCATTAATATCAAATGGGTGTCCTATGTCATGATTTATTTGTTTTTTCCTTTCCCTATCCCTTTTTATTCTAAAATTAATCTTTTCATTTGCCATTTGACATCCGAAGGGACCTTCACACACTTTGCCATATCCCTAGAAGTCTAACCTAAATGCTCCTTAAATCTTGTTATACCGCCCCCTTTAATAACTTTATCACAAAACATACATTTCACTGTATTTCGATTGCCTTCAATTACAATCGTAAAAGCCCGAGCCTGATCATCTAATCGAGCTGGACCAAATATTTTGAAAGATGCAGTAGATGAATTAGTCTTTCCTCTTCGAGCTCCACCCCCACTCGTTTCTAAGAAAACTACTACATTCAATTGAATACTTAAGAATAAATCTAACAGTCAACTCAAAGAAAAATAGAAACACATATTCTCAATTCCATTACACAGAGAAGAATCAATAAAGATAAATAAATTTCATAACAGAACAGAACCAACATTTTTAGAACAGTTCAAGTAACAGTTGCAATATTCTAGAAACATAGCATAACCAACATTTCAGAGTAACATAACAGAACCACCGTTTCAGAAACCCACGAAGAAGCTCAGAACCAACATTCTCCATATAGAAACCCACAAAGAAGCTCAAAACGAACGTGACTGAGAAATTTCAGAACCGAATATAGAACATAATAGAAATTTCAGAATGTAGAACATAATAGAAATTTCAGAATACATTAATTTCATAACTTTGAGACAAAAAATTTCATAATACAAATTCTAGAATAGAAATCAGAATCAACATGAGAGATAAAAAAAATTTCATACCTTTGAGAGAGACCGAGTTAGCCAGAGAAAAAGGAAAGAGATCGAGAGAGGGTGAGACTCTAGAAGCTCAAAGAGAAAGCTTGAGAGTTCGAGAGCGGACAAGTTGTCATTGTTTCGAAGAGAAAGCTTGAGAGATCAAACTTCGATGAGGTAGAGTTGTTATTTTATTTCTAAGTAAGTGACCGAGAGAGACTCAAGAGAAAGGAAAGAGAAGAGAGTGAGTGATCAACTGAGGTGAGTGTGTGAGGGTTTTGGTGTGGTCAAATGATATGGGCTTTTAAAATTCAGACTAGTAGGCTTTAAATTAGGCTATAAACTTGGACTGGTTTTGGCCCAATTTGCGGTATATTCTTTATTTTCACTCATTTCGGGTGAAACACATATGTTTCAGCCTGAATACTTCGTTTCGGCTGAAATTTTGTTCGAAAAATAACACCTCCATTCCGTTCTGATTCCTCACCGGGATCGAAATGTTCCGGCCATTTTGGCCGCAACAAAACGGAATCCTCAACTATGCATAGTATGACCACCGCTTCAGAAAAGGCCCCAAAGAAAGTAAGCGGTCTGTACGATAATTCAATACTAATATAATGTTTATGTTTATTAACTCTGCATATTCTTTTAACCATAAGACCTCATTTAGAAACTACATACCGGTGAATGTCTTGGCTAGAGAGGAAAATACAAGGCACATAATACTACTCTAATCAATGCACTACATATTCTATATTAATTACAATTTATAGCAACATTATTTTATGGTATGGTTTGTAGAATATATATAATAATACAGTTAAATTCATCTGTGGATGCAAATAAACACAACATAAAAACAAATGAGCCATTAGAAGCCCGTAACCAAGTCCCAAACAGAAAATGAGGGAAGGAAACAAGAAGATTATAGTTACTACTTTAATAGTTTGAGACTATAGTTACTACTTTTATAGTTACTACAAAATCTCCCGATTTTGTCCAAATTTGAGGTTTTCACGAAGATTATAGTTACTACTTCAATAGTTTATCGTATATTAACTACTTTAACCTAAAACTCATTTTCTATGTATATGATATATACTTCATTAAAAGCTCAAGACCAAATGTGTATTTGCCTAAGGTAATACATAACACACATGCTTGCATTATCAACAGCAGCAAATCCTAGAACCAGTTTATTTCATATTTACTGCTTTAATAGTTTATGGTATAAAAACTGCTTTAAAACTAAAATGTATTATCTACAATCAACGCATTATCTAAATACCTGCTTTAAAAGATGTTATTTCATATTTTTAGCAAATACATCTATTAAACAAATTAACTTAATAAAAAATTATGTTATATTATATATACCAATATGTAACATATTTATATTGCAATGAGATTTACACTAAAAAAGACTTGGAATGCTTGAATCTAAATGAACCTGTAGACAATATATACATTGTCGGGATAACTTTGTTCATAGTAGTCTTCATATGTACTTCTATTGTATAGTTTTACTCCACCGGTCATTGGAGTGGGTTGATGCATCGGAGGTAGGCCTAGCATAACCCTCGCAATCACGTCCTCCAGGAATGGTCTGGACCTAAAGGCGGGGGTTTCTTCATTTCTCCTTAATTTGGAGAGATTGAGTCCCCAAGAGCAGGGCAACTGAAGTCTTCGAGATCTCGGACGAGTTCAGGGAAGCGGTGAAGATCCTACCCCGGATAGGGGGATTGTTTTCCTTCTTCTCGAAGAGGAGATTTTGAGTTACCCTAGAGGGGCCATTAACCGAGGAGACATTTGTATCTTTATTTATACTTGTAGTCCTCTGTTTATTGATGAAATTAGCTTTACTTCATGGCTCTTTTATTCATTTATGTTTCTGTCTATTTTCTGTTGCGACCACGCCTTGAGTAGATGTTCTTTTTCGATAGTCGATCTTTAAGCTGGTCTAGATGAGGCCTTGATCCTGATCCTTGTGGTCATTTTTTACTTATTATGTCAAGCGTTGTACCCTTACTTTTTATTGACCCGAGTCGCGAGCTTATTTACTACCCTGAGCTGGAGTGGGCCTCTAAGGGCCTAGATCCTTTTTTTGGTGGACTTGATTTTGTCCAACGGGTTGCCCCCTTTGTAGGTCAGGGGTCCTTAAGACCTCTCATAACTTTTAAGAAGCATTCCATGCTCTTATCCTGGAAGTCCAGACAGGCGAACCTTCTGTTCGCATCGAGGGGTTTGCCCTTTGTCATTTAGTTGAGCATGTTTCCTTCTAGTTGAACTTTCTCTTGTGATGGTGAAGCAGATTAAATTTTATTAATTTTTGGCCAGGGAACCTTCCCTTCGTTACCTATACAGGTGTCCTTATTTTGGATAAATCCTTGAGCTGAAGTGCTCATCAGTGGACCTTATTCTCAGTGTCAAGATTACCTTTACTAAGGCTTTTCCTGAACTATGTTGGACGGGCATGAGTACCCGACAATTATTACTTTCCTGGTTGTCTAGCCAGGTGCACCTGATAGGGGGATTGTTTCCCTTCTTCCCGAAGAGGAGATTTTGAGTTACCTTAGAGGGGCCATTAACCGAGGAGACATTTGTATCTTTATTTGTACATGTAGTCCTCTGTTTATTAATGAAATTAACTTTACTTCCTGTCTCTTTTATTCATTTATGTTTCTATCTATTTTCTGTCGCGACCATGCCTTGAGTAGATTTTTTTCCGGTAGTCGATCTTTAAGTTGGTCTAGATGAGGCCTTAATCCTGATCTGTGTGGTCATTTTTTACTTATTATGTCAAGCATTGTACCCTTACTTTTTATTGACCCGAGTCACGAGATTATTTACTACCCTGAGCTGGACTGGGCCTTAAGGGCCTAGATCCTTTTTTAGTGGACTTGATTTTGTCTAACGGGTTGCCCCATTTGTAGGTTGGGGTCCTCAAGATCTCTCACAACTTTTAAGAAGCATTTCATGCTCTTCTCCCGGAAGTCTAGACGGGCGAACCTTCTGTTGGTATCGGGGGGTTTGCCATTTGTCATTTAGTTGAGCATGTTTCCTTCTAGTTGAGCTTTTTATTGTGATGGGGAAACAGATTGAATTTTCTCAATTTTTGACCAGGGAACCTTCCCTTCGTTACCTATACAAGTGTCCTTATTTTGGATAAATACTTGAGCTGAAGTGCTCATCAGTGGTCCCTATTCTCGGTGTCGAGATTGCATTTTCTAAGGCTTTTCCTAAACTATGTTGGACGGGCATGAGTGCCCGACAATTATTTCTTTCCTGGTTGTCTAGCCAGGTGCACTTGCCCTAGACCATTGACCCCATAGGTGAGCAGAGGTGCTCAACAGACGTCACTTATCGATATCTAAACAGGTGTGCCTGCTCTGGCTAGATCTTTGATCTCGTCTGCGAGCATGAGTGCTCGTCAGACAACACTTTTTAGCTTGATGTCTAGCCAGGCGTGCCAGCTCTGACTAGACCCTTGATCCTATCTACGAGAAAGAGCGTTCGACAATCATCACTTTTTTGCCTTGGTCTAGCCAGTCGTGCATGCTCTGGCTAGACCCTTGATCCCGTCTACGAGCAGAAGTGCTCGACAAACATCAATTTTTACCTTGATGTCTAGTTAAGCGTGTTTGCTCTGACTAGACCATTGATTCCGTCTGTGAGTAGGAATGTTTGGCTAGCATCAATTTTTGCCTTGATGTCTAGTAAAGAGTGTCTGCTCTCGCTAGATCCTTGATCCCGTCTGCGAGCAGGAGTGCTCGATAGACACCACTTTTTATCTTGATGTCTAGTCAGATATGCCTACTTTAGATAGAACTTTGATCCCATTTGTGACCAGGAGTACTCAGCAGACATCACTTTTTGCCTTGGTCTAGCTAGGCGTGTCAGCTCTGGCTGACCCTTGATCTCGTCTGCGAGCAGGAGTGCTCGACAAACATCACTTATTACCTTGGTCTATCCAGGCGTGCATGCTCTGGCTAGACCCTTGATCCTGTCTACGAGCAGGAGTGCTCGAAAAACATCATTTTTTGTTTAATCTTGATGTGTGGGCTAAAACACCGCATCAGTCATCATTTTTTGTTTAATCGTGCTGATGGGCTAGAGCATATCACCAGTCATCACTTTTTTGTTTAATCTCAATTGGTTGGCTAGATCACCTCACCAGTTATCATTTTTTATTTAATCCCGACTGGTGGGTTAGAGCACCTCACAAGTCATCAATTTTTTGCCTTTGACGCGTGTCGTAGAAGAGTCGGTCCTCGGAGGCTTGTAGAACAGCTAGGAAATCTTCAGCAAATATAACATGTTATATCTTTTCATAAAAGTATATTCATATAAAAATACCTTAGCATAAGTTATTTCTAAGTGAGGAGAAAAATAAGGCCTCTTATCTGAAAAATCATCTATGAGTACGCGATCGCTATTATCTGCAGCTCTGAAGTCGGGGCAAGCTCTGAGGTAGGGCGAGGATAGTCGAGCTCCAGCTTCCTGAGCTTTTGAAAAAGCTTTCCATATTTTGTTGGGGCGTCCCTCTTTGAATTTCAACTTTACCTTATCGGTAAGACACTTCTAGCCTCGCACTCTACTTGGGGACAAGCATTGACTTGTACTGAACTATTTTTCCCAACGATATGGTGGGAATATGGCCAATTCCTTGGCCCATCAAGTTCCCTTTTCAGGGGCTACCCCCTGGTTAGTGCACTAGCCACAAGCTCCTATATCTCTGTGGTTACAGTAGCCTCGTACATGGGTCTAAAATGAACATACCCAAGTAGGGGTCTCGTTAAGTTTCTAACTTCATCGAAAGTTAGTGTGAGGGGGCTGACGATCTTTCTTACCCTCTCATCGGGGGTTCGTGTCTTGGGGTGACTTGTGAGCTTGCGCTCCGATTTTGACACGATCATCGTCCTTCCACTTTCACCCGTTGACTGAGGCTTGCATTCAGCTATGGATGAGGGCTGATGCAAGCCTATGTATTTAAGCCAGGACTAATCCTCGGCTCGTCCAACCAAATCACGCGGTTTCTTCCTAGAGGCCAAAGGGGTACTAAAAACTCAGACGGTGGGCGGCTCACTGGTATCTCCGCAGTTGCCCGTATATTTGCCCTCAAGGGTTCTTCGGGTACTTTTCCCTTCGCCTTTCGGAGGTGACCCTAGCCAGAGCCTCAAATAGACCTTCACAACCCTAGTTTATCTTAGTTCTAGTTTCCTCAAGAGGTGACACTCGCCCCGAGCTGGGAGGTCGTCCCACCTTTCCCTGGGTAGTTTCTCCCAGAGCTCTGGTGATAATTTGGCATAGTTTGGCAACTTTTTCGGTGATCTCTTTAGTCATGAGGGGGATCATTACCATGTAAGGGACCGTTGTGACTTGCCTAGGATATTACACATCTTTCCTTTGCTCCCGGGTAATTTCAGAGGTTTCAACCACCACATCCTTCTTCTTTTGTTGGATAGTCTTGAAGGAGGTATGAGTCATTCCCGAGATGGGTGACAGGCAGGTCTACCTTTTCATCCCCGATTTCGTCGGCGTAGGATATTGGGCTCATCTTCTCCTTATAGGAAGAGAAAGGGCTCATAATGCTTCGACGGGGATGGCCTTATAATCATCCCACAGATGGCGCCAACTGTTTTAGCGAAAAACTGCCACAGTACTAGTGTGAAGGTCCTCCTAGCCAGGGGAATTTGCCAGAGTGACTTTATGTGAGTTCGCTCCTCTTGACTTGAGCTCTTCACAGCCTCAACGTTTGTAAAACACAGATAAGGAACCCTAAAGGCAGGGAACCAGGGGTGGTTGCCCCATATAAGGGCCTCTGATACCTAAGTTAGTCCTTTGTCGATAATTTGGCATAATTTTTGTAGGGGAGAGAAGACATACCTCACTTGTCGATTAGGGGAAGTATTTATACCTGAGCCATCAAGTGTGGGAGGAAGCTTGTTGAATGAGTCTCTCGAAGGCATGTTGGAGAAGCTTCGTGAGACATGAAACTTGCCTTGACTATCCTTGATTGGACAAGGGAATTAATGGTTGATGTGCTTCTAAGGTGAAATTTAAGAGTCTAATTGACGTTCTTTCATGACGATTGGACCTGTTGAGTGCTACTTTCGGTGGGTGATGATGACTTTATGCTCGAGTTTAATAGGGCTCTCCTTGTGGGCTCTTAACTATCTTTTCATGCGCTCGGCTTTGGACGTCCCGAGCTCCATAGAGACTGATGACGGTCTTATTCATTCATTGAGATCTGGGGTTCCTCAATTTGGTATGACATGTTTTATGGTGTTATTGGCAGTTAGGAAACACCCATAACACAGCCAAAATTGAAAGTCCTGCAAACTTTAGTATTTGAATGCAACAATGTAAGTAACTGAGCTCTATCACTTTTTGATGATGTGTAGAATACATGCTTATATGTAATATACAATGGTCTATGTTTGTAGCTGCAAGTCGTTCCAGTTGAGATGACATCTGGTAAAATGGAAAGATCATACATGCAACAATATTTAAAGTCAATGAAAGAGAAGAATGTGATGTAATTTAGTGAGTGTCATGCGAATCCTACCATCTAGGCACGACGGTGAGACAAGCAACAATCAATCTCAACAACGGAAATACTTTTCTTGCAAAACTCACTGAAATCCACAGCATAGTTATCACTTTGTGCAACGATGTGGTAGAGTTAAAGGAATAATGTAGTACCAAGGTAAACTTTCGAGTTAAATTTAACACTATTTTTTTTTAAACATTGATGACTAACGTGGTTTAGTTTTTTTTAATTAAAATGACAACATACAAGTTTAGAAGAGGATAATAATGATGGAGGAGATGGCGGAGATGGCGATAAATATCATTTTAATAGAGATGGAGGTGTATCTGATGGGGGAGAGATGGTGTTGATTGTGATGGAGATGGAGATGGTGGAGCAAAAGGACAAGACGAAAGCCATGATAAGGACGATGAAAAAAATAAAAGGGTAAGAATAACAAAATTATGTAATATAGATTGTATATTATTTACTGATGCAATTTTACTGATTTTTTTTCACGCGTAAAAATCAAGCAAAATATTGTTAGCATATCAACTTTAGTTATAAAATAAATGAATTTATTCATACAAGCTATCCTAGTATGATTTTGGCATGTTTGTTTGTGATATATAGCAATCAATATCATGTACATAGCTGGGACTCCTAGTATTATTCAGTTTTTTAGAGACATGAACTCAGCTCTATCTATCTTCCTTTCTTTCTCTATAGAATAAATAGATTTGTACATATTTGAGACTCATAAATAACTCATTATATAAGTACACAGCTTGTTTAAACTCTTATAGTATGTAGAAAAGTGTAGACAGAGATGTGAATCAGATAATGATATGGGACTCAGAATTATCATTTATATGATGTAGAAGGACATGGGATAGATAATGTAGATAATATATAATCCAACAAATGAGATGTCATTCAAATCAAAGGTAAGAATAACAAAAAAGGAATATTTTATGTATAGAGTATATTTTCAATTTACATTGTCTAATATGATTCTTTGTTTTTCATGTTGAAAAAAGCACCTCGAAGAAAAAAGAGCTTGCCAATAAAGCCAACAGGAGCAGGAATAGTCCTACTTCTAAAAAGGCAGATTAAGCATTCACAAATTTTAGGATCACCGTACATAAAGTAGTATGGTAAAGGTGTTTCCAAATCAAAGAAGGTCGTCCAAGATGAACCTGAGCATGACATACCAAGCTTCAATTTGTTTAAATATTCAATATGCTTTGATTTTAGATGGATTACAATTACTTATTTAAGTTTCATTTTGGAATATTTGAGATTTCTATATGGTAGATGAACATATTGGTGTCACTTTGAACGATTTCACATTAATATGGAGATTGCTCGTAGGTTGTTCTTATGATATTTGATTTTGCAAGACATTAATGGATTCAATAAGTGTATTTTGGATATAAATATTTCTATATGGACTTTTAATTAGTTGACTAAAGTATAAGTTATTCGAGCTTATATTTTCTTCATTGAATATTGTTATCAGGCTGGTGATATTCAAATTATAGAGGATTACTAACCGTTCTTGAGTATACTCTAATATATGTGTGTGTGTGTGGGCGCGCGCGTACATACACAATGTAATTTCATATATTTTTATGCATAGATGCACATAACGTATGTTAAACTTAAAATCATAATGAACACCCTTCATCTTCCCGAAAATACACACTTAGTGCTATGAAATTTGAATCAATACTTTTCTTTTCAGTATCCTTTCATTTTTATGTTGAAACCACATATTTGTTACTAGAACCGTGCCATATTCGAATCTCAAAAAAGTTTCAACGACTTAAAAAAAAGTGCTTCCTTTCAATGACACCATAATTGAAAAATCCAAAACAAATAATACAACAAACATACTTCCATCTAAAAACTAAGATCCACTCCAGATAATATTCCTTACATATTTGCATGTTCTACGGTTATGTCTCAATTTATCATTGTTGTGACACCTCAAGTGTTTAAACTCACCCACAAATATGATTTACTCTTCTTGGGTCTACCCGTTTTCCGTTTAACCAATGAGAAAATCTCTTTTGACTCTTCATATCTTCAAGAATAAGCCAGTTGGTCACATTACCGACCGAAAGTATGGTCTCTGTATGCCACTTTCAATGTAGCCTTCCAAGAGTAATGCTACATAAAAGGATACAAAGACATATTCCTCTTTATGACAACCCCACAAACATGAGAAAATTGGAATTCAATCATATGAAGCTTTTTACATCCACATATCTTATGATATAGATCAACAATATATGTACGCTCTCACCAGCAACTTTGAAACTTATTTCCATCACCTAACGAACCTAGAAAAATAAAAGTTGTCAATTAAATTTATACAGTAAATATAAATTATACCATAAATACTTGTTTGCATTGTTCACACTTTAGTCATTTCATTACGTAGTCAAACTTGATCACGTAATCAAGCATGTAGCAGGCATCCTTCTTTCATAAAACTAGCTTTGTAACTTTTATCTCACAAACTCAATCAATAAACAAACTGGAATAGATCTAGCATCAAGTATAACATTATTAAAACTCTCAGCAATGTCAACACATTACATCAAATCAACGTCTTTTAAACAAGCACATGCTCATCTACCATAGTTAGAATTATCAAATAATCACGAATACATGTGACTAGTGCTTACAAACGGCACATATACATCTAAAAATACTTAACCCGAAACGCATTTGCACATAAATACAAACTGGAGTCCATGCTATAGTTTTTTAAATCCGTGTGCAAAATCTTCCATAAATGTTGCATACATGTACCATGGTCAATTTGTGGAAGTGTTTTACCTACAAATTTAGGGATGCCACTATGCCTATCAGACACGGCCACCAAATCTTTCTGAAAACCAATGGCACTACTCAATTTCACTAAAACCACTCTCGTGACACATCGTTCTTAGAGTCAACCAATGCCACAGCCAACGGAAAAATTTGATCATTTGCATCCATCTTACAAGCAGAATGAAGGATATCATAGTATTTGTTCTTCAAAAAAGTTCCATCAACAACGATGACAAAACGACAATTTCATTTCCACGAATTGATGCCCAAACAAACAATCACGGTCTTAGTATCAGTAAAGTACCTAAAAATGCATTGTGAATAAATTATTTACACTAAATCAAATAAGATCGCTATTGAA
Organism: Datisca glomerata; assembly: GCA_003255025.1. Classification (NCBI taxonomy): domain Eukaryota; kingdom Viridiplantae; phylum Streptophyta; class Magnoliopsida; order Cucurbitales; family Datiscaceae; genus Datisca; species Datisca glomerata. Next base: position 92,504 of record QANY01003637.1, read on the forward strand.
TATTTACAAAAAAATATTACGTATGAGGATTTTCCTCTTTTAAAGCAAAGTAATATGATGGTAAAGCGGAATATGATTCTTCAGGTGAATCTCGAATCATTTTTGAGGCTCCATGTTTGGCCCTCAAAGCTTTATTGTAGCTAATTGAAATATCACGTCTCGTATGCATATAATCAATGGTATCCATACATATAATATGATCACTAACATTATTCGTATATCTATGTTTCACACGATCGCTAAACAACAAATAGTGGTTTGTTTGTGGTTACTTTGAACAATATCTAGAGAACATGTATGCTCTTTAATATATTGGCGTACAATCCATACCTAACCACGTTTATATCGAGAAGAACACCCAAACCGCTTACAATTAGAACCAACACACAAGACACAATGTACATCTTTTTATTAGATCTATCAGTCTTAAATTGAAAATTACATCGAATAACAATAATAAGTAAACCTCTCTTCAACTCATCCTTGCTTCGAAATAACGTCTTCTCGCATATATCATGTTATGAAGGTAAACTATCTATATCAATATCATCAACACGATATGATTGGATTGACTCAACACTTATAATTGAAGAAGAATCAGCTTCATTCAAAACAGCTAATTTGTTTCCAAAAATAGTTCTTGCAGAACTATCAACAATACTTTCGAAAGAATTATTAGACATGACAAACTTCTATCTATATTCAACAATAAAAATTACCACTCCACATCCAAACCAACCTTAATTTTCAATATATATTTACATCATCCACCAAGATCCAACTTAACCATAAATTGAAAATTCGAAACATCGATATCTAACTATGAAATGGCATAGAGAAACAAATGAAGAATCGATATGTACCGTTATCAGTTTCTCATCTTATAATCAATAATGTTGTTTCGCACTCACTGACCGTCATACATAATTATAATAGGAGTTATAGTCATCTGAAAGAAAAATTGACAAATCAATGATCAATTACAACATATGACTAAAAGATATAAAATATGAAAGTAAACACAAACACACACATAAATATCATATACACTGATAACGGTACATATTGATTCTAACAATGTAAATCTATTAGGTGAATAACAGTTGCTTTCTTTCTACAGTTAATAAAACCCCACATGCAGTGATGATTTACTTTTTTTCAGAATAACTCATGGTATTTTACGAACAAAGAAGCATGCAACAATCAGAATGTAGCAGAGGAAAAGCACACCACTGCTTTCACGTAATATGAAGTTTCATCCTCCAAAATCCTACACATAATCAAGAACACAATGCAGTATAGCATATATACATTAAAAAATAACCCTACAAATCAATTACCATCAACACAGAACGTATGAACAACATAAATATATAATGCAAAATAACATATAAACATAAAATAAACCGTAGAATTCAATTGTTGTCAAACATAACGCCTAAACAACCATTATTAAAAAGTTAATTGAGAATAAAATAAAGAACAGTAATGATCGAATTGAACAAAAACCAACTGTAATTTAATCGAACAATGGAAACATAAAAAGTTAGTTCATAAACAAGATTAAAATCAGGAGTAGAAAACTTTCAGATTTTCTATTTTAAGTCATTAATTTTTAGAAACTTTCATTCCCTTCAAGATTTGTTTATTGATTGAAGATGGTGTCACCGACCATTGTCTTTCTTTGTTGATGGCGATTATGTGATTGTTCAATCATAATTATTTTCTTTCACTTTCTTTCAAGAAAGTGTGCCAAACTAAAAGCTGAAATTGCCAAAATTTTCAATATTAATGATTATAACTAGACTATGTATAAAAGGTTATAAAAATGGTCACGAGTACTAAAAACATTAAAAATAGTCATTGGCCGGCACAACTTCTCCCAAGTTTCAACAGTACTATATGTGATATGTGCAATATTATATATATAGTATATATTATATATAATTTTTCATTCATTTTTTTTTGCTGGCACGCGGGGTTACTTTTGGTGCCAAATTTTTTGGAGGTGGTTATTTTTTAGTTTTTTAAAAAGTTGTTTATTTTTAAAATCTTGCTATTTATGTATTAGAAATGGTCTTGTGATCTGTTTATTACTAAAGAAAAGGGAGGACTGTGAAAATTGCCGGAAAATGGTGAATTATAAAAATATCTGAAAAATAAAAATTGAAAAATGACAAGAGTAATCAATTTAATTAGCAAATTATACATGTGCAACGTAACTAAATTTATTTACATCCCTATAATTTTAGCAACTAAATTAGTTACTCTATTTATTTTCTGCCATTTTTATAACTTTTTTATTTCCTGTCCACTTTTGTCGTTCGCGCGGGAAATTTAGTTTTTTTTGTCATTATCCATAAAGAAAATGTCCCAACATAGGAAACTATGAAGACGAGAAGTGGGCCAAAGAATGGGAGTTGGGCCAGTTAGAGAGTAACGACACACTTTCTTGGATTCGGAATGTCTACTGTTTGACCCAATTAAAGATAATAATGTATGATCTTCATCCTTAACTCAAAAATCAATAACTTTGATTAGTTTTATAAAAATAACATTGTCCTAGGCTTTTGCTTTTATTCAAGAGTCTAAATTGACCTAACACAACCTCATGTAGAATGTGATCCAAATCATACGTAATATGTCGGATAAGAATATTCTACAAATCTTAAACAACTATATAGAAAAAATTCAATATGAACTATCAGATCAGATCTACGGTCCATATTAAATGATTAAAAAATAAAAAATAAATACAAAAGATTTTACATTTACTCATAACATGTCAATTTGATTTCAACTGTCTAGATATGAGAACACATAACTACCATCCATTGGTAGACAATCTGATTCCATTTAAATCGGTCCCAAAAGAAAATCTAACTAGAGGACAGGAAATTCACCTTACCACGGACGTGGTGATACGAACACCCTCATCATTCATCATAATGTCTATGGTATTCCACTCACCAACGCCAATTTGATGATATAAGTGGGTCCCATGTCCACGTACTTATTACAAATATTTTGATAAAATTATTGACAAACTGAAAAAACAAACCAACGAATAAATAGTCACCAAAGAAAAATATATTTCCTAATTCATTACGAATAATTTTAAGATGATCAAGTAATTAATTTAATTTTAAATGATCAACTATATGATAATTTTTATAGGTTGATATTGTATAACTCATTAATCTGTTTTGATAAATTAATTTATAAATAGTTATCACATCACTTATTTACTTAAAACTTCATTAATTACTTGATGGTCGATGTAGAATTACTCATTTATTATAATAGCCGCTCAAGTTTGGGTTTCATTTTTGAATAGAAAAATTAAATATGAAAATGCAAATATAAACTTAGACATTAGAAATCTGAATTGCATATGAAATTACAGAAACATAAAAATAAAAAAAGAGAAATATTCCGACGCACTGACTTTTGTTATTTTATAAACAAACATAAATTTGCAAATTCTAATGAGATAAAGAACAAAAATAATTCTATCCATAATCTCTATTTTCTTTTTTACAAGAATCCATAATCTCGTCTACGACTTTGACAAGTTTCCAACAACTACACCCAGCCCAAAACGTTTTCATTGTCATTTGTAGAGCGGGCTAGGAGGAGCCTACAGTAGGAATTAAGATAGACAGAGCAATACAAGGACCAAGATTGTGCCCAAGTCACTAGAGTTGCTTAGACAAGTATTGTTACAGTTACAGTTGCTTGGACCTCCGAGCATTCGACCGTATTCAAGCTACTATGGTCATTTTTAAACTCTTCATACTATATTCCCCTAGTACCATGATATTTATATGTCAGTAGAAAAACACAACCGGAACGCGCAATTTTATTTAAAATAACATATAGACCACTATGTCTATCGTAATAAATGTTATACTTAGGCTTTAAAACGAAAAGTCAAAAATTCATTTCCAAAATCATTGCTTTATGGATTAATTAAATGTGAAAAGTACCACATGTCACATGGTAATTGACAAAGTAACAATTACACGTTAATTCATGTACTTCGAACTTATACTTTACTTTTTACAATTAATTCATAAAAATCAAACTTATTATTCAACCTTAGTACAATATGAGTGATTTGGATTCTTAATTCATAAAAATCAAACGTTAATTAATGTACTTAGAACTCATACTTTGATTTAAAAACTAAATTTAAAAATTAATATTTTAATATAAAATGATTGAGTCAGATCTGATCCGTTCAGATCTAATTGTCAGTTGAACATAAATTAACTTAAAACTCTGTCATTACTTTTAAATATCGGTAGGATACGTTTCCCAATATGATATGAGATGAGGGAGCAGGATACTTGTCTAATTACTTTCAAAAGACTTGGAGTAATGGTTGAAACATAATCAATGAGAAGAAAAAGGGAAATTAGGTAGTTGGATGTCCTCTTCTCTTACGCTGTTTTCCTAGGAGCAAGTGAATTTTGGTTGAGACTTTTAAGTGTAGGGACTTTTAAGTGTAGGGACTAGGGAGTTTGGCTTACCAATTCGGCCTTACCCATTTGCCTTTTATTTTCATTAGTAATGCTGATTATGAAATTTATTAGTAATATATAACTGAAGAATTTCGTTACTTTTTTTTTTGTGATGACGATGACAAATTAATTTAAATTTAAACGTATTCTTTTTAATTAGTAATGGTAATTATGAAATTTATTAGTAATATATAACTGAAGAATTTCATTATCTTTTATGTTGAGGATGACAAATTAGTTTGAATTTGAAAGTATTCTTTTTAATTCTTAATTCAATGAAATACTGTTGTTATTATATAAACTCATCTTATTCAACGTGTTTAATTTAATTAGAAGGGACAAAAAATTTGAATACCCCCTAAAGTTTACTGAAAAGACATGAACATGTAGTTTAAGAAAAGATACGAAATTCCATTGACATTTTATTTTGGAGACTAAAAATCTAAAAATGTTAATTTTCCTACTAACGGTGTTAAAATTTCTCAAAATATCAAAAACACCTCTTTTTTCTATATTACTTACTGGGTGGAACCTGAATTTTCGTGTTTTGATGATTTTCTCGGGTTATGGAGGAAATAACTCAATTTCATGTTTTGAGGGTTTTTTCAGGTCTGAATTTTCTCGGGTACGAGTCAATATCACTTACTGGTCTGGATCTAAAGCTATATATTTTGATTATTTCATTCTAAAACTAATTTATTTTTTAACAGATTTGACATATTTATATTTTTTTAAACTACATGAGATATAAAATATATACGTGTCTTTTAAATAAATCTCAAAAGATGTACAACTACTTTTTCCAAATTAGAAATATATGATGTTAAAGAGGCGTGTTAAAATATTTGTTAGTTGGAAATATCTTGAAAATTCTATGTTGCATTGTTGATTAGAATAACAGTAATAAAGGGGACATACAACTGATTGTGTGGAGGGAGATGGGAAACGTGTGTTTTGAGTTAGATAAAAAAAATTCCAAATTGATTTTTAAAAGCTAAATTGAGGTACATAATTTTTCCATCTCCTAAGAATTTGGGAATATAAAATATTTAAAATATATTACGTATTGGTCGTTTAGAAGGTGGAGTGATTTGGTTTAGAATTGTCTCAAATCCTAAAAAGTGTTATTCACAAACCCAATATTGTTTGAATTTTTGTCCAATTGGGATTCGTAAAACATTTTATTATGTAAATAAATTATTGTCTGATGAGATTTTAATTTTTTAATGAAGATATGATTCTACGTGAATTAGAAAATGTTATGGCTTGAATTCATGATCTTATAGTATGTAAGACTTAGTTATTATCAATTAAATTTTCATATTAGAATGTGAGTCAACATTCTATGTTTATTGATAGCAATAATACACATTAAGAGTTATATGTGATGGATCGTTTATAGACGGTTTTATCAAAACTATGATTAAGTTATTCCAATGCATAGAAGAAACTCAATTAGAGTTCCTTTCCGGTTTTCTCCCTTACGTTCTTCAACGCAATATTGCATTTTCAGTCACGCCTGACTAAAACTCCACCTTGTTCCAGCCATAACTACCTGTCATGCTCAAACCTTCCTCCATTGCTACCAATTCAGCATGTGCAATAGTAAGAGCACGTTTACAAAATTCTTAGACTCAAGATTTGTATTAAGAACTTGCAGAGGTGTCAAATGTGTCGATCCAACAAATCATGACATGGCTTTCTCAGACATATGTGTGGCCCGTCGGGCCAGCACGACATTCTTGTTAAACATGTCAACACGACATGTCACGACACACTCATTAAATATAATGTCACATGCATTTATTAATAAGAGTTTTCATATTTGATATTGTGGTTTCATAAACAGAACCAGCTCGCACAGCAGAAGTGTCGCAATGAGCCATCGGATTATTGCAACAAATTTTTTCATAAAATATGTTTTTTGTTGATTCACTCTATTTATATATTAATTTAATTTGTATGAGAAGATAAGTTTATACCTTCGGGTAATTATGAGATCGAAGACTTTTACCGATTCACTCTATTTATATATCTATAATATATTAAAAGACACATGACTCAGAATCATTTTTTGAACACTTTATCCATCCATAGTTATATTATTATGATCTTAACTTTACTATAACTAAATCTAATTGGTTAGCACAAAAGTTTAGTATACATTGAATTTATTTTGTTTCTCATGTCGCATAAGTTCGAGTCTTTTTATATTCAATTAATAAGATTTATCAAGTTTTAATATTAATTATATTTCTCATTCATTCATCCAACATATAAAAAATCAACTATAAAAGAACATTTTGATAGTCACCGTTGCTTGAAACGTCAAAATTAGCCGTATGAGCACGACTAAAATCACAACAAAAATCATTCAAATTGCGAAGTGAAAATCACCTCCTACAGTAGCTTAGATTTGTTACAAAGTGAAATTATATCACGCATAAAAGAATTCGAGAAACAAGAGATTGACGATAGACCATCATTGTTTGCATAGTTTTGCGATCAGAGTTAGGATAATATGGATCTGAAGCTCAAATAAGAAGAAAAAGGAATGATCATGAAAAATGGGTTTTGATTAGGGGGCAAATTCATCCATACCTAGGTTTCCTATTACACAGCAGGCGAGCAACCTCAACGACGTGATGCAGACGGTAACAATTTGGAAGAGACGATGGAGCAATAACAAAGAATTTGACGGAGTAGTTCTAGAATGGAAGAATTAAGAAGATGGTTCCCGGGTTGGGTTGGGTTGGGTTGGGATGGGGCTGAAAAATTTAAGGTAAAATATAATAAACAAATAAACCTCAAACCCAAAGACTCAAACTTTCACGAGAATCCTGAGCAGTTAAAGAAATTTCATACCAATCTCATACTAAATGTCCAAAATCTTAATATATTAAAGGTGATAAATTTTTTATTCTTATTTTTATCATTCAAATCTCCTTAAAATATAATATAATTTAGAATTTTTACATATTTCATCATTTAATATAATTCATATGATATAATATCTTTTTATTCAAAAGTAATTTTTTCAAAAATAGTTTGTAAAATTAAATATATTTGTAACATAATGTAAATAAAAACATAAATATCTATAAAAATGAATTTTGAGGTTATTTTTTAGCCAACAATAATTTATTCATTAAAAACTTAAAAAATAAAATATTATATAATATTTTTTATATTATCTGAACAAGTAAATTCATATAAATTATTTGAGATAAATATTTTTAAAAAAGAATCTCTTAATATTATAGAATCTAATTAACGAATAATCATTTTGTAAAATTATTCAAATAATAATTCTATTGGCAAAATTTCAACAATATAATTAACAAGCTAATGTATTTATTATTGCTATTATTTTACTTTAAATTTGAATTTATAATCATTTTTAAAATAATGTCTATTTTGATATTATTATTAATTTTAAATTCTATGTATATTTTAACTTGTTTAACACGTGCAAAACATATAGTTTTCGACTAGTTAATTTAGTTTGCAAAAGAAGATCAATTTATACCTTCGGGTAATTATGAGATTGAGCCTTCGAACTCTTCATTGATCAGATTTCTCGAACTCTTCAATGATCAAATTTCTCAACTCTTCAAAAACGATTTGATTCTTTGGAATTCACAAATCTTTCACGCATAGTCTCTGGTACTAGGTACTAGATGAATGGGCTTTGGATGTTTAACTAAAGGTGTTTATTTTCTCTAAGAAATCTTACTTTTGAAAATTTAAGAGTGAGAGAAAGAGCACAAAATTTATTTATCCATCTCTCTCCTCTTTAATAAAAATCATTATTTAAGAGGATGAGATCAAAATATGATTCTTTTGAATCTCAAATTAGATAATCGTGATTTAACAAATGACCACCTCCCCACATAAGATTTTTGTGAGACGTGATCTCCTTCTATTGGAGAAGAATATCAATTTCACATTTGAATTAGTTAAATCTCTCTTGTTATGATTATCTATAATTTTAATTATCAGATAACTATTATCTAATAAATGATCATCTTCCATTAGATGAGGTGCTCGACCAATATCACGTCACACATGGTCTTTATTTGCAGGGAAGTCAATGGGCAGGGTAAGGTATGGATAGTATCATACTCATTTTCATACCCTCAAATATTTTCCATCCCCGGCTTTACCCACAAAAAAATTATAGGTAAAGTATGGGGAATACCCATTTGAGTATAGGTAATTAGTGGGTTTTTTCTACACAAAATCAGTAATTGGCAACAAATTTCAAAAGAATGAGAAACTATTTGCATATATTCATATCCAAATTTCACATAATGTTTCAAATTGCAAAAATCAAAATGAACAACATTTTAAAACACATATAAGTCTTGAACACTTCAAAATTTTGAACTTGCTCATGATCATTATGGTTTATTTCCTTCTTAAGTCTTTTCATAGCTACTTTCATCGTCAATTGTTTTGTTGTTGGGTTTTGTTCCTCTAAATAAAAAGGTCAAAAGGATTTGAAGTGTTAATTTCAATATCAAATTATTCACATATATAATTCTTTAACATAATTTATCTATTTAGACTAATATGTCATATGATTTTTTATAACTCATATATTTTTAATAATTGAGATAGTAAATGTGACTGCGGTAGAGAAAATACTAAAAGACTTATCAATTTGAAATTTAATATAATAGTGAGGGTAGTTTATGTCTAAAAATATTTTTTCGCACTAAGCCCCATTTACATATAAAATATATAGGATAAATGAGGATGAATACCCCTAAATTCGCACTCAACCCATAACCTAATGGGTATTCTTTTGTATAACTATATCTTACCCAGACTCATTTTAAAACCTTCATACCCTATCCATTAAGGTACGATGCCCATGGATATCCAAACCCATGAGTAATATTTGACATCAATATATGTGTGGTGTGATCAGATACCATAGAGAACAATTCCCTATGGTAGGCGCAGACTGTGACAATATGGTCTCACCTAAACTCTATATATATTATATATACACACACAGACATATAAGGGTTAATATCCTAATAACCTCTTAAATTATCACCCAATGATATTATGGGATAAAAGTACATTTTAACAAATTTGCACGAAACATTAGATGGAGAAACTTTCGGTAACAATAGAGAAGGGGTTGAAGTTTAGTGAGGTTGATTGATTTCAAGTTAAAGTTCAAAGAGGTATTAAGATATTAAACCCTTTATTTTTTAATCAATGTGTAACAATCTCTTACAAGTTGTTAAGTTTTCTTGCTAAGTCATGTTGACCTTGTTAAATAATCAAGCCTAAAAATTGTTAGAATTATGTCCATGAGTTAGGGTGTAATAACTAATTATGAGTAAACAGTTATTTCTTTGACATTTATGTATTACTGAATTACCTATACTCAAATACGGTGCCTATTACACCAAATGAAAGATGGAATGGACGAAAGAAATATGTAAGCCACCTTAAAATATGAGGATACGTGGCCCACGTACTGAGACTGAAGACGGTCAAGTTGACAAATCGATCAGAATTTTGCAGGTAGGATATCCTAAGGGTTCGAAAGGATATTTCTTTTATATTCGAACCGACAAAAAACATTCGTGAGCACGAATGCACATTTTCTTGAAGAGGACTATATAAGAAGTGTGAAGCCGAAAAACACACTTGTGCTAGAGGAATTATTGAGTGGGAGGACACCGACTCCCCAATCAGGACTTGTTCCCGATTCAATAATGAAAGAACTATAGCATGAGCTGAAGCCTATGGAGCCTCGATGTAGTGGAAGGGTTATGAGACAACCTAACAGGTAAATGTCTTATGGAGATGCCTCGACGGCAGTCTCAGATAAGGATCATGATGAACATGTTTCCTACTCGCAGGGTATGGTTGGTCCTGAAGCAAACCTATGGCAAGACGTCATGAATGTCAAGATACAATCGATATAGTCGAACGGAGTCTAGAAGCTTATAGGTCCTTCTGAAGGGGTAACACCCATACGGTGTAAATAGGTTGACAAGAAGAAGATATGTGTGGATAAGAATGTAGAGATATTCAAAGCTAGGCTTGTAGCCAAGGGCTACCCCCAAAATGAAGGTATTAACAATGAGGATACATTCTCGCTTGTATCAATGCTTAAATCCATCTGAATCCTCATATCCATTGTTGCTGCCATCGATTATGAAATCTGACAGATGGACGCAAAGACTGTTTTCTGAATGGCAGTCTTGAAGAGCGTATTTATTTGGCTCAACTAGATGGATTCATGGAGAAAGGCTAATAGGGCAAGGTTTGCGAAGTGCTCAAGTCCATTTATGGACTTAAGCAAGCCTCTCGTTCGTGAAATATCAGATTCGATGAAACTGTCAAGAACTACAGTTTAGAGCATTTAGTGGCTGAACCTGTGTGTATAAGTTGATACACGAAGGGAAGATAGCTTTCTGTTTTTGTATGTGGATGATATTCCACTAATTGAAATGATGTAGGAAAATTGTCTGGTGTTAAGATTTGGCTTGCAAAGAAATTTAATATGAATGATCTTGGAAAAGCTACTTTTATCCTAGGTATTCAGATCTTTCAAGATCAGAAGAACATACAACTGGCACTGTCATTAATATCTTACATTGATAATGTGATGGATTGTTTCAGCATGCAATACTCCAAGAAGGGATATCTTCCCTTTAGGCATGAAGTCACCCTCTCCAAAGAGCAGTCTCCCAAGACTCTTCAAGAATAGAAAGACATGAGAAATATTCAATATGCCCCAGTCATAGGAAGCACATGTATATAATGTTTTATAATATGTCAGATATTTTCCACACCATAGGCGTGGTGAGTCATTTCTAATCTAATCATAGACTCGAGCATTGGAATGTTGTCAAGCATATTCTCAAGTATCTTAAAAGAATGAGGAATTACATACTTGTGTGTCTGTGTACTGACCTGAATATGACGGGTTATATCGATTCTGATTTCTAAGCGGATAGGGATTCTAGGAGGTTTACTTCAAGATCGGCGTTCATCCTGAATGGTGGAGCAGTGGTATGAAGAAATATCAAGCAATCTTCCATTGTTGATTCTACCATTGAAGATGAGTATGTGACCGCTTGTGAAGCTGCAAAGGAAGTTGTTTGGCTTAGAAAGTTTCTAAAGACTGAAAGTCGTTCTAGATGTTAACAAACCCATGGCATTTTATTATGATAATAGTGAGATTGTAGCAAACTCGAAGGAATAGAGAAGCCACAAAAGATTCAAACACATATAGTGGAAGTACTACTTCATCAGATAGATAGTTCAGCGATAAAATGTTCAAGTAACACATATATCGATGGTCAACAACCTTGCATATCCATTCATAAAGACTTTAAGCAGTAAAGTCTTTGATTGCCATCTGTAGGGCATAGGGATACAAGATTGTGTACACCTACTTTAGTCCAAATAGGAGATTGTTGGAATTATGTCCATAAAATATGGTGTAATAACTATCTATGAGTAAACAGATATTTCTTTGACATTCATGTATTACTGAACTTTATGAATAAATAAAAATTTTCTTTTAATTAAAGTGTGTTTATAACTTACTTAAGTTCTCGAACTATTATCAACGTAAGAAGAGTAAAGACTGAGCGGAAGACAAACTTTTCTGAGATAGTTTATAATGTTATTCACAGTCTTAGGATCGACTAGCCAATCGAATCCAATTACGACTGTTAGGTTGGACCAAATAATGTCAATCTTGGAGCATGGGAGTGGAGACTCTAACGGTTAATCTAAACATGTTATGGAATATATTGAATAGACCAGTAACCAATTAGCTTAGAGTAAAGCCGTTTATCTAGTTCTAAATCTAATTATTACATCTTAAGGGTGTTTTTATAATTACCTCAATGATGAGGTGAATACAAAACCTGAATTAGTTACTGGCGATATTTGATATGTCAAATGAGTGAGTTCGAGTTGTCGGATAATATCTCAGCTGTTGAGACTGTGATTCAACTATATTAGAGTTGCGTGATTCAGAAATATGAAATTCGTGGTTAGATTGCAAAAACTACAATATCACATTATGCTTTATTGATGAGTGTGTGAGTAAATAAATCCGGTATAGTACTCGAATACATGAGTTATTGAATCAATCATGGTGATGTGTATGAGACACTTCACTTATATGTCTTTCTTATTCACAGTTAATGAAGGAGTTAAGGAAATAGTAACTAGAGGGATAAGATCGTAATTTTATAACCCGCTCTTGTTACTGATATTCACAAAGGATAATATGTTAAATATTTTGGTGATTGTAAAATATAAATGTTTATTTGCACCAACAGAAAATGTGGCGTGCATGAATCGAGAGTTTATTGGACATTGAACCTATAGTGGAGTCGTACGATGTCGGGATTAAATATGTCAGGAATTTATGGAGATAAATTAGCCGAGTATTTGAATCTCATAGCATTGTTCGTGTGGGTCCATTCGGTCTCATGAATAGCTTATAAGGACATGAATGAGAAAGAATGACAGTTGGACCAAAAACGTGTTTTGGACCAACATACACTTCCCGAGCCCAATATGGGTGTGTCATCACTAAATTAGTGAAGAGCAAAATTAATGTTTAAATTAATTATTTTATTATTTTCTAATTATTAGATAATTAATAAATAAAAATAATTAATTGATTGATTGATAGTGATCAATTTAATTAATCAATTTAGACTGATAAATCTGGACACAATTTTAGCTCTAAGGGAGATGTAAAAATCGCACCTCGCAGTGGAGGAAGAGGGAAAATTTTAGTTTTATCATATAAGGGATTACATCTTTAACCCTATCCCTAAGTGTGGTAATCAGGGTAGAACAAAGTTTCTCTCTCCTCCCCACACAGTTGCCGCTAATTCTCACAGTTAGGGAAGAGAAAAAAAATGATTTTTCTCTTTAAATCGTTGTTTTGAGAGCCACAATTCCTACAGAAAATCTTGAGAGATTTATTTTTGACTCTAACGAGTAGTTGCTGGTGTAAGGATCAATTGATAGCTTTGCAAATCTTAAGAATGAAGAACGTGAGATAGAGAATTGGATCTTGTCAAATCAAAAATTCTCCACTAATTGAAAATGTATAAATTGTTTCAATTTTTTCTCAATACGTTTGTATGATTATGCATGTTTATTGATTGATTTTGTGTTTAATTCGATTTAACGTTTATATAAATAGTTTTTGAAATTTCACCCATGAACTTATCACAGTTAATTAATTTTTTTTCAAAATCTAAAATCCGATTCAATAAAAATAACATCTAATACACTCCAATTTGGCTGATAGTTAAATTCAAACTGCAAAACGTATGTTAGTATTGAAAATTGTATCTACAGGAAGAAAGTTAATTGCACCTAAGAATTTTTTTTTTCATTTCCTCTGTTATCTACCTCTTACACTCTCTACTCCATGGATTGGGATTCTCTGCAGTGGGATGTTTGATCCTTGCCGTCCAAAAAATTTGGACGGCTGGAATGAAATGTAAAAAAAATCTTTATTTTTTATTTTTCCCATAAACAATTTGGTGTGATCTGAATCGTTCAGATCTGATCAGATGATTTGAAATCATGAAATTGCCTCATCGGTAGACATGCTCAATTCTTCTATTCCAAATGTCATTACGGTAACATTGAAGTTTCTCATCATAATGTGTATAAAAAAAATCAAAATATTCCACATGATGGCAACTCGTCCAAAACAGGGGTCAAATTAATAAATTATGAAATTTCAGCTAAATTTATCATAAAAATATTAATAGCTTCGTCCTAAGCTCAGGAAAAAAAATCTTAGTAATTTTTTGACAAAAAAATTGCCTTTTCAGATACACAAATCATTGAAAATTAAAATAGATTAATGAAAAAGAACATGTTTTATTTTTTTAAAGTTATGACTCGAATCTACAATCTTTAAAGTATAAGTATGAAGATTAACAAAGTGTGAAGATTAACAAACTGTGTCTACCTAAGTTGTTGAAAAAGAGCCCATTAATGTGGTCGCAAAATCACATTAGAAGAAATTAAAGAATTGGGCTGAATTTAATAAGAAATTAAAATATAATCATCTTTTCTCTTCCATTTTACGGAGCAACCGTATCTCGTGGTCATATTTTACATTAGATTACCATTATATTTTTTTAAGGACAATAAGTCTCTCATGACCAGGTCGGGAGAAGTTGTTCATGTCCACTGAGTTGACCCAATAAAAATAGATAATGTGTTATATTATTTTGTATTTAGTGTTTAATTAAAGTTATAATGAGTTACACTAAAAAATTTATTCGATTGGACACATCATAACATAAATTAAAAATAAAAAAATTAACAGATGACCTTTTTTTATTGGATCAACTCTACAATGAGGAGGAACTCCTCATGACCTAGTCATGAGAGATGTATTGTCCTTTTTTTAATACTCAAAGTAAGTTAATTTACACAGCAAGAAGAAAATGCATGTTAGAGTGCAAAATAGAGATTTAGACCCTTCAAACTCTGTGTAGTTTATTCTGACTGCCCATATCGGATTAACAAAAAATAAAATGGGAAAACATAAAGAAATATACCATTTAAAAAATGTAAAATAGTTGAAAGTAAAATAAAAATAAAAAATAGACACTTTCAATTCTTAAAAAAGAATTGACATCACAAAACAAGCTCTTGCATCTAGTGAAATTTAAGTACGATGAGTAGAAAGTCTATACAATATACCACATATATAAAATTTAGTGTGGCTATATTTAATATATACTATATATATTATATAAACAATAAACGATTGAAAGCAAATTTTCACGGGTTGCGCTGAAAAAGAAATTTTGACGTGCGAATTTTTTTTATTTTAAGATGTGTGCGTGGTTATTTTTTAAGCTTTTATATTTATGGTCATTTTTATGCTTTTTTTAACATGATTATTTGTGATCATTATGAAAAGTAATCATTATGAAAAGTAAAACAAATCAAAAGTATTTTTTTAACGTCTAAATTTGAGCCGTCCAGAGAGATCAAATGACCCAAATTTAAGGAAATACCCTTTGTTGAGTCTGTCTGTATAGCCCAGATCGGACTAACAAAACGCAAAAAAGAAAAAAAATTAAGAGTCATTTTTTTTTTCTGTACATCTATATGTGAGCGATCCTGATGAAATCAGATGACTCATATTTAAGAATTGTTCTTTGGAACAACCCCGATTGCAGTTTAACTTTATTTGGATGTCTACAGTTGAGCAATCCAAATGGCATGTTTATCTGATTGATCTAATCAGATTTTGACAGCTCATATCTTACTAAAAAGAACGACGGGCCTTAATTTTTTATTTGACAAGTGCAACTCATATGAGCCTTCCAAATATGATCTCATGGCATATATGGGCCAAACTGCAAAAGTGCATATGACTCTCAAGAGCATAGGGTCCTCTTCCCAATCACATCTACACAAACTTTTAGCGAATTTAATCTTTGCACTTTAAAGTTTTTTAGTTACCCCTGTTACACACAAGCTGTTAAAGTTTGACGTCTTTATGCATCTTAACCATAAAATATACTTGATTTTCTTTTCAAAACCATTTAATATAGAATACTTTGGAAAAAAATTGTGTTACTGAATTTGTATGAAAGATTTAGAGCTAAATATAAATACAACTTAATCAAATTAAAATGTTATGTGAATTTAAGCAGTTGATGCGTTCTCGAGAGACGATGAATGTGTTAAATGAGTGAGCTTTTACAAAATGGTGTGCTTAAATATTATAAAAATTAACATATTTTGAGTAAGATGGGGCCTAATTGTAAAAATTTAAAAGTTCATGGATAAATTTGTAAAAAAAAATTGTGCATGAGTGTAATAGTAAAACAACTAATGTGTGGGAATGTGTTCACATTTAACGCTATAATCTACAATGAAAAGTACTAAAAAATGATTAAACAAATAATTAGCTATTGGTTGACATAAGTCAAGCAATAGAAGCTATTTTTTAGCATATCAATTACCATATATCTCTTGGTATTCCTGACTTTTAATTATTAAATATCACATATTCATGTCCTAAAAATAATTGTTTTCAATATTTGATCTTAATTTGTGGTTCATTTAGGAATTAGAGAAAAAATTAGAGATAGAATATAGAAAACTTATTAGGTTCCTTCAATATTATAAGGATAAAATTGTAATTAAATTTAACATAATAGGGCAAAAGCATCCAAAAAATACTTTTCTTTACATCATTCTTTTTAATATGGTTAATAAATTAATATTTACTAATACTAATAACAACAATGATTTTAATTAATAGCGATTAATTTATTTATTTTTACATTTTAAAAAAGTCAATTGGTAGATGCTAGATGGTTACGAATCTATATCTATATTATATACAATAAGGTTTCAAGTGAGATTTTTTCAGACATATTTATTCAATTAAATCAATTTAATTTTAGTTTTAGCATTATAATATTGATAGAGATGTTAAATTGAAATATTTAATTATTTATTTATATCAAAATCAAATGGTTAGTAAGCTTCCTTCATTAGTTTTCATAGATTGAAATCCAAAACTACATTTAAAACAAGTTATATATATTAAAGTAAATACAAATGTTTCCTTTTTTTAAAACCATTATTGCTGCCGCAGGAGTTATTGTTGACTTACTTCAATTTGCTGGTAAGAGAGTTGATGATTTTAGGTCATACTTACTTTCAAGATTTGGATCACAGATACTAACAATTCTAGATTTATAAACCACATTTAATATTTAGTAATATCAGAATAACAATAGAGATAATAATGTTCAAGTCCAACGTCAATCATTCACGCAGAGCTTAAACTTTATTAATCTAGTCACCCGTACATATTTAACTTAAAATATCATTCAAGAGGACTAACCTAGATTAAATACCAATGTATGATAAAAATTTGTCAGAGAATTTAAGTGGAGCTTGAAAGGAAAAACTCTTGATTGGTCAAATAGTGGGCACTTTGAAATCTTAACCTTTAATTTACTTAATATTTTCATAATATTCAACAAAATATTTAATTAATTTTTAAAATAATATTTAATTATCTAAGATAAATTCATGAATTTGTTGAATATTATGAAAATATCAATTTTAGGTCTTCATTAAATTAATGAATAGTTCACACATAACAATAAAATTAGACTCAGATAGCTTGAGAGAAACATTTCCCTTTGCTCATTTGATCTCTTTTAATTATTATCATTTATTCTTCCAAAGGGATGTGGCTACGTGCTCTAAATGCTACAAATTTTTAATTTGATTTCATTTTGGTTGGAA
Source organism: Datisca glomerata (assembly GCA_003255025.1). Lineage (NCBI taxonomy): Eukaryota > Viridiplantae > Streptophyta > Magnoliopsida > Cucurbitales > Datiscaceae > Datisca > Datisca glomerata. Next base: position 110,350 of record QANY01003637.1, read on the forward strand.
ATTTTATTTTGTACTAATTCTTTCCCATCTTACTTTTCTTCAAATATATTTAGGCTAATATTTTTAGTATCCTAAACTTTAAGCCAAAATTAATTCACCCCCTAACATGAGTATTTTGGGGATGAAACTGTATTTTAACACTTTTTCATGGAATCTTACACTGAGTGTTTTTTTTTTCATTGATAAATAAAATTAGGCATCGATAGAGAATATATTGAAGTTTAAGGGAATAGATTAATTTTGGGTCAAGGTTCATGAGTATTTTACCTAAAAATAAATTATTAATAAGACACTTTACTTCTAGCTTTAACATTCAATATTTATCTTATAATAATAACATTCAACACTTTATAGTATCTAGTATTAACTATTTTAATGTGAAAAGATAACACCAACTATCTTTTGGATTTCGTTCATTTTATTTAAACACATAAAATATAATTACTTAAATAAAACCTGTTTGAATATTACTAGTTTAATTTTACTATTTTTATCTAATTTTTAGTTTATTGATTTTAATTCATATCAATGTTTTAGTTTTACTATTTATTAGCTCAAGATATGGATTTAAATTATTTAAGTCTCTATTTTATATTACTAATTACCAACATAGGATTTGTATCACTTAGTACAGTATTTGTTGCTCTAAATTACAAGACCATTTTAATTAGTCAGTAGTCATTGCATGCCAAAATAAGAGAATACTAATTAGTCATATACATCTTTCTAGACGGGATGTTAAGCTTACCCATAGAGTTTTGAAAACTCAATAATTATCCATATCATATAATATCGCGTATGAAATTTTATCAAATTCCAAGAGCTCATCACTTCTCTCTTGAAACATGAATGAAACATTAGATTCTATTGGAAAACCAACATTCATCCATATCTTATGCATGAGACTAGTACACGATACCTTATAAAGTTGTTATCTTTAGTGAAAACACTACATTGAGGTCATGCATGTGGTGTTAAATCTTTATTTTTATAATCAAACTTCCACGTTATGGGTCTTAATCATATGATTAAAAGATATTATATTTTAAGACGTGTGATAACGATCAATGAGAACGAATGAAACTTGTGTACTCATGTAACCATATTATAGGGATGACTGTACGGGACACACATACACCTTGACGCATAACAATACAACATCTTTCTTTATTTTCTTTATGTTTTTTTCTGAAAGAAAAAATAAGAAACGATGCTTTTGTTACGACAGTCAGCAACAGCAAGCCAACTACTGAAATATTATTATGAAATTCTGAAAATTAAAAGAAATTATCATATATTATTTTTCTGGTCATAGATCTTTGTAATTATGTAACACATATATTTGTAAAGCTTCTTCAGTGGTTTCAGCTCCTCATAATATAATAAGAGAAAGAGGGAGTGAGCACTTGGCATTCTCTTCGGAGGACGACTCAGATTGCCCAAAACTTGGCTTCTTTGAACGCTTTCAAACGTAAAAACCCAACCCCTCCCCTTATACTCAGATCGAATGCGACCTTCGATTCGTTTCCTTCCCTCATCCTCTTCTTCGTCGCTTTCACTTCTTTCTTAACCCCAACTTTGTCTCTTCCTCTTCTACTATCGCCTCAAGTTTTCTCATCTTCTCTTCTTTCTCCACTGCTTCTGATTACCTTACCATCGTCTTCTGCCTTACTTCTCCTCTTACTCTTCTTCAACTCCATTTATTCCATCTGGGTTTTCAATTATAGCTTCTGGGTGATCTTTCATGGCGGCTTCCTCTGTTGCATCTCCACTCTGCACATGGCTTGTTGCCGCTTGCATGTCTGTCACGTGCGATAAAGACCATTCCACCAATCCATTATCGTTCCCTTCGTCGAAGATATTGAGCAAATGGACTCGGAAAAGGAAGGTTAGGTCCCAATGTGCCAGTATGAGCTCCCAATTCCACAGGGGATTGCTTTCGTCCTTCTGTGGATCCAGCATTCAGGGCCTGATGAGCTCTTGTCTTGCTTTCGAACCCTGCGATGAGTACTATAACTCCAAGGGTCTTACTTCTTTGGGATTTTTTGGTGACAATGGTTTCTCTTTATTATTTGGATCGAAGAGTGTTCATACGAATCGCCGGCAGAGGCGTATAAATCGACCAGCCCATCCGGGTATTTTAAGTTTTTGCTTTGTTAGCATACTATATTTGAACTTTTACTGATTCTTCTTGCTCTCTGTAATTATAGCTTTTATTTAGAAGTCTGGGTTTTGTCGAACGTTTAATACATTTCTTGGTATGTTTGTTGTGTACTAGTCTAGTCTTGTTATCTTCTTGTCCTGATTAATTTCGTGGGTTTCATTTCTTTGAAGTTGGATTTAGTTCTTTTATATTTTCAGATAGATCAATTTGGAAATTTTGATTTTTTTTATTAAGACTCATCTTACCGCTGATTGCCGAAGTAAAGCGGTGAAAGAGAAGCTCTTCAAATAATTGAAGTTCAGTACTGGGAAACCCATGTCCCCCAAAGTTTGACTTACAAATTGTGTTCTTCAGAACTCTATCTTACTAATCACTGCGGGAAAAAGAAGCTTCACTCTACTCTGTTTTTTACGTTCCTTTATCTTTTGTATCCTTTACCAATGTTTAAAGTTTTTATCACCATTCAGAACAAAGCAGTTGTTCCTTTGGGCATTAGTATGGCTTTCTATCACCATGGCCGCTCATCCCCCAAAATGAGAGCTCTAGCTCTGCATAGTACTAATAAGAATCTTCTGGATCCCTTCTTTTTCAATATTCATCATATGATTATGTGCTATTTGTCTTTCTCTCTAACTGTTACTAAATCGTGCTTAATGATGATGATTCTTTTCACTTAGTAATACAGTTGTCGTAATTGTTTATCCCAATTTATACCCATCTAGTTTCATTGACAAATTCAGGTGTACTGCTGATTAAAAAATGATTTATGAGTGCTGCAGCCCCGTTTAGTGTCTTCATTCGATCCTAATTTCAATCATAAATTTTCATTGCGAGTATCTTTCCATTTGTTTTCACTTTTCATCAACATAAACCTCCCTCTAAACTACTCACAAATTTCTAGTTTCCTGTAGTAATTTCTAAATTCCATGATTTGCAATGTGTTTGTCAAGTATTTGAATTGGCTGTTTCTATTCTCAGGTCCTAGGATTTTATTGTTTTGGTACCACTAACTAATGGTGTGTTTTGTGTAATCCATAATCAGAGATAACCTGCCACGCATAGTCGCACATCTTTTTTTTTCATGATAATTCACATTAAGACAACATTCTGGCCACTTTTTTGAAACTTCAGGGAAAGCCATGGCTGTAGCTGTGCAACCGGCTGAAGAAGTCTCAATAAAAAGGAAGCCTCTTACTAAGCAAAGGCGAGTGGTTGTCACAGGAATGGGTGTGGTAACCCCACTAGGACATGATCCAGATATCTTCTACAACAATTTGCTTGAGGGTGTCAGTGGCATCAGTGAGATAGAGACATTTGATTGCACTGAATTCCCCACAGTAAATATACCTTACTCTTTCAACTCTTATTGCTTTTCAGTTCAGTCATAATTTTGGCTTCTCTCCAGAGAATTGCTGGGGAAATTAAGACTTTCTCTACTGATGGATGGGTGGCACCAAAGCTTTCCAAGAGGATGGATAAATTCATGCTTTACATGCTTACTGCCGGTAAGAAAGCCCTTGCAGATGGTGGAATTACAGAAGATGTAATGAGGGAGTTGGATAAAGCTAAATGTGGAGTCTTGATTGGTTCAGCCATGGGGGGCATGAAGGTAATTTGTCAGTTTTGTGCTCTCTATATGTCATATGGCATGACATGCATAAACATAATCACTTGACATGAAAGAGCTTCTGCTGACTAAACTTCAAATGTGATGTACTATCTACCAAGCCATCACAATTTTTGGGGAATCGATACGTGGTATTCTAATGTATAAGATTGCAAATATCTCAAACGACTTTAGCTCTAGCTCCACAGCATTATCTTTATTGATATTATGCACAAGTATTGATTTTAAACTTATAATTTAATCCAACATCAGTCTTCATACTGTGAAGGCGTCTTTCAGAAAAAAAGTTTGGAAGAGTGTAGCTGCATAACTTGCAGATGGTACAAGGAAGCAGATCTATTTGGAATGTTGCATTGATTCTCTTATTTTTGCCATCCTCTTGTGATTTCTTCGAACAGGTCTTCAATGATGCAATTGAAGCTCTACGGATTTCATATAAGAAGATGAATCCTTTCTGTGTACCATTTGCAACTACAAATATGGGTTCTGCGATGCTAGCCATGGATCTGGTGAGTTCTACTTGATGTGGATCCAATATTAATATTGATAAGAACCTGATGAAATTGTAGCTCGAGACTTATTCACCGTTTACCTTTAATTTCTTCATTTATATATAGGGATGGATGGGCCCAAACTACTCAATATCCACAGCTTGTGCTACAAGCAACTTTTGTATATTAAATGCTGCAGATCACATTATTAGAGGCGAAGCTGTAAGTACACTACATCCCATGAAAGTTCACGATTTATTCTAGTCTCATTATTGTTGCATGCAGGATGTAATGCTTTGTGGTGGCTCGGATGCGGCAATTATTCCAATTGGTATTTCATCCTCTCTTTTCCTATTTTATATCATAGTCTATACTTTCTTTACTGGATAAGATTGTATTTGCAATTTTTGATGTAGGCTTGGGAGGTTTTGTTGCTTGCAGAGCACTTTCACAGAGGAACGGTGATCCAACCAAAGCATCACGCCCTTGGGATACTGTATAGTTTCTTCAGTTTTTCTAATTGGTCAACTCCACTGTCCATTAATGAATAAAAGCTCCTGCTAATAAATTAACTAACTTAATTTATCATCACCGTTGTTCACCCGGCTTTATGGACTGAATAGGCGTAGTTTAAACTCCTTGTAATGACACTCGCATATACTATCCTTATGTCTAGCTTCACTAGGAAATCACTGGGACTTTTGGGATGAAAATTTCTACGGTGGTAGTTATAATAACCTCTAAATATGACATGTTCCTTTCAGTTCATGGAAATATTGAATTTGCTGAAATCATTATCCCAATCACGTGTGTATTTTTTTGTGCCCTCCCAGTGTAGCTCTTATTGATTAATACAAGATCTGTCTCTTATTTAACAAACGCTTGCCTAATTTTGTGTAAGTTAAATTTTGCTCATGAGGTTTTTTGTTGGCAGAACCGCGATGGATTTGTAATGGGAGAAGGAGCTGGAGTTTTGCTTCTAGAAGAATTAGAGCATGCTAAGGTATGTTCAGTTAACTGTTTATGTACATGATTTAAATTGTTAATTCGGTTCCTGACATAAGTCTTTTCTTCAAGGGCTGTTCCTGTTATCAATGGCTGTTTTGCGCGTGGAATATGCATTCCTCCTGTACCTTTAGTCTATGTTTGGATCTTGGAAATTAGTAGGGAAATGAAAGGGAAATGTGAACGATTGCATCTCCATTGTTTGGAATCTTTGGAATTTGTAGTGGAAAATAGTTATTTGAGTGAATATTAATAATTTCCTTCCCTTTTCTTCCAAGTCACACTTACTTTTCCTTACATTTTTTCTTTCCCTCATATTTTCAAGATCCAAACATAGTGTTAACTTAAGCTCCATCCCTCCATGGTTTCATATCCTAGCACGTATCCATTGATGGAAAAGATGCTCTAATAATAAATGACCCTCCTTTCTATTCTTGTCTGCAGTTGGTGTTACCTCTGAAATAGCAAGAGGCTTCTAATGATAATGCATTGGTGTTGCTAGTCGTGTCTTTCTTCATATTATGATAATCTTTCTTGGTGGTAGTTTGATTTTATAAGCTGATTCCTGAATCTGCAGAAAAGAGGTGCACAAATCTATGCAGAATTCCTTGGCGGAAGCTTTACTTGTGATGCTTATCACGTAACTGAGCCACGCCCTGATGGTAACCTCTTTGCACTTGCTATTCTAAATATGGTATTCTTGTACAATTTACATTTAGAAAAAGATCACCTGATTGTTGGATGACTCCGATTTTTAAACATATGCTCATATTTTGAAAATCTTAATTTGTGTTTTCAATGGAACACTCTAATTATTGGCCATAATTGCCTACGTATCAAGTGATATATGCCAGAATGAAAGGATTTTAAGGCCGATCATTTTTTGTTGTAAACTGTGTGGTCTTTCAGTAGTACGCAATGTAATCATGTTATTTATTGGTTCTTGCTTTAGATAGTAATTGAATTTACTGGAGTAATTGAATTGAAGTCTGTCTCTATCTTTCTCCTGGGGTTTATTCTGTTATGTTTATGATTATGATATGTATGCCTTTAAACAACTTGAATTATAAGGACAAAAAGTACGTAGAAATATAGCCGTGTTAGGTCCCTAAGGGGATCTTTTATTACTTCTGGTGAATGAGGTATTTTCTAGAGCTTGTAAATCTTAGAGCAACTGTTAACACTGTCACACGGTTTCTCTTTTTTCGCTCTATATAGCCCACAAAATGTATTCCTACATTGTTTAGAAGAATTGTAAAGAAATATATAGAACAAATTCCAAGCCACTTCCACACATGTGAATTTTCTTGGATAATATGCGCAAGGTCACTACTTATCAATATATATATATATATATAGAGAGAGAGAGAGAGAGAGAGAAATGATTAACTANTCAATATTTTTCATGCAGTTGTCTTTTGTTGTATTCCTTATTACATTGAAATATATACACTTTTTATAGGCTTATATTGCATGCATGTCCTATTATTATTTCATTCCATTTGCATCGAACCTGTTCAAGGAGAGTTCATTTGCCGCAGAAAGGGCATATGCATTACACTTCAAATAATTTCTTTAGCTACATTAATCCCTTATCTCTCATCTACGCAGGGGTCGGTGTCATTCTGTGCATAGAAAAGGCATTAGCCAAGTCCGGGGTGTCTAAAGAAGAAATAAATTACATAAATGCCCACGCTACATCCACACCAGCCGGAGACCTTAAAGAGTATCAGGCTCTTATTCGTTGCTTTGGAAAAAACCCCGACGTAACTTTGTCCCCAAAAGTTGTTGAAGTTATTTTATATAATCTAATATTACCTGCCATGACTCATAAGACCCATTCATTCTCTTTGTACAGTTAAGAGTGAACTCCACAAAGTCTATGATTGGTCACCTACTAGGAGCAGCTGGTGCCGTTGAAGCTGTTGCAACAATTCAAGTATAATTTCATATCTTTGGTAGAACCATTATATTTTATAAAATGTAAATATTGTATCACAGTTGAAAGTAACTAGTTGTTTGTTTATGTTCTTTTTTTCAAATTTCCTCCTGTTTTATTTGCCTTTTGTGGTTTGGTTTGTATAACGTACGTGTACGGGGTTTGGGGTTTTCCTTACAGGCAATACGTACGGGATGGATCCATCCAAACATTAATTTAGAAAACCCAGACGAAGGCGTGGTACTATTCTCTTTCTGAGTTAGTCATTTGATTGTTCTTTTCTTGATATATGCTGATAGAGAAGGATTAACCACTCGATTATTATATTATGGTGACAATGAATTCAGGACAGGAACATGTTAGTAGGCCCAAAGAAAGAAAGACTGAAGATTAAGGCAGCATTGTCTAATTCGTTTGGATTTGGTGGCCACAACTCATCCATTGTATTTGCCCCTTACAAGTAAATAGATTTGGTGGGCTATTCCAACCTTGCTGTAATGTTGTTGTTCAAGGTATGTTGGTTACAAGTTTTTCACTCATTAATGAAAAAAATTGGGATAACCTACGGGTTTATGGAGTGTTGGTTTACTTGACTTTAAAATTGAAAATTAAATAGAATATTGTAATATATGAGATTGATTCTCATAAAAAAACAATGGTTTAATTTACTTGCAACTTGTAGCTTTATAAGTGAAACCATATATACTAAGGTTAAATTTAACTCATTCCCATAAACTTTGGACCGCACGATATTACTCCATGAATTTTCAAAATAAGCAAAACTGGTCATCATATCTTATTTCTGTCAACTTTTCAATGCCAAAGATTGCTCTGTTTGACGTTGTGGGGTACGATTAATAGTCGGGGGCGTTTTTCTAATTGAACAACGTAAAATGGGGCAGTTTCGGAGGACTAATTTTGCCTATTTTGAAGGCTCACAATTCTCAATGATCCAAAGGCTTAAAAGTTAATGAGTGGAAGTTGAATTTAACCCTGATTGTCTTAAATACGACGAGTTGTTGAAGTCGGGCTTTGTGTTGCAGTTGCTGACTACTACCTTGGTGATCTCCTTCTGTCCGGGTTTGATTACAGGCAAAGAAGGGCTGATCAGTGGTGATAACTGAGTTGTGTAGATGATCTTCTGGAAATTGTAGACAACATTTAGAGTAAAACCAATGGCTATCTTCTAAACATCGTGTTGTTGAAAATTTTTGTTCCCTTTTCTTTCATATCATGAATAGCTGTAATGACAGGGCTTGATCTACTTGACTGATGTGAGCCAGTAAACCGAAGTGTAGATTGCAATTTGGGCCTTTTTAAAAAAAAAATTGTCTTCGCTGTAATAACAACACATGGCTGATCAAAGTGTCTTTAGATTTTGAGCTTCATCTGTTTTCTTCCTCGTCACCCATCTTTATGGTTCTCTTCTAGTTTAGCAGCCCTTCTCTTTCTCCATTAAAACGGAAAATGACAAAAACAATCACTATAGCTAGCGTGAAGTGTAAAAATGACGAGAATTTTTTTTTTGTAAAAATGATTATAGGTATCTATAATCATTTGGTAACCATATTGTTCACTCTGGTAAGTTTTGTAAAACAACAATTACCGGTTTACTCCTGTTTTTAACCGATTCTCCCTACATTACATTGAGGTCGGGATGAGTCAGAAGCTTCTGAATGTTTGATCGCAGTAGCTTTTAGCTTTCAGACAATTTATTTTTAGCTCTCTACCGTTTTTCATCCGACTGGTATTGAGTGTTGTTTTAATAGTTTAGTAGGTGTAGCAGGATTATTTCATCCGAAAGGTATTTTGTATGGGTGCCCTTTGGTTGGGTGTATGCAAAACAATAAATACCGATTGGTGAATAGCTGACTTATGTGTGCATGACATTAAGGCACCTTGATGATTTTAGAAAAAAAAGGAAAAATCATCTATTTTCTTTCCTGTCCTAGAAAATTAAAGTAATTAACTTTAATATCATGTGACTACATATACAGAAGACCAAAAATTCGAGGCCATCAACATTTATAACTTACTCCAACGCATAAAAAAATTGAATCAAGTCAAAATTTAGCCAATGAAATCCGAATCTGCAACTATTCTGCATACTGTAAAACGATCTACTTTGCCCTTTTCTTGTTACCTCTCTTGTTACCACCCTTCTTAAACTTCAAGCCTTTTGATGATAATAAACTTGAGGCACTCTTGCCTTCAAGTTTCTTAGTCATTCTCACCACACTTGCCATTCCTTTTCTAGCCGTTGCCCGGTGCTCCGGTCGACGGCTCATCATCTTCCTATCAAGTGGCCAGTATGCATATGGTTCGAGTTTGTCTTTCCTCTTCAAATCACCACCTGCCTTTTTGCTGGCATACTCGGTGCCTGTGTAAGCCCACCCAGAATCTGATGTTTTCCTTCGCTTTTGGGGTTTCTTCGAGTTATTAGACATGTTACTGCCTGCTTCACTCCTTTCATCTGAGCTAGGGTTGGAGGACTTCTTCTTTGGCTTCTCTTCCTCAGAAATTATCAAGCGGCCCTCCGAATCTATGTCTAACTCATCATCGGAGTCTGCCTTCCGTTTGAGACGTGTTGATGACTGAAGAGCTGATCTTGTCTTATGCCGATCAAGTAAGTCAAGTGGTTCACCTTCCAAATGGTCATCGGGTAAGTTCCTTTTGGCTCGACTCTTGAATCTGGACGAGAAAGAAATATTAATTCAACAGTTTCAGCTTATTTGGACCCATTTGGATGATCAACAAAAAAAATTCAGAAGTAGCATAACGTTTAACAGACAATCTGGCAAGTGGTGAAGTGGGCAACTATATTTGAGAAGAAAAGGAATACACATTTTCAGCCACGAAACTCTTATTTGTATACTCCATCAAACTTGAATACTAGTCAACTGACCGTAATGAGGATGCCTTTGAGTTGAGCTTTGAGGAACCTTTCCTCAGTTGAGTTGAGCCTATATCACTGTTCTTCAAGTAATTTGCATCGCTGCCTTGGCTTTCATCAACACCGAACTCCGAGAAAATTTTTGAATGATTCCACCTACTCATCCTGTACAGAAATGCAGATTTCTAAACAAAGCCACTGGGCACAATATATAACTTTCAAAAATGACTACTGTGGAACATTAGATGTGTCTGAAACAGTGAAATACAAAAAATTAATACAGTAAGAGTAAACACATAAACCGGCCGTAATCAGCTCTTATGTTTATGCTTGAGGTTTGGCCACTTACTATTAAAACAAAGAAATCTTTTCTTTCACACACTATGATCAAAACCTGTCCTGAAAGTGAGAGGTTCCTCACATGGCAACAGACTCAAGGTGGCGGTCAACATGGAGATGGTAAAAAAATATTGTGATAAAAAGAAGCTACTCAGTACTGTACATAAACCATATACGACAAAATTTACTATTACTGGATCATCCATTGAAGGACTTGAAGTATATCTTCTATATGACATTTGTTGTTTAGTTAATCGGGACATCCTATATAATTTATTTTCTACCGTGATGAAAATATTTAGAAGCTTTCAAGTTTGTTTTGATTAAATTACCGCCTTTCTACAAACAAATAATATCTTTGACTCATAAAATACAGACAAGAGTGAGACCTGGAGGTTGTTGCTCTTGACACCTCAGATTTATCCTCAGATTTAGCTTTACTCTCCTTCCGCTCTTTGATCTGTGTAAAACAAATTAGCATCTTTATATGGAAATGACGCCTTAGTTCATTTTAACATTATGACTATCGACAGACCTTGCGTATGTTGGTAAGGAGTTTCATATGTTCTTCAGGCATCACAGCCTTTACAGCATCAATACCACACTTTCCTACGAGCATCTCCACAAGCACCTTAACCTAAACATTATGAGTCAATTCAAAAGAAATTAGATTTCAACACTATACCAAATCAATATCAACATAAAAGAAAACAGAGACAAACAACTTAAGTAGTACCAACCTTTGCCTTAAAGTGGTTTTTTGTGCCATCTTGCCACTTTAGCAAGCCATCCACCAAATTTTTCAAGTGCATGTGTAACCCTTCAGCTTTTGATTTGGCCACCATTACCTTCAGGAAACCTAAATTAGCCTGCACTACAAGGCAGCAAGGAATAAGATATCTGAAGAAGTATTCTTAGAAGACTGTTTCACCGAACGCTCATCTGAGGCAAATTAATAATAAGAAACAAACTTCATATTTAGTATCAAGAAAAACGAACTTTAATTATTTCTCTGTTCTTTCTCTGAAGAAGAAGGAAAGTGGATGGAAGTAAATTGCAAGCATTAGAAAGAAGATCAGGAAACTCATAAGCCAGTCGAGCTAAGCCTTTCATAGCAGCACTGATCATATGAGGAGTTTCTCCAGCTAGGCCTCCCACTACCTGTGAATATGAATTTCAAACGAAAGCGCTTTCAGTTTCTAGAAAGACTCAGAAAATATGTGAACTCAAGTAACTGGTTCAACAAAAAAACATTGAGAAAAGTATCCAAAAAGATGTGAACAATAAGACATTATTATAAATATGACTCCTACTAGTTTGATAATTGAATTCAGTACCATATCAAAAAATTGGTACAAATTCTCTTTTCGTCCACCTTTTTCTTCATCTGCACATGCATGGCCAATTTGGACAAGAATATCATAAGCTCTGTTTCTTGTCTTTTTATTAGCCTGCAAGAGTGATCACCAGATGCATCAAATCAACAGCCATAAAGCAAGATATTCAGAAGCAACTACAGGAAAGATTAGGAGCAGCAACTATCTGCACTTCTAAAAGGATTGTAACATACGTTTATCAAAAAGAAAAACGATTGCTAAATGTGTATATTCACGAGAACACAGGACTCCATATAGTACTGCCACCTAGTTGTACAAATAAACAAGCTTATTGCCAATCGGAGAGTTCAATGCAAATGGAAATGATAAAATAATACATTTTGGTCTCTACATTGCCTCCAGTTCAATTTTGTCCCTATAGCATAACTTAATCAATGTAATCCTCATACTTCGCACTGTGAATCTTGTCAATCCAGTCAGTGCCTATTTAACCCGACTTTACATAGTTTGTGCCTCATCATATTATTTTTTGTCATCACTCAAGTCCATGGTAGCACCAAGAGTGTAAGAAATGAGCCGACAATGAAATAACTAGTGACACAATTACATGAAGAGATGAAAATACAAATTCAAACTGAACTTGACATTAGAACTGAAGAAGGGATCTGGTGGTAAAATGACAATCCACTTCCACACATCTCATCCCATAAACATTCTCACACAGTCAGTCCACATCCTTACAGGACCGCCGTGTTTTTAATCACACAGCCATTTAAACTTAATAATCTTTCAATCTATTCCTAAAACGTCTTGAAATAAAAATTAATGTAATTTTCTTCCATCCAAACCCAAAACAATCAATGCCCAATAAAATCCCTCAACAATTAAAAACAATTATCATTGCTGTACTAAATGACCATAAAAAAATAAAAAGCATTTGATGTACAGTACTGTAGTTCAATTTTCTGTAATTCAAGAGAATGTTCTGTCACAAGCTGGTTATCGACCAACAAAAAAATTTGTTCTTGATAATTGTAAGGTTGCCCTTAAAAACAAAATTATAATATCAAGGTTTGATGCTATTTAAATAAACAGTTACTTGAAAAGTACCATGAAGATATGCGAATTATTATATACGAAAATGAAATAACAAGCAGAACAAGCAGCATTGTTATCAATAATGACATAACAACTTCCCCATGGGAAGAGTTGATGAATGTTCCGGCCAGAACATGTAATACCTCTTTGAGTGCAAGTATGATTTCAATCAAGAACGAACTAATGATGTCAGACCTCCTTGACTCTGACTCTCCCTGTAAACAATAACTATTATTCTAATGGCTTACCTTCTATATAAGCAGAAGTAAAAATAAATGATAATGAGTAATCCACTCTTTTATTATTTGACAAAAAAGCACACTTTCATTACCTTTAAAACTTGGACTATTAGAGAGAAAAGACAGTCAAGTCTGTGTCGTTTGGCAGAAAAATGACAAGAAGGCAGTACTTCAATCATAAGTCTAAGCAAATCCTCAAGCTTTGACGAAAGAAAACCCTGACAGTTCTGATCAGAAAAGAACAAGGAAATCAATCGATCACAAAAAAATCTTCAACGGAAGATAAGGGATGTATCTTGTCAAAACATACCCTACCAGAAGTGGATGCATATTATTATATTTCAAAGGTCTATGGAAATTTAGTTGATGTGAGAGGACCAAACTCATATCACCTATCAGTCATAGATTGAAACCATCCTTCTATTTTTCTTTTGATCTCTACCCATCACAACTCGTATTTGTATCACAGTGATTAAGAATAGCAATTTATCACAGAATCAAGCTACTAAGAATCATACCTTGAGAAGAATTGAGAGAACTTTGTATGCCTTCTTCTGTACCAAACCCTCGTTATCCTGCAATTAAGAAAATTCTTCCCGTCAAGTTACAAAACCTTGCGAGAAATCCACGACTCTTTCCAAGACCACGTAACTGAATAAAAAGAAACACAGAACCACCAACTTACCTGCAATGCAGGCCTTATTGCAACAAATAAAAGATCAATCTCTTTTGTGTCAAGGCCAGGCAAAAGTGACACCGCCAAGTCGAATAACTGTGTTCTGCAGTCAAGGTAAACTGTTAAAGGGTAATAAAACTTCACTTCACACTATGATCAAGAGATATGTTGCAGGAAGGTATGCATTAAGTGAAAAGGAAACTCTTTCATCAGGAAGAAAAAAATCAGCTACTGAAATAATAATAATAATAATAATACAATACACATGATGCAATAATGAGTAATATATTGTATCAATGATAATATTAGATTTTAGGACTTTATGTTATTTTCTAATTTAATTAGAAAATTACAGTACTCATTTAATTTAAGTTCTCCGGAAATCCAGGAATCTGGGGCAGCAACCATCTGCAGCAGATTATATCGTATCAATGATAATATTAGGTTTTAAAACTTTATGTTATTTTCAAATTTAATTAGAAAAATTACAGTATTCATTTAATTTAAGTTCTCCGGAAATCCAGGAATCTCGGGCAGCAACCATCTGCAGCGGATTCTCATTTATGTTTGATCTTATTAGGGGGGGAATCAAACCTGCGCTTATCACACAGTCACGAATACCGCCAAACTACACTGAAGTGGGTTACTTTAACTTTTGGCATTAGTAATCGGAGTGTTAATCAGTTTAAGATCTGCAGTGCTTATAAATTAAGCTTATGCTATTAACAGATTATACTCGAGTATGAATTGAATCATCTAGTTATTTGTGAGGCAGCCTGTGTGTTCAAGTTTCGCTTCCTCCTCTATTTTTTCCTACGCCTCTAGCATCACTATATGAGTACATGGTGAAGGAGATATACCTTGCTAAAGTGGGTGAACTCTCATTTGTTGGATTATTTATCTCCACTGAATGGGAAACCTGGGAATTTTCTGATTTGGCAGCTTGTTGAGTAACCTTCAAAAGCTTCTGCATTGTACTCTTGAAGAACTTCGATATAACAATTTTGTCTGCTATTGAAGCAAACTCACCCATTGTAGACTGTAAAGGTGCAAAGACTACTTTCTTAATTGTATAAATGTTAAATAGTCCAAACTTCAACATAGCTGCTAATTCACATTTTATTATCCAAGGTTATAAAAACATTGAAGTCAGAGAAGAAGAAACAGCTATATACAAACTCAAACATATTTGTATTTCAAGTCCTACATGCAAAGTAATGAAGAATTAAAGAATTTAAAAAACTCATTCACATAGCCAGCCAAGAACAATTCTTAATAGACCATAAAGAGCATAAAACTACCATTACACTAGGTAGAAAATGTTCTTTAATAGAAGAGACGATAAAATACCTGTAAAGAACCACCATCATCTTTCATAGATTTCAAGAAGATGCTTGACAAGACGGATAGGAATGTAGAAGCACAAGATTTAAGCACGGTCAAGTTAGCTGAGGCCACCTGTGGAGTATAGTGAGCCATAGCTCTCTCTTGGGCCGAACTTACTTCGACACAAAAATAAGTGATCTTTCCTTCCAATACTCTTTTATTCTGTTGGATAAGTATCTGCAGACTTGAACATATTAACCCACGAATGTCCGGTTCCTCATTTAGAGCGTTAATTAAAGCTCCTTCAAGATCCTTGAAGCATTCAGCAGTATCCAACGGATAATTACAGAATGAAGGCAGCAAGGACCATAAAGAGTACACGAGTGCATCCACGCTCCTTGATGAAACAATTCGGCCTTGAAGCTCAAGCTGCAAAAGAAACTTGTTTAGAAACAACAGCCAAAAAAATAAAAACAGAAATTTAACAGTGATGGAAACCTGTCGTGTTCTCAGCCTCATCTGCCCTGTCATACCCAAAATTGACTCTCTAAAGAAGCTCAAACGAGCACCAACAGTAAACTGCTTGAGAATTGGGAAGAGCCAAACATTGGCCTCAGCAGTGTCTTCCATTGTTAAATTTAAAGGTATAAGCTCCAAGAAAGTTTTAGGTCCCATTGCACCAAGAGCTGACCCCAAGCATTCTTGTAGCTGAACAATGGCCAAAAGACTGTCAAATCAAAGCTAAACTGACGTGATGACTGAGACATTAAAATTAAACTTTCCAATTTACCTTTTCAACTAACATGGAAGAAATTAGAAACATAAAACCAAAATTGAACCTCCATGGAAAAGCATGTTCACTTAACTGAAGAAAATTTATGAAACATATGACAGTCCCCAAAAACCAGAGGACCCAGAGGCATCCACTATATGATTTCATTTTATGTCATGAATGTCAATTCACTATAATGGTACAAGGACCCAGCAAGCAAGTGGAAGTTAAGCAACAAAAAAGAGATCTCCAAATTTAATGCCCACTAGCATACTATTATGCTTTTTTTGGTAAGTCACTAGCATATTATTATGCTGCTACATTTTTTCTGTCAAAACTAGCTTATTATGATGCTGCAAAAAGTAATTGGTAAGGAACCCGTAAAGCACATTGAAGGATGGACACGATAACTTACAACAAAAGCAATGTCCAAAATTGCAAACACCTTGTAACCGTGTATGCATAAGTAACTCCAGCAAACCATTTTATCAGATAAATGAACACAAACACTTGGAAGCAAGGTGAGAGTTTATTCTATTGTCGTTAATCCAGATCATATCTGCATGGTGTGGTGTTATCTATTATAAAATTTTGTCATTCGATTGGTAGTTTTATCTAGCATAAATTAATTTGATAAAATTGGTTTTGTTGATGCAATAAAGTCACATCTCTGACTGGAGGGGGAGGCCAGCCACAGGATGCGACTAATAGTCTGAAGGTCTAGTTCAAGAAAAAAAGGGCAGAAGAACAGAGAGACTGTCAGGGTGAATGTGACTCTAAAATAGAGATGGACAGTCATGCGGTTAGATATAACTTTTATTTATCATTAATTTTTTTTTTTTTTTGGGGGGGGGGGGGGGTGTTGTACAAACTTGCTCTTCATATTTTTAATTTTGAATGGAGTCAACAATAGATGATCTCTGGCTCAGCCCATGTAAAATACTCCCACTAGATTTGAAAATTGTGATTTGGACAGTGACATATTATGTCATAAGATCAACACACAACACTATGCCTTCAAGTGAAACAGAAATACCTCTTTCCGGAAAGGGAAATCTTTATCCGGTAACTTTTGCATGTCCGCCAAATTCTTAAGAGTCCCACTCAAAAAATAAGAAGAATAATCCCCTGAGAAGACAGAGTTTGAAGCATAAATTGCATACTATCAGTAAAGCATGCACAGAAATGTAAAAGATAAAATATGACACATAAATACAGGATAAGCTAATAACGAAGAAAAATAAATCAAGTAGCGAAGAGACTACCTAATTTTACAAACATAGCCGTGACAACTTGCAGAACCAGGTCCAAAACAGCAGTATAATGATAATCAAGAAGGCTTTCTATAATAACACATAGTTTCTCAATGACAGTCGGCCCAGACCTTCTCTCTTCCATGTTTGTGTTCATCATAAGTTGATCAAATCCTTGTTTGATCAAGCTTTCATCAATGCACGAATGTATCAGCTCTTTCAATGCAACAATGGCTGCATGGATAGCCTCCTCGCTTTCAATAACTAATATATCTGTTGATTCCAGGACAAGGAAGATTATCGTGCATATACACATCGTAGTTTTTTCAAAAAGGCAAGGGAATGAACTTCGATAAACAACATACTCAATTTACGAGACTAACATCTAAATGCAATTAAACAAGTTTGAGTCATAATCATACCTTTGAGCGCATTAAATGCAATGGGGAGTTGAATTATGCAGATCTCTCTGTTAAGGGAATAAACCTTTTGCAATCCAACATCGAGCAAGAGTGCAGTGAATGCCATTTCATCTGCAGAAGTCTCATTCGTGGAGACAGAACATGCTATAAAGCATAACAGATCAAGAAGCACTTCAGCTGAAACGTCTATCAAGGGATATATACATAGCAAATTCAAACTTGAAGTTATGCGCTTTGTAAGAATGGGCTGGTGCAGTTCCAAGAGAGTTTTGTAGTACTTGAGAATGGTAGTTGTGTATTTCCTTGGCATAAGAGGAAGACATTCTTTTAAAGCATCCAGAATGTATACAACACCCTGAGCTCCTTTAGGCCTTTCAGTGGCATTTGTGGTTGTTCCACCAGCAAGCAAAAGAAGCCTTTCAAAAGTATTTGTTATTCCTTCACTTGCAGGTGCCAACATCGGTGTTGCTTTAAATCGTTGTAACAATTCATGAAGGCACAAATGTGACTGCCTTCTCACCTGTTCAGTAACAAGTTAGTAAGCCACTAGGAAGTTGGAAGGACCGGGTGCATTTGGATTATGTCATTGAATTGAAAAAAAAGCATTTATTTCGCAAATTACCAAAATATATATTTTAAACAATTTTAGAGACTCAGAAAGATCATGTATGCTTAAGAAACTCGAAAAGAATGTATTTTAAGTACATTTGATCCATGCCCGATGTAAACTCTAATGCTATCATCAGTAAAGGCACATCTCCTAGTCAATCATAGAAAGTGATAAACCAGAACAGAGCTACATTAACATTATCAAGTGAATAGTACAAAGGTCAAATAAAGTCCATAGAAAGAAAAAAAAGGCAAACTCTAAGATGCAGTAGACGACAATAATGTCAAATAGAGTAGGTTCAACGTAGCGTTCAGCATTTATCATTATCAGTAAAGAAAAATTGTAGAAAAAAAACCCCAAAGGACTATACAGAGAGAATATACAAGAAACACTCATCAAGGACTAATATCCTAAGCAGCTAAGCTTTTTGCCAATGAGCCCGCAATTACAAAATTGAAAACAACTCAAAGTACCCAAAGAAATTGACAATACTCGTCCAACATTTTTTTTGGTAAGTGACAATACTCGTCTCACATGAAACGCTGAAACTCCAAGAAAACAACAGGTCATCGATGTAGTAATCAAAAAAGTAAAATCCACCCAGATAGTTAAATTTCTTCAAATGTATCAGCTTTGGGAAAGGCAAAAAGTAAACTTTCATATGTTGTTTTTTTAATTCCCAGTTATTTTCACACATCATTTTGTTCTGTTTGAAAGTTTTGAAACAAATGAAAAGAGTGGGACAAATGCGCACCTTAGGGCGCGAATCAGTAACGAACCCCAGTAAGATACCGTACAAGTGAGACACATCGGACCAGTTGGCACAATCTCTAATAGTCAGTAACTGTGAAATACATTTTAGTCCAGACGTCGCTGCACCGTCCGTCAATGACGGAGAGCGAAGAACCCGAACAACGAGCTCAGAAAGAAACACTCTCTTCTTATTCAAAATTGCAGGAGAAATTCTGGGGAGAAGCAGCGAGAGAATTGTGATGAGAGCGTTGAGTATGTGAGTAGGCGGTTCGGGTTCGGAGGAGATGCGTTCGAGGGAAGAACAAGTGGCGCCAAAGTAGGCAATCGGAGTGGAGGGAAGGTTTTGATCTTTGAGCTCCTGGGACATGGCTCCTAGGACTGCGCATAGCTGCTGGTGTTCTTCATTATTGGACTTACTGAATCGAGCAAGAGTTGAATTGCAAAAGTCGTCGTTTAATTCGTCAACAGGGGATATTGGCCCCTCCATTTCGATACCTTCCATGGTTAGAGGGTAGCAGCAGCAAAACCCTAGCTATGCTAATTGCCAGAGGCAGAGGCCAGGGTTTAAACGCGAGAAATATATAACGGTATTGGTCGATTTCAGGGATGAGCGGACGCCGACGGTACCACATTACTACAGGGTTCAGACATTCTTTTCAGCCCACTTCGTATTGGGCGTATTCAGATTCTTGGCACTCCGCATTAGTCCACAAGCCTTCTCTCACATTCGTCCTATAAAAGCCGCTTGCATTCGTAAATCGAAAAATGACAAAAAAAAGTCATATTTCTCGCATGAACTAGAAAAAATGATCCAAAAATAAAAAGTTAAAAATAGTTGGAGTAAACAATTTAGTTATCAAAATTACATGTGTAAATAATTTTAGTTAGGTTATCTCTGTATAATTTGCGAGTCTGTCCTTTTTTGTACATTTTTGCAATTCACCATTTTTCGGTCATTTTTATAGTTTTTCTTTGTATATTGAAGTAGCATATACATGTTGGGGGTTTGATGGGAGTTTTTTTTGGAGGGGGACATTTGTGTCTAGGCAATTTAGATCAATTTTCATATTTACCTTTACTATGCACCATAAAATAATTTTAATTTTTCATTTAGTTGACAACATCAAAATGCTAACTCAGCATGATATCACGTTAAACAATATGTGAATCACGATAAATTGGGTATGTATATTAACCTAAACATTTGATTACTCAGACAATGTTTTAACAAACTTAAGCAATTTAGTAGTGTGTCAAAATATGTAGAAGATAATATCCATACCAAAAGAATATAATTTGAAAAGAGTCTGATTGTCATTCCGGGTTTATTATAGAAATGAAATTGTATTTAATAAAATAGTATACCATTTTATATGTGTATTTTAGAACTAATAAGAATGAACATGTGAGCTTTGATAAAATATGGAGATTGAATTACAATTATGTCCATACAATTCTCACATCCATCGATCGATCATTGCAAGTACACATGAAATCAGCACATAGCGAATGAAAAAATGTTCATTTAAGATTCTCTTGCTCAATCCTAGTTTCTATCAATGAAAAAAAAGACTCTCTCTCCGTGTGAGAGTCTTTTTTTTTCTGAAAATTGTGTCTAGAGACTATTTTTGATGTTTTTTTTATATTTATGGCCATTTTTTATGTTCTTTTTTCAAAAGTTGGCTATTTATTAAGATTACTTTATATATGTGTATTATTCAGCTAGTGTAAAAAATACACGTATTATACCGTATCTTTGAGATCAATTCGCGGACGACCCGTAAAATTTGAGAAATAAACAATATGCATATAATACGTGTATTTACCAACAAAGGACGGGATAAATACAAGAAAATCATCCATGTCTTGTCTCGTGCACACCCCTACTGAGGGGTGTGCAACCATCCCGAAAAATCTCGTCCTGTCTCGTCAAACTGTGCCGAATGGAGCCGAACAGGATGGAACTTGCCCGTTTCAAGACAGGACGCGGCGGGACACAGGACAAGGTTTGACTTGTCTTGTCCTTTCCCAATAACTTTATAAGATTTAACTTTTAATCTTTGATAAAAGTACACGGACACCCCCTCAAATTTCTCTAAAAGAAATGAACACCTCACGTAGTTTCAGAAAAGACAAATAAATCCAAAATGTTATAAATAAGTTGATTCTAAAATGAAATGATCAACATAACCTTATATTTTAACCTTACTCGAGACTCGTACCCGACCCAACACAGTCCCGAATTTCCCTTCAAAGCCCGATCCTTTCGCCAATCTCCCTTTCAAACCCCATGATTTCCCAATCTTCCTTCAAACCCTAAAACTCTAAATTGCCCCAAAAAAATCAATCTCTCAAGTCGAAAGCAAGGTGAGAAGAGGAGAGCATTGAATGGCTATGTGAAAGGAGGAGCGTGAGTAGTTCTGGGAATGAGAATAAGGTTTACGCAAATGGAGGTGTGGATAGTGATGAGACAAATGCAACAGATCAAAGCAAGCTCTTAATCTTTGACAGGAAGAAATAATTTGAGCTTGAGGATTTGCTCCGGGCATCTGCAGAAATGCTCGGTAAAGGAAGCTTAGGAACAGTATATCGAGCCGCGCTCGACAACGGATGCATTGTTGCACTGAAGAGGCTAAAGGACGCAAACCCATGTGCGAGAAAGGAGTTTGAGCAGTACATGGATGTTATTGGGAAGCTTAAGCACCCAAACATATGAAACTCAGAACTTACTACTATGCAAGAGAGGAAAAACTTCTTGTCTATGATTACTCCCCAATTGAATCTTGCATTACCTTCTCCATGATCAATACTTAATCAAATTAATAAATCTCTTTTTACGCAAACAAAATGTTTGAGAAAATGTCTGAATGGTTATAATGAATGTTTAGGCCTAGAGGTCCGGGAAGAATTCCACTAGATTGGACTACTAGGATCAACTTGGTGTTAGGAGCCGCTAGGGCACTTGCTGGAATTCATGAGAACACAGTGGAGCAAAAATACCCCATTTTGTAGTGGTTTTGTGATGCTTTACAGCTTCTCTTCTCCTTCTTCTTCGCGGCCCTCTTCTTCCTGGGGATGCTCAGTTTCTTCTCTACTTCTTTGGGTTATATCAAAATGGTGGGTTTGATATAACCCGAAAATTCAGGTTTGATATAACCTAAAAATCCGTAGCAAAAAGGTTGGTTAAGGGCATTCTTAGTACTTCAAAAAATTAATACCATTAAAAAGAAAATTAAAGTTTTTGAGATTTTTTCCCTACAAACTAAAATGTTAAGGGAGGTCTTTGTTTTGTCTAAAACTACAAGGATATCCGTGTCTTTTAGGCAAAGCTCAGGGGGGGTGTCCTATACTTCTCCTTTAATCTTTTTAACTTTGAATTATTCTTCATTTTTAGTCCTTAGAATTTTCTTGGTCAAAAGGGTAAATATATTAACCAAAAAATTTACACAAAAACAAGGGGCATACCCCAAGAAAAGAGAACAAACAAGGTAAACTAAAAGAACACTTTACAATCAAAGCATGAGAGAATCATCAAAGTCAAGATTCCTATCTCCATTTTAAGAAAAGATGATCTATCTAGGACCATATTAGAGATTTTCCTAGAGAGAATAGAAACATCCATAAGTTTACCAGTAAACACCCTCCTATTTCTTTCAATCCAGATACAACAAATAAAGTTGAAAAACAAGCTTAGAACTCAACTAAAAGTACAAGTCTGATTTCCTTATCTACACCAGTCGAAGTAGCGAAGAGTCATAAGATGAGCAGCTACAAGGAGTATTGCACTTTATCAACAAAGAGAACAGTAATAGTTGAGTTATTGGGTAGTGATGAAACATATGATCCACAGTTTCGATACCCCCAATATAAAAAACACAAGCAATATTCACGCTAGGGTTCCGTGCATGCACACGATCCTTCGTCGATAACATAAAATTCTCGAAAAAATTCTACAAAGGCCCAAAATATATTTTGACATGCCATCCCATCCCGTCCCGAACCATGAACGGCCCCACTCAGTTTTTGCTTTTCCCGCAGAATAGGAGGGGACCAAACTACTGGGGGTTATGCCCTCAAAGCATGTGCGCTGATATTTTGATATGAAATTTAATGAGGATTACATTTTTTATATTCTTTTAAATTATTGTTGAATAATTTATATAAATATTTGAAAATTTCATATTCATTAATGATATTATGATCTTGTATTAGTACGAGAGGATTAAGATCATAGATAATGAATAAAATTGCCAGCAACATATTAAAGTATGAATATTTAATGAATGATTGCTAGTACTATTTACTAAACATTATGAATGTGTGTGATCTAGATCCAGATCATTTATGTGTATAAATATCTTAGTGAATGTACTTTATATAATGAGATTATATACGACTGAACCGATGTGAATTAATATATTTATCAACGTGTCGTTTATCATAAAGATTTAATACATACTAATTTGATGATCATATGTGGATCAATCTCAATCATGAGTAGTCATGAACTCCTATGCATGTCTACCAGATCTTTTGATTCACTCGTTAAGGTTTGTTTGTAAAACCGACTAGTGACTTTTATTTTGGAGATATAGTGATGTGGATGGCTGAGAACATGATCTTGCAAGATTTAGAATTCAAGATTCTAACGGATCGTATATTGGTTCCCTCAAGTGTTAATTCTGGAACTGAATGATTATTGAGCTCAAATTTATAATAAGATTATAATCTAGCCATTCACTAGTGGTTTAATTATACTTAAGGATCAATATGTATTTAGAGGGTTAAAACGGTAATTTTGACCAGTTCTAATTTGCGAACCAATAATTAGAGGACATAACTACATGAAATAATTATATCAATGGACTACATGAGAATACTCTATAAATACATTTTATAATCACTAAGAGTTCAATTCTATATTTATAGTGGAGTAGTAATGAAATTAATAAATATGATTATTTAATTAAAAAATTTAATTAATAATCTGATTTATTGGAACTTAGGATTATATGTCTGTGGTCAGCAAATCACCTCTACACCACACAGTCTAGGGTGTGAATATTTTAGGATATGAGAAGATGACTGACTTGCAAATGAATTTTAATTTTGAGGCAAGTATATAATTATGATATAATTATGTGTGATTAATTAATTAATTGAATTATTTATAAATATACACATAATTTTTAGAAATTATATATATAAATAATTATCGATTATTTTTTCAATTATCGATAAGTGAGACAGAATATCTAATTTATTAAATTAGATAATTAAATTATTATTAGATAATAATTTGAATTAACTAAATCTGTTATTTGTAAAATAACAGATAACTTAGTTGATAAGGATAATCAAATATGTTAATTTTGAATTAACTGATATTTAAATATTTATCTGATTAAAATAAATATTTAATTTACAGTAATTACCACGTGTTGATCAATGATTGAGAATCATAGATCACCATGGATTGCTGTAGTGTCATGTGGCATTATAGAAGTGGACGTGTAGACTGCAGTGCCACCCGGCACTACAATGTGGTGTAACACACAGTGCCGCGAGACACTATGATGCTTAACGCCAACTGCAGTGTTGTGTGGCACAACAGTTATGCATCGTTATACAGTGAGTCCCACTGTATTGGGTAATTTGAAATTAAATATTAATTTTTAATTATCCCTAAATATCTAATAAACCATTAACTAGAATAAGATACATATTTTATTCGAATGACCTTAGTTGATGAATGAGTTGATCAGATCATCAGTTGATCAATCAGAGAATTGAGTTGTGCATTGCTCATGAGTGATTTTTCTCTATGATTAATAGTTAATCAAATCTCTAAAAGAATAATCATCACGTTGTTTTAGAAAATCGTCTCACAAAAGTCATTCTCAGTAAATCTCTAGATCTCATGTGTTGTGAGAACACTAGGGACGGAAAAAATGTCATGTAATATTCTACGTGCCTACACATATCCTAGTGCATTGAGGATTGACTTGGAAGATCGTGGTGTGGATTTCAGAGTCAACTGATCGTTGGAACAGTTTCGTGGGACGGAGGATCGATCGGTTTTGCAAGGACGCTTGATTAAGATTACAAGAGGTATATGATTCCTAACCTTGTAAGTTGTAGATTTAATATATAAATATATAATGGATCCTGACTTATTGAAAAAAGTTTTCAATAAAAAGTTGTTTTTTTGTTACCTTGGTGGTGCGTAATTTTTATTTTATTAAAATATCCGATTTTTATTAAGAAATTAATTTTTTAAATGGCAACGTGTTACACACTTCCGCCATGCACGCGCCACGAATACCAACACAAATAACTTGTCACATCACGATCGGGACGGGACAAAAAATTTCAAAAATCGTCCCGTCTAGTGGACATCCCTATCCATACTTGAAGTCGAAGTCGAACTGATAAGGAAAATACAACGCTACCACACGTTCATCATATTCTTTTTCCTTTTACCTTTTTTCTGTCTTGGTTGAGACACACCCTTTTGTATGACATATGACTAACTCAATGATTAGTTATTGAATTTAATAAAGATTCATAACAAATGACTAACTAGAATATTGCAAACTATTAAAATAACCAACTATGAACGACCAATAGGCGGGCTCACATAATATGTTACAGTTATGGAAACAAATCGCCTCATGTTTTCTTTTGAACAAGAGGTGATTTGTTGGTCATATTTGAATCGTTCAATGAAAAAAATGGTCACAAACTGAGCAACATAATAAAAAATTTAAGCCGATCTAGGTCGTTACCCTTTTATTTAATAGTGCAAATTTGAATGGATTCTCTCATGTTTTCCTTGTTGGATCCTTAATCCGGCATAGTGTACTGAAGGACAAGAAGACATTGACTTATCTATAAGTGGTTATGGTCTCCAGGTCACACGATAACGAGAAACCATTCTATTCTCCCTAATATCTCATCGTTAAAGAGAAAACTGAGAGACTTATCAATGGAGACTCTCGGATAGAGAATCATGTAGATCTGAAAGGTCAACCGCTCAGTTCTAAACATCAATCTATCGTCATGGATTCAGGTACGCTTCCGCTCTATAATTGTTTTGATTCTTGATGTGTTCAATATGAGATCTTGGGTTATTATTGAGATACAGTTTACACCGAAAGAATTTTGAATCTAACAATTGGTATCAGAGCAACTTATGTTGAATCATTGAGAATCAATTTATCAAGTTCTAGATCCATGATTATAGGTGTTTTTTTATGTTTACTGTAGATACCGTATTTTATCCGGTCTAATACATGAAATGTACATGCTTTATATTTTCGCTCATATAATAATCCAAGACTATATGTATAATTTGAAAACTAATCCAATACTAAAATAAGAAAAGTCGTCCACGGACTAAAATGTAAAAATTGGAAAAGAGGACTAAAAAATAAAAATTAAAAAAAAAGATTAAAAGTAAAAAAGACAAACCCTAATTTTGTCTATAAATAGGGATGAGGTCTTCACTTAAGGGGTGGTCTTTTGAGAGGAAAAAAGGGAAGTCATTTTTTAGAGTGAGAAAGAGATGGGTTGGAGTGAGAAAGAGAGGTGATTTTAGAGAGAGGAAGAGGTTATACACTTCTATTATCTTCATCTTCTTCCATTCTTTTTCTCAAGGTAGCTTAATTGTTTGGTACATTTGCTCATAATATATTTTGTTCATCTCTCTTCTTCATATGAATGTAGTTGATATCTTTTGTATTTTTTTTATACATAAGTGGATTGTTCATTCTTTATCATTTCTCCTCATTTAAATCTTAACATTTTAATTTCATGCTTTGATGATTTCTTTACAAGTTGGATATTGAGATGTCTTTGTCATCAACCGAATTAATGATGATGATAATAAAGCTTTTGATGAGTGAAAAAATTAACCAAATGTGAATTACCCTTTTAATGGGTTGAAAGTGTACATTTGATGTAAAGATCCCCTAAGATAATTTTCTCACACATAAAAATACATAAAATAGAGAGTAAAACCTCTATACAAGATTGTGCAAATATCTAAGTTGTGAAATTTTTAATTTTTCCTACAAAGTCTTTTCTTTTTTTAAAATATTATGTTCATCATTTTGTGACACTTGTTTGAACTAATTATCATCCATGATCATCCACTTTACTATTTGATTAGCAATGACTAATGAGGGAAGAAAATAAAAATGGTAATTAGTAGACTAAGTAGTAAAAAAAACAGACATATTTATGTTAAAAAAATATATTGTTTATTTTTCATCATTTTTTTTCAATTTATTTATTTGTTTATTTAATAATATTATTGTTATTACTATTATATTATATTATAATATATAATATTATATTAAAAAAAAGGGTGCAACAGAGGAAAATATTCCTCTGTTGCAGCAAGAGCTGTAATATATATATATGTTTTTTTAATTTCTTTTCTTTCATTTATTAAATAATATGATTTTTTGTTTTCTATAATTTGACATCCTATAACTTATCTCTATTCTTTTACTTCCCTTTTGTTGTAATTATTAACATTTATTTTTTTTACATGTTTATTTATTTAGCATTCTTGCATCGTCATACTTATAATGCGATTCTTGCATTATTCTCTTATTATTATAATTAATGTTCATGTATGTGTGGATTATAATTTTAATAATTAGATTTAGATTTTGTTACTTCTATTATTTAATTTTCACTAAACAAAGCCGACGATGGACTTTGAGATTTTTAGGATACCAAACTTCTCGAACTACTGAGGTGAAGAGTTATTTTTGGAATACCGAGAATAACTCTAATAATGCTTTGATTTAAAAAGATATAAGAATACAAAAAATAAATTTTCAATCGTCTTTGAACCACCCATTAAAAGTAATTTATTTTGTTCATTTCTATGATACAAAATGCATCAAATGAGACATTAAAAAATGAATCTCTTTAACCTTTGCCTTAAAATAAAAAATTGGATAGCATTTGATTAAATTTGGTAACCATTTTATAATGGGTGTTGTGGGGTGCTAATACCTTCCCCACACACAAATGACTCCCGAACCAACTTTGAGTTTTCGTAGACAAAAAATTTTCATCTTAAAATTGGGTGATCAATCACACCCTAAAATGATTAGTGGCGACTCCAAATTTTTTTTTCTTAAAAACATGAATTTTTTAATCGCCGTTCCGCGTCGCACGCACGTTGCGACATTTACATTTCGGTATCCTTGAATTTAATAATTGTTTGACAATGTATTTGATTTGAGAATAATTTTTTCGGTATTTTTTGTTTCTTTTTGGAAAAACCGGCCGACGGTCTCACCGTCGCCGGTGAAAGTTAATATGCGCAGCGGTTTGGCCGCGCTAGCAAGGAGAAGTCGCGGCTATCTGGAACAGTCACGACCTTGGCCGCTACTGTAAGCAAGAGTCGCGGCCCTGACCGCGACTGTAAGGGACGTCACGGCTGTCTGCCGGAGCCGTGGCCTTGGCTGCCAGTCACTCAAGGCGAAAACCCTAGGTGGTTGGGCACGGGTCGGGTTGATCCGATACATGAACAGTAGAGAAAAATTTCAGTCGAAATGACTGTGGGCTAGCCTACAGTCATCCGGCGTAGGCTGTGGGTGAAACCCACAGCCATTAAGGAAGGCTGTGGGGGAAGCCCACATCCAATTTTGTGAGGGCTGGGGTATCCCAGCGCTCACACCTTTTTCATTTTTTTTTATTTTTTTAAAATTAATTCATGATTAATTTTATGAATCAATTTTTAAATTAATTTTTAAGGATTGTAAAATTAATTTTGAATTTAAGAACTTTCAAATTAGATTGTTTTGATTATTTTCGGTTTTTTTGGGTTATAATAATTTCAAAACAATTTTTAAGGATTATCAAATGGATTGTTATGATTATTTTCAGTTTTTTGGTTAAAATATTTTCAAAACAATTTCAAAGTATCATAAAATTAATTGTTTATCAATTAATTTAAGGTTTAAATTTGGTACAATTTTAAATTCGAACATTAGTATGTTATATATAATTTAAGATGAATTAGTTGAAGCAATATGTCGCCAAAGTGACATCTCTTGTGGAAATTAGTTTGTCTTGAAATATAAAAGGTTATATGTGCGCATAACTTATATGAATATTTATCGGCCCAAAGGAAGATGATTATTTGACAGAATTACATGTGCTTATGTGTAATAAATACGTGATGATTATTCGGTTTTACATGTGAACAATAAATCGGTCCAAAGGAAGATTTCTTGTTTGACATGTTATTTATCATCCGTATTTGATTACTACACCAAGACATCACTTACAAGTTAATATTGTTTTGCCAAAGTCATAATATTAATAAAGTGACTGGTATCTTGAGATGAGTTATTTGTTACTATTGTTTGAATTATTATTGTTATTTGAAATTTATGTGAGCTTAATTTATTTATTGTTCTCTGTTCAGCTATTACTCCTGCTAGTATCATAGTCAACATCAATTCAATTCCAGTTCTGCATGGATCAAACTTCAAGCCCTGAAAAGATAATCTCTTGATAGTTCTTGGAGTCATGGATCTCGATTTTGCGTTAAAGACTGATTCTTCTGCACCTATTATGGATAAGAGTACCTCTGATGATAAGAGGGAGATGGAAAGGTGGGAGAGATCAAATCGCATGTGTATGCTGATCATGAAGAAGGCCATTTCAGAAGCATTCATGAGCACTATATCAGAAAAGATAACTATAGCTAAGGACTTCCTTGCAGACATTGAAAAGATGTTTGTCAAGAACGAAAATGCAGAAATTGATACGCTTTGGTCAGGCTTAATTTCAAAAAGGTATAGAGGTAAATGTAATATCAGGGAATATATCATGGATATGTCTCACATTGTTTCAAGGTTAAAAGCACTGAGGCTTGAACTCTCTAAGGACTTACTTGTGTATCTGGTTTTGATATCCCTTCCGGCATAGTTTAGCCAGTTTAAGGTGAGCTATAATTGTCAGAAAGAGACTTGGTCTCGGAATGAGCTCACCTCACACTGTGTTCAGGAAGTGGAAAGAGTGAAACATGATAGAACTGAAAGTGCTTACCTGACCTCTACCTCTAAGGATAAGGGCAAAGGAAAGAAAATGAA
The DNA here is from genome assembly GCA_003255025.1 of Datisca glomerata. Lineage (NCBI taxonomy): Eukaryota > Viridiplantae > Streptophyta > Magnoliopsida > Cucurbitales > Datiscaceae > Datisca > Datisca glomerata. The sequence goes on from QANY01003637.1 coordinate 140,420, forward strand.
AAAGGATAAGGAAGCTACGGATACAGCACCGCATAAAAAATAACAAAAGAAACCGGTAAACTCAGAAGGTAATGATTGTTTCTTCTGTGGAGCTAAAGGGCATAGGAAGAAGTAATGCACCAACTATCACGTTTGGCGTGCTAAGAAAGGCCTGCTTCTTAATTTGGTTTGTTCTGAGGTTAATTTAAGTTTGATTCCTAGACACAACTGGTGGATAGATTCTGCTGCAACAACTCACATTAGTGTGTCTATGTAGGGTTGCCTGAATTGCCGAAAGCTAAATGATGCTGAAAGATTCATCTACGTGGGCAATGGCAAGACATATGAGGTTGAAGCAATAGGAAAATTTAGATTATTATTAAAAACTGGACATTATTTGGATCTTGATGAAACTTTTATTGTACCGTCCTTTAGACGGAATTTGATTTCTATTTATGTTTTAGACAAAGCTGGTTATGTTTGTTCTTTTGGAAATGGAAAATTTGGTTTGTTTCGTGATTCAATTTTAGTTGGTTTTTCAGTTTTTTTATCAGGATATGATAATCTTTATCTACTTGAAACAATTGCTTCATGTAAAGAATCCATGCAATTAAGTACACGAGGTACTAAGAGAAAATTAACCAGTGAGAATTTAGGTACGTTATGGCACAAGTGATTAGGTCACATCTCCAGACGGAGAATAGAGAGACTTGTGTCAGACGGAATTCTCGATCCTTTAGATTTCACAGATTTTGACATTTGTGTTAATTGTATAAAGGGAAAACAAATCGATAAAAGGAGATTTGAAGCCAACATGACTCAGGACGTCTTAAAACTTATTCATACGGATATTTGTAAGCCATTCTCTTTGGTGACTTAGAATGGTCAACAATATTTTATAACGGTCATAGACAATTATTCTAGATATGGCTACATATATCTCATTCATGAAAAGGCACAGTTGTTGGACATGTTAAAAAATTTTAAGGCTGAAGTTGAGAATCAACTCAACAAAAGGAATAAAAACGTCCAGGACCGTTTGCTAAATTCCTAGAGGAATGCGGTATCATCCAACAGTACACTATGCCGGGTTTGCCCACTATGAATGGTGTTGCTGAAAGATGAAACATAATAATTAAGGACATGGTCAGGAGTATGATTAGTCATTCGACCTTACCAGAATCACTCTGGGGTGAAGCACTTAAGGCTACATCATATATACTTAACAGAGTTTCAACTAAAGCGACTGCCAAAACCCCATATGAGCTTTGGACCAGCAAGAAACCTCGTCTAAGGCATTTGCACGTTTGGGGATGCCCAGCTGAGGCAAGGCCATATAAGCCTAATGAAAAGAAATTGAATTTACGGACGGTGTGTTGTTATTTTGTTGGATACTCTGAAAGATCCAGGGGGTACAAGTTTTATGATCCCACAACTAGGTCAATTTTTGAGACGGGAAATGCTCGGTTCATTGAGGATGCCGAGTTTGCCGGAGGGGGGGGGGATACGGTTGGGGATTTTGTCCTTCAGGAAGAATATGTTGATATTCCCACAGTTGTTATTAGCATTGATCAGGACTATGTCCCCGACATAGCTCATGACACAACACATCAAAACAATATCAAAGAACCTCCCATTCAAGATATTGTTCTGGAAGAACAAACTCTAGCACCTCAAGAACCTATGTCATTAAGAAGATCCACTAGAGAGAGAAGAAGTGCAGTGCCAAATGATTACATTGTATTTTTCTAAGAACATGAGGTTGACATTGGTGTGATGGAAGATGATCCGATCTACTTCCGTCAAGCCATGGAAAGCTCTAACTCTCAAAAGTAGATCGATGCCATGAGTGAGAAAATTAAGTCCATGAAGGACAATGACGTGTGGGATCTTGTTCCATTACCAGAAGGTGTGAAACCCATTGGTTGCAAATGGATTTTTAAGACCAAGAGAGATTCAAAAGGTAATGTGGAAAGATACAAGGCTCGTCTTATCGCAAAGGGCTTCACACAGAAAGAAGGCATTGACTATAAAGAGACTTTCTCTCCGGTTTCTACGAAAGACTCTTTCAAGATTATAATGGCATTGGTAGTGCATTTCAATCTTGAACTCCATCAGATGGATGTAAAGACAATGTTTCTCAATGGTGACATTGAAGAGACAATATATATGGTGCAACCAGAAAATTTTGTGTCGGGTGACCCAAAGAATATGGTTTGCAAACTTCAGAAATCCATCTATGGATGACTCAAGCAGGCATATCGACAATAGTATTTCAAATTTTATCAAGTGATCATCTCGTTCGGTTTTGAGATGAATTTAGTCGATGATTGTATATACCATAAGTTTTGTGGGAGCAAACATATTTTTTTGATTTTATATGTGGATGACATTTTGCTTGCCAGCAATGATATAAGCTTATTGCACGTCACCAAGAGATTTCTAGCTAAGAATTTTGAGATGAAAGATCTTGACGAAGCCTATTTTGTATTAGGAATCCAAATACACCGAGATCATTCTTAGAGTATTCTAAGATTATCACAAAAGAGCTATATAGAAAAGGTCCTTAAAAGATATGACATGCAAGACTGTAAATTAGGTGATACCCCTGTAGCTAAGGGAGACAAGTTTGGTCTCAATCAGTGCCCTAAAAATGATTTTGAGAAAAAGAAAATGCATAAGATTCCCTATGCCTCGGTAGTGGGGAGTCTAATGTATGCTCAAGTTTGTACACGTCCTGATATGCGTACATGACTGGGATGTTGGGAAGATACTTAAGCAATCCAGGCATAGACCACTGGAAAGCAGCTAAACGACTCTTGTGGTACTTACAAAGAACAAAAGATTATATGCTCACGTTTCAGAGGTTGGATCAGATTGAGATCATTGGATATACTGACTCCGATTTTGCTAGATGCCAAGATTGTATGAAATCTATGTCTGGCTATATTTTTCTGCATACTGGAGGTGCTGTCTCCTGGAAAAGTGCTAAACAGTCTCTTATAGCCTCTTCTACCATGACAGTAGAGTTCATAGCATGTTATGAGGCATCCAATTACAAAATATGGTTGCAGAATTTTATCACGGGGCTGCGCATAGTGGACAATATTCAGAGACCACTAAAGATATTTTGTTACAATAAATCAATAGTGATTTATTCTAATAACAACAGAAGCTCGACAAAGTCAAAGTTCATAGACATCAAGTTCCCGGTTGTTAAAGAAAGAGTTCTAAACGGATAATTGTCTATAGAGCACATCAGGACAAACTCCATGATTGCGGATATGCTTACTAAGGGATTGCCACCCAAGGTGTTTCATGAGCACACTGCTCACATGAGTGTCATATCAGTTGAGGATATTCAATTCTAGTTAGAGTTTGTATTTTATTTTTAGATGCTTTTTTTCATATAGACATATTTTTCAATCATTTTGGTTTATGAATATTTTAAGGTTATTTTCTGCTGAAATAAAGTTATTGATATTCACAATCTGATTTATGTGTGGTTTGATCTCATTAAGGTTTACGGGGGACCAGTTGGAAATAGGCATGTTAAGATCACATTACATAAAATTTTCATGCTACACATCCACATCATAATCATCATAATCCATGTCATTCAGTTGTATTGATATACGTGACCATTGATGGGTTGAGTTACGATTGATGTAAAGAGGCTGCTTTGATCCTATATCGGTATGATTGATGGACCAAATTGGTTATAGATACTTTTCGGTAATGACAGCAAAGTTGAACGCGTTCAGTTATTTTTGCTAAAACATACTTATAAGGTTTAACATATGGTCCAAGTGGAAGATTGTTGGATCCTTAATCCAACATTGAACTTATGTGTAAAATAATTATATGTTGCAGACTATCAAATAAAGTTAAACCCAATTAAAAATGATCTACTAAGGTTTGGATAATTGAGGTTTTAATGTATTCTGATACGTTGTGGACCGTTTAATGTATAGAAACTTAAGGGTAATTTCTATTTTTATGATGAGCTAAAATATAAATACTAAAAGATGAATTATCTATAAATGGTTATGGGTCCCCAGGTAACACGATAACGGAAAACCAATCTATTCGTCCTAATATCTCATCGTTAGAGAGAAGACTGAGAGGTTTTATCAAATGAGACTCTCGGATAGAGAATCGTGTAGATCTAAAAGGCTAACCGCTCGGCTCTAAACAATAATCTATCGTCATGGATTCAGGTACGCTTCCGATCTATAATTGTTTTGATTCTTGATGCGTTCAATATGAGATTTTGAGTTATTATTGAGATACGGTTTACACCGAAAGTATTTTGAATTTAACATTCCCAACAAGAGAAAATCCATATCCATATTAATATCAGCCAATGAGTTGGCATAATTGGTTATGAGTTTCAGAATTTATAATGTATAGTTTTTTTTTTAAAACTTTACATGTAAGAATGATCTTTATACTTTTAAAATGTAAGAATGACTCTTTGTAAAGTGTTGCATGAGTTAGTTTTTTAAGAAATAACATGAGTATTTTTTAAACTTGGCATTTCGCTCACTCCATAGTATTAATTAAAGGGTTATATTACATCTCATACTTTCAAGGATCATTTTTACTATTATTTCTATAGTAGGACTATTTTTGCTAAAAGCCTTTTTAAATTTTAGATTTGTGTGTGAACAAATGGAAGCTAACTATTTGCTGAGGGCCACAACTGAGGCATCTGAACAAAGGTCAATACAGTTGTGCAACATGCACTAACTATATAGGGATCTTGATGGTCTCTCGTTTGTCAAATAAGATGTGATCATGTTTGACCAGGATCTTGAATAAAAAACAACAACCCATGTCGACCACATAAAAAATTAAAAAACATCATGTTTTTTGTACCAAAGATGTCATAAACTCATACTAAAACACGTCCTAATATTATTACTAAACATGTGTTTCTAATACTTGTATCTTTTTTGGAAACAACAGTTTTTTGCCACTTTATTTTATTCTAAAAACTCATTTTTTAAATATCTGAAAATACATTTTGTCAAAAAAAAAAAACTTGAAAAACTGAAATTATGCTTAGGGTATGGTTGGATCTTCCAAACTATAAGGGAAATAAACGTGAGAGAAAGTAAGTGAAATTAGGTGAAAATGCAAAGATTTTATAAAATAGTACAATTCCATTGACATTGTCTTATGCGGGTTAAGGTATGTTTTCTCTCAAATCCAAACTTTTGTCTAATTTGAATCCTTATTGAAGCATCCCCACCTCTTACATTTCATACGGTTAAGTAAATCAAGTTGTCAGGAAACCTGCTGTGATAATGATAGTTGAAGTCAATGGAAGCGGGAAGATCATAACATCTCTTGGTAAGAGGGAGAACTATAGTTGATTTGCTTATAAACTTTTATTTAACACTTTCTAAATTATTGACGAGCAAACAAACTCATAAACGCCCAAATTTTAAATGTAGATCTTTCTATCATTGTTGAGGAGGTTTTATTTTGCTCATAATTGAAAAAGCTCACATATCACATATGTTGAAATGAAAAAATTCAACTGTTTATTTATTTTTATATAATAATATTTAAGTAAATGGAAAAAATGGAAAAATATATTCTAATGAACTTCTTTCATGTAAACAAAGTAAACATAGTATGGAGATTTCTCTTACTCCTTTCTTTTTATGGGGATGTAATTGTTATTTTATAAAAATTTCCTTTACTTCTATTTGCTACTGACTACTGCCAAAGTTATACCTTATGATTTTCTTTGTACAGAAAGGAATGAAACAGCAACCTCAATGTCAGGTTTTAATTATCTGCTATCCACTTCTAATTGAATTATTTACAATGGAAAAATTTGAGAATGAGATTTAATATGCAGCGTTTGAAATTTTTTTGTTGAATTGAAAATGCTTAGACTTCTCTCTGTTTCATGCTTTAGTATTGTGTTTGCTAAAATTACATTAGTTGTCTACCCTTAGCACATAAGAAAAGTCAAAAAGCAAATTGAGGATTCAGTTAGATTGATTCATAGTTATTCGGACATAATTTTTAAATACTCCTATGATCTTGAATTTTATGTCGTATTTGCGTTTTTAAGTTTTGCTTTGATTGATTTGAATTGACTTTTTTTCTTCTTAAAATTCAGTATCCTATAAGCCATGAAATTTTAATTTAAGTATCTTAGCTAAATTCATTGTTACTATGAATCTCGCTTGACTCAATTCTCTACTAGTTTGTTAATGTTGAAACCCGTTTTCCCCTTTTCGTGAATAACATGTTTTATTGCAAGTGAGCTTCAAGTGATACGTTGTCACTGTGGATTACTGCTCGAATTGGAGGTGATGGAGTTAAGATTTAACGTTTCTTTGTTAATTGTTAAATATGTAAGGAGAGAGTTCACAATAAAGGATCCGAGAATGATTGAGTATTTGTAATGGACAAAAGACATGTTGAGCCTTCTGAAAAGATATGAAATCTAACACATTCCAGTGAACGAAACAACCACGTGGAAGCCTTGGTAATATTAGGATCATCGTTATAATTTCCATATAAAAGAAGTGTACTAGTAAAATTTCTCGAAGAACCAAGCATACAAAATTTGTTACCGGTTGTCGCTGATGTGGAAGTTGAGATGGAGCCGAGCTGGCAAGATGATATAATACGTACATTGACATTATACAATGTAACATACTTAATGTAAAATATGCGTTTTAGGATTTACTTCTTGTCTGGACAGTTAATCTACAGTTTATCTACTTGAAGACAAGATCTACTTAGACAGACCAAATATATTTAATAATCTAATTTCCCAAAGCAATTAGAGATTTTGGTTAGGGACAACTCAAATTCTTTGTAGTTGGAAAAATCTACTTGGTCAGATCAAGTAGATTGTTTAATCTACTTAGTCAGATCAAATATATTTTTTAATCTACTTGCTCTGTTCAAGTAGAGTTTTAGGTTCTGGACAATTTAAATTTTAGAAGGTAAAATATATTTGGTCAGACCAAGTAAATTTTACGATTCTGTACAATTCAAAATTTTTAAAGTAAAATCTATTTATTCGAAGCAAGTAATTTTTATAATCTACTTGTTCAGAGCAAGTAGATTTTACGATTCTGTACAATTCAAAATTATCAAGGTAAAATCTACTTGCTTAGAGAAAGTATATTTTATGATTTTGTACAAATCAAAATTTTCAAGGCAAAATCTACTTGCTCCGAGCAAGTAGATTTGACGATTCTGTACAATTCAAAAATTTCAAGGCAAAATCTACTTGCTTTAAGCAAGTAGATTTGACGATTCAGTACAATTCAAAAATTTCTAGAAAAAATCTACTTGCTCAGAGCAAGTAGATTTTATGATTCAGTACAACTCAAAAATTTCAAAGGAAAATTTACGTGGTCAGCCAAAATAGGTGCTCATAAGCTAGGCAAATGTAAACCACTTCATAATACACATAAAGTCCACACACACACACGCACGCACGCACGCACGCACGCACGCACGCACGCAAACACGCACGCACGCGCACGCACGCACGCACGCGCACGCACGCACACGCACACGCACACGCACACGCACACGCACCCGCACGCGCACACGCCCGCGCACACGCCCGCGCACACGCACGCGCACACGCCCGCGCACACGCCCGCGC
>QANY01003637.1:148245-252115 GCA_003255025.1 Datisca glomerata
CACGCGCACACTCACGCGCACACTCACGCGCACACTCACGCGCACACTCACGCGCACACTCACGCGCACACTCACGCGCACACTCACGCACACACTCACGCACACAATCACGCACACAATCACGCACACACTCACGCACACAATCACGCACACAATCATTCTTAGTATCCACATTATATTTAGCTGTCATGTTCATGTACTTACAAAATGCACATGCAATTGTCAAAAGCTACAGATATCAAGACATGGCAGCTAAATATAAAAAAAATACATATATAAATACATACAGTTACCAAAATATACATACATTCAAAAAGAGTTACGGTCACCAAAAGACATTGTTATGGCCAAACTTCCTCAGGAGGATGAAGTGGCATAGGTTTCTTATAGGGGTGTTCAAAACTAAACCGAACCGGCCGAACCGAATCGAACCGAATCGAACCGAAAATGATCAGTTCGGTCGGTCTTTATGTATGTTCGGTTCGGTTCGAGAAAATCGCCGAACTGAAGTTTCGGTTCGGTTTAGAATTTTGGTGGTTTTCGAACTGAATCGAACCGAAACTTTAAATTGATATTATTATTTTTATTTATTATATCTAATTTCTTATAAAACCGAACTGAACCGAAGCAAAACTTTAATTTTATATATGTTTTTTCAATAATATCATTTAAAAAATATTTTTAATTAATAATAACGAACCAAAACTCACGGTTCGGCTCGGTTATTTTATTATTCATGGTTCGGCTTGGTTCGGTTTGGTTGTCGAGCTGAAGTTTTAGTTCGGTTCGATTCTTCGCCAAAAAATCGATCGAATTGAACCGTGAACACTCCTAATTTCTTACAAGTCTGTCAGTTATGGCTCGTACCAAGACATCTGCTATATTGAATATCCATAATTTACAACCATTCTGAATAATAATGAACTGGTCATATACGTAATACCTCTTTGAACTAATAGATTAGTCAGAGTCATCGACTTGCAGAAAAACCTCATTATTGTTTTAATGCATAATGTTAGTTCGTGCTAACAAGCGGAACTCAATAAACTTAAGAGTAAATATTTCACAATCTGAACTGTTATATGAGAAAATCAGAATACTCAAATATAAACAATTAGCATCATTTATCATATAAAATACAAGATTTTAAAATGATCAATTGAGACACCATATGTGAGAACTTCTTTGAATGCCTAAAAAATATGCTTAGACATTATATCAAACAGTTGGTATGCAATTTGTGATTTTCTCATTTTTATTTATATTCCAATCCTACAACAATGATCAAATGATTTACAATATAACAAAAAAGTAATAAGAGTTACCTTTTGACTAGGCTTAAGTAAAATGAAAATGAGAAAATCTTCAAAGTAGTGATATATAAAAAAATAACAATAAATGTTTATGAGTTAAGAGAGTGCGCATAATAAGGTGAGGCAGAGTCTAAATTATGGTCTTGCTTTTAATGTGTTCGGTAAGGTAAGCTACAAATTTCTCATAGAAAATAGTGATTTTTTGCTTGTTAGTTGTAAAACAACCGGAAATCTTGAACAATTGCACAAGCCCATCAAAATTCTTGGGAGTAAAATTGTATAAAAGCTTGATTCTAACATCACCCTCTTCAAGAAAATTGTTGGGTCTTCATTAAAATGCTTTGAGTAGAATCGTTTAGAGTTTTGTAAAAAGACACTGAGAATGACCGAAATTCATGATAATTGAGACTAAATTCAAAATAATACTAATAAATTTTGGGCTTTAGAATTTAAAAAGGGATTTGATTGAGGAAAGCCAATGGGATCTCTTGTTTCTCTTCCACCGCTTCACGTGAGAGAATGAAGAGGTTGAAATCATAGTTCAAATATGAAAATAATTTGGTAAAAAAAAGAAAATAATTGTTCGTGGGACTCCAATTTAGATTTTTCCATGTCTCGAATCCAACTCGACTCAATGACAATCATTTACTCATGATCATCTATCTCAACTTGAAGATTTTTGGAAATTGAAAGGATTCTCTCATGTTTTCCCAACAAGAGAAAATCCATATTCATAATATCAGCTAATGGGTAGGCATAATAAGCTTCAGAAATTATAATGTATAGCTCATTTTAAAATTTTACATGTAAGAATCACCTTTACATTTTCAATATGCAATCATGACTCTTTTTAAAGTGTTGCATGGGTTAATTTTTAAAAAAATAACAAGAGTATTTTTTAAAGTTGGCGTTTCACTCACTCTATAATATTAATCAAAGGGTTATATTTGCATCTCATATTTGAAAGATTATTTTTTACTATTATTTCTGTAGTAGGACTTTTTTTTGCTAAAAGCCCTTTAAGTTTTAGGTTTGTGTGTGAACAAATGGAAGCTAATTATTTGCTGAGGACCACAACCACAATTGAGTCGTCTGAACAAAGGTCATTACAGTTGTGCAACTCAAGCACTAACTATATAGAGATATGGATTGTCTCTCGTTCCGTCAAATGAGGTGATCATGTTTAACTTGGATCGTTAATAAAAAAATAACCACCCATATCGGCTAAATAAAAAATTTAAAAAAATTATGTTTTTTTACCAAAGTTGTCATAAAATCCATACTAAAACACATCCTAATATTACTACTAAACATGTTTTCTAGTACTTGTATCTTGTTTTGGAAACAACAATTTTATGTCACTTTATTTTATTCTAAAAACTCGTTTTTAAATCTCTGAAAATACATTTTGTCAAAAAGAAAAACCCTGAAAAATTGAGATCTACGTATACAACTACTAGATAACTCAATGATAAAAAAAGGACTACTAGACTATTAGTGCATCATACTGTTGTAACGAAATGCTTTAAAAGCTAAGGAAAATTGCATATCATGCATGGAATTAGCTTTATTACTCTATTAATTAGTAGTAAAATCTTTGATTTAGAAATTGGATTAAGTTTAATATTCATCAAGGCGATTAATCAGGTACAATGCATTACTTGTAACCTTAGCTACATCCGCAATCTGACGCCTCACATCAGACTTGACCTTGCTATCAACTCCCTCAAACCCATCAACACACGTGTCCTCATTAGTTAAGGCTGCACTAATCCAAGTCTCCGCATTCTTAATCTGCCACTCGAACGTGTCCCGGCGGAGGTGGTGCAGCTCAGCCAGCGTCTTGCCCAAATCGTCCACTGAGTCTGATATCTGCTCGACGCAGTCCGTGAGTGCCACACGCTGTCGCCTTGTTCCTTGGTTGAGGTCAGACATGTGAGAAAGGAAGGTGGAAACTCTTCGGGCACGTGAGAGGCTGACACTAATGGTGGCCTGGGCTAGATCTCGTGGAGTCTTGGGTGGTCCTGGGTAGGATGAGAGGGTGCGAAGGCATAGGTTTGGGTAGCTGGCGTGTAGGCATGATGAGCGAACCAGATCTTGGGTGGCTGAGGAGGCGGTGGACAGAGAGCCGCATAGAGTGAGGAAGATGATAATGTGGAGAGGGAATGGAAAATACATCTCTCTTTTAGTTTTGATACTTTGATTGGAAGGAGTGTGTAAGAGAGGAATACAACAAAATGCTAACAAGTGGGTTGGTTTTATATGAGAATATCATCTGAAAATTAAGTATTTTCCATATAATTATTTGGTGCGAATTGCCGCAATAAATTTTTCTTTCCATCAGATATAAATAAAATGACAAATTACAATAAACGTTCTAACCTAATTACTCTAAAAAAAACTTTTTAAAATAAAGAGTTTAAAAAAATTCCTCTTAAGTACATACGGTCTAAAATAAACATTATCTTATAATTACTAACATAAATAAACATGCGCAACATAAATAAACATGCGCGACACACACGTGCCTATAAGATTGATGTAAAAAATTATTTTTCTATCGTTTCAATAATTTTTTTATACTCTGAGTTTACAAAGATGATATGTTATAACGGCAAAATAAATCCACCAAAATGATGAATATACAATATTTTTACCATACTCTAATATGAACGTTCATGTCATGTGTTTGATTCCGTTAGTGATTGGAACATTAAGTTAGTTTTAGATCATTTGTGCTTAAGGGCAAAATGTTGCTCTTAGAAAGTTTGTGACAAAAGGGAAAAATACATGAAGATTAGTGTCATTTGCCTTAATTTTTTAGATACATGGAAACAAGTTATATGGAAAAGTATGGAAACCCCATGAGCATTGGGTATTCTTTTGTGTTAGTTCTAATAATGGCTTAAATGTAAGAATATATCTTTGCACTATATGATTGATTTACAATCACATTTATATAATTTTAGGTTAATTTAGTCCTAATATTTTTAACTTTTGTAAATAAATTAAACCCACGTGGCATAAAAATCCACTATTTTAGAGCATCTGAACCCTAAAAGTCTGTCTGCCCTCCCGCAATCATTTAATACAAAACTCCTCAATAACTTTTTTTGAATTATTAATTACGAAACAAAAATTGAGAAGCTTCTTCTACATACTTAGTTTAGTATATTCTATATGTGACATGTTATTTTAACCTAAGTACATGAGGGATTTCATGGAAGATGGATAATCAGATTGAACGAAAAAAAATATGAATCGATAGAATAAAGACAATAAAACTAGGGGATAGTTTATATAAAAAAATTAGGGGTTTAATTGAAAAACTTTATAATTGAAAGAACCAAAATTAGACAATAAAATTTTGCAGGGGTGTAATTGCAAAAAATCAAAGTGCATTTGTTTTCTTTTGCATTTTAGCATTAACTAAAGATTCAAAGAAATTTGTACTCTCTTTCTCATTATTCGTTTGCATTTGATGAGAATTAGATAAGGAAATATTATTATATTATAAGGTGCCATATTTTTGTGAAGATGAAGATGGAGTGAAAAAGAACCCAAAGAAAGGAAAGGGAGTAAATGCACCAGCATTGGGTAGCGGATGAGCAATTAGTATCCATACCATCTGTGCAACAACATCAATTTAATGCATGTCCTTCAACCAAAGCTCAGTCCCTATTCATCTATCTCTCCCTCTTCCTTTGCTCGTTGTTATCAAGCTTTCAAGCAATAATTCCTCCTAAGCTTTGTTTTTCTTTTTTCTTTTTGAAAAACAAATTACATCCTCATAGTTCATACTTACTCTCATTTTTAATCGTAGATTTTCATTTTTGTTGTATATAGCCTTGAAGTCACGTTTTCTGTTTTCTGAAGAGTAATTTAAACTTTCTTTAAAGTTGTCTATTCGTTAGCATAACGGATCTGAGGCAGAGTCTTAACAGAGACATAGATAGAGACATAATAAAACCTTAATTTATGTACCTTCAAGGTAATAAATGACAAATAAAACTGTACAAATATTGTTCACATTGGTGGTGTAAATTGATTTCGAAGGAATGGCTATATTGAAATAAACATACAAAAATTAAGTTTCTTATCGCTGTATCCGAGTCGTCAACGTGGTACGCGTTTTACAGTTATTGAACAATAAGGGCAACAAATCACAATTATATTTCAAAGTTTAATTAAATATTCTTTTTCTTCTTGGGAAAAAACATTATTTACCAGTGTTATTAGCAAAAAAAATCAAATAATAGTTAGGTTAAATATAATCTATTTCCCCAAGCAGTAAGGTTAGTCCCAAGTGCCAATGGGATATTTGATATCTCACTGTTCTTAATATTAAAAAAAATCTATCGGTTAATTAGTATATGGTTTTTTTTTGGGATACGTTTGTTGATTTTTTTTAGAAGCAGAGAATATATGAACTATAAGTGATTTAATGATAGTTTTTTTAGAATTTAATGATATTTATCTTTGAGCTTAATAATAAATTTATAGGGTGTAGACAAAATTAGCACTGTAAGTAAACAACAGAAACTGATATTCAAACTTGTTTATGAAAAATATACGCGAGAGAAAGAAGAAATTTAAATAAAATTGTCAATGTTAATTAATGAAGAATTCAACAAAGTAGGCATCTCTGGTGCCTCTTTATGGGTTGTATCACAGCCTCTTTAAGGACACGATCGATGATATCTAAGAACACAGCATGTCATCATACCTACAAGTAGGCCATAATCATGCACATGGGCACAAATGATAGGCTACATGAAAAAATTAGGTTAAACTATAGAGACCGGCTATAATTTTTAACTCAACACTAAACTTTCAATTCTAACTGTTGTTATTTTGTCACGAGTTACACGAGTAGGGGTGTGCACTAGATAGAACATAGCGATTTTTTATTTTTTTCTCTCTGTAGAGTTTTTTGGTCTCGATTTTACGGGAAGAACAAAAACTAAATAGGACAAGACATGAAAATTCACAGTTCGAGACGAGACGCAAAATATTTTGGGCTTTTGAGGATTTTTTGGGGCATTTCAATGCCTCATTTAAGAAAATAGTTTATTTTTGAAAAATAAGGAAGAAAATGACAAAAAAGTTCTATTTGCAAGAATAATTAGTTTTTTTCTAACTGTAACTTTTTTTTATAAAACTCGAAACTTTATATGTTCGGGTGCACTATGGTATATAAAAATATACCATGATATACCATAATATACCATGATATATATTTATATCATAGTATATTTTAATATACCATCAATGTACCATAATGTATTTTTATATATCATTTGTGATATACTAGTATATATATACCATAATATATTTTAATATACCATCAATATATTATAGTATATTTTTTTATATATCATCTATGATAATCATAAAATCATATTAGTACCATACGCCTTACCACACCCAAACCCGTCTCCTCCTTCACCTCTCTTCCACTAGATTCCCTAATTCTCCACTTTGGAGCTTCAACCTCTCTCCGAATCAAACAAGACAATCAAGCAAAAAATCATACGAGGGCAAGAAAACTAAAATACAAGGTCAATAAACCAGAAATTGAGCACCAAAAAATCAGATCTCTAAAAACCGAAAAGAGACCCCCAAACACACCCAAACCAAACGAGCATCACTGCACACCACCGTGCGTGACAGAAAAGAATGAAGAGAGTGCGAGAGAGAAGAAAGAGGCAGAGAGGGGTGCGCGACAGAGAGAGAAGAAATGGACATAGAAGAAGAAAGGAGAGAGCGTGAGAGATCGCGCGAGAGAAGAAAGAGGAAGAAAATAGGGAGTTGTTAAATTTGACTATCTATGCAAATAAAGAAAAATTCGACTTTATTAAATCAATCAATAAAAAAGTGGTCAAATCTCCTAATTTTCCTATTTCTAGCATGAAACTAAAAATTGGGCTAAAGTTCTAAGAGCTAAAAAAATTGAGATAAAGGGTAAAAAATAAAAATAAAATAAGAAAAATTTTAGGCTACTTATAACGTTATCAGAGCGGGATGGAACAACTTTATTTTTTAACTTTGTCTTGTCTCCCGTCCCATCCCACACGGGACAAGTCTCATCCCGTCTCGAAACGGGTGAAAACCCCATCCCATCCCGCTCAGTTCGAGACGTTGCACACAGTACATGCTGCTTGTGATCAGGTGCAAAATGGATTGTTGGCAGGTAGGTCACCATTCTACCTCATGGTGTAGGCTTGCTGGCTCAAGTGACAATCGAAACATGAGCATAAATGATAGACTAAAAAAGGAAATAAGGTAATCTAAAAGCTATCAATTATAATATTTAGTTCACCGATAGTCTTGATAAACCCTTGATCCTAACATTACTAATCTAGGACATGCCATACTAAGAGAAGAGCAGCTCACTCGGTGCCTAATGCCTACTTGTAAAAATTAAAGACTCGTATGCGCAATGGGGTAAATGCATTGCTTCCAACATACAACATCAATTCACAGCAACTGAGATACGTAAAGAAAAGAGATGACATGGTACTCAAGGACTCCATCTGGAGTTTGATATCATGAATTTAAAGGAAGAAGGAAAAAACAGAGAGAAGAGATGAAGCTGTAATTACTTTATGCACAATAAAACAAAATGCTGCAGTACCTGAAGCTTCATATGACTTGAAATTTAGCAGTTTCAATGAAGCTGGACAGAGAAAGTAAAACTGGAACTTCGGCCATGAAAAGGATAAACAAAAGATTGAGCAGTCTTCACATGTAAGAACAGAAAGAAATTTTGTGAACTTTTTATTAATTAAAAATTTATGATACAAAAACCAGCAGGTAGCAAGAATATAGTACTATATAACTCTCGATCATACAGGAACAGCTACTGGCCTGATTAAATCCATGAGAACCGAAGTTGATGGTCAACAAAAATATTTAAAAAAATAGGATTAAAGGGCCTGAAGAAGTTTGAGAGTCTCATCAATATGTTTTTCAGGTTGGAATTGATTATTGTAGACAAGCTGAACAACCCCATTCTTATCAAGAACATAAGTCTGTCTACCAGGCAATGCTCCAAACAAATCAGATGGAACTCCCCATTCTTTCCTCACTTTGTTACCCTCATCACTTAACAGTGTGAATGGTAGCCTGTATTTCTTCGCGAACGCCTGCATTTTTTATTTGAACGCCAGCTAGCCACAGTTAACAATGCTTAACGATTAAGAAATCCAGTCTACTTTGCAATTCATGTTACCTTATGCGATGACGAGTCGTCACCACTAATCCCAACAACCTCGGCTCCTCCTTTCTTAAACTTCTCATAAGAATCCCTAAAAGCACAGGCCTGCATTCATTTGGTAATATTGAAATGGATTTGTTAATATCGAATAGATTTGTGACAATGGGTGATTGTTCAAATGTCTAGATATATATTTATCTTATCAACTATAGGCTCAACAGAAATTAGGCAGATACTTTCAAATCGAAATTCTATTAATAAATTATGGGATTCAGTCAAGTGACAAAAAGGTTTCAATTACTCAATTCAGCATATTAACCAAGAAAATTTGAAGATAATCTGCCACATATCAATATATTTTGGGATTTTATGTATCTAAGCATAATGGCTTCCATTATCTATGCCGGGAAAGGAGTTTCATACTTGTTTGGTACAACCAGGGGTTTCATCAGCAGGGTAAAAATAGACAACAACAGGCTTCCCTTTGAACTTGGAAAGGCTAACATTCCTTCCGTCCTGATCTTTCAAAGTGAAGGATGGTGGAACCTGACCTTTGTTCACCTGCGCCAATCAATAAAAGCAGAGTCAGACCCTCATAAGAATCAATGTACAAGAAACCCAAAAAACCCAAATAAAATAAGTTTGAAACGGAGTGAAGCAAATGTACTTTGGCGAAAATGGTACCCTTCACCGACGAAGAAGGAATTGAGAGAGATGAAGAATGAGAAATGCTGAGGCCATAAAATTGAGATGGGGACAGTTTAGAGAGACTGCAGAGGTTAGAGGCAAGTGGGACGTGTTTGGGACATTGGGAAGGGGGGAGAGAGGGAAGAGAGTTAGTGCAAAAGGAGAGGGAAGCCATTGGAAGGAAATGGGGAGAGAAAGATAAGGAATATGGAGTGGTAAAGAAAATGTTGTTAAGTTAAAAGACTACTTTTTCTATCTTTTTCTGTTATACATTTTCGGCTTTTGATTTTTCCAGGTCCCAAGGAATGGAAGGATAAGTGGGTCTGGGTCCTGGGAGGTTTACTGGGGTGGGTGGGGGTGTTTCTTCAGGATTCAGATACTAGAACAATACGTTAAGACGTGGGGATAGAATGGCTTTCTGCGTGGACGATTACTCACCCTACCCTCATCTTTCGGACTTGTGCTCCTTTCCAGTGTTTCAGAAAGTGTGACAACATGGATGGACACACATAGATGACTAGATTCATCTCACTATGTACACGGTAAACGTGCTGAAAATATCATAATTAATTTTAAATTATATGCGGCTAAAATTATTTAGATACAATTATGTGTGTAAAATTGATTTCTTCTTCCTATAACATTTTAATATTTAATTTAATTTATTTATTCTTAATACTAAGATAATGGTGTAGTAACATCTATGAAGAATGATGAATTAGGAGAATGAAACTCCTTGGAGATTGAAGAGTATTTTCAAAGACAATTGTAGGAGTTTCTAAGAATTGAAATGAGAAGATGAAAAATGACAAGTTATATAGATTAAGTGTATTTAAGCTCTTAATTCCTATTCAGTTTAAACGTAAGTTAATATTTTAACAAAATCATCATCTCAGTTTTCCTCTTGGATAAAGGCGGTTCTCTCTCTAGGTCTCTCTAAACTCTGATGAGGTGATTTTACTCGTTCTTATTTCGTTGGTTTTGCGATCTTGATTTTTTTCGTCGCTCTCTTGTCTTTCTATTATCGTCATGGAAAATGAAGGTAGAGATTCATCCTGTAACATTGATAAGGTTGTAGAGGAGATGGCAATGAGATTGGCACTTTCTAAGATTGAAGAGGAGGAGGTTGAGATATTTGAATAGACAAACTTTAAAGAAGTGGAGATTTGTCATCTGAGTTTAATGGTGAAAGTTCAATCCGTGAGAAAAGTTAATAGATTAGGGTTTCGTGAAGCCATTTTGAAAGCTTGCAATATTGAAGAAGGTGTGAGATTTCTTGAGATTGAAAATAATATATTTCAAATTATATTCCAAGATGAGGCCAATATGAATTTTGTGATGGAGAATGGTCCTTCACTTTTTGATGATCAACTTGTTCTACTTCTTCCGTGGAGAATGGGCATGAACTTATCTATTGTGTGTTTTACTTCGAGTCCGTTCTGAATTCAACTACATGGATTACCAATTTAATGTATAGGAAGAAGTGTGGGTAAGTTTATTGGCCAACGGAGCAGGAAAATTATTGATATTGAAGAAGGTGTGGTTCGTGATAGGGTTGAACAAAGAAAATTCATTCGTATTAAGGTCGAGACTAATATCAATCTTCCTTTGACTAAAGTGTCTTTATTCGTCATAACGATTCCAAAATATGGATTTTGTGTAAATATGAGAGGCTCCCAAAGTTTTTCTTTTTCTGTGGTATTGTGGGACATGAAGAATTACATTGCGTGACAAGGAAAGAGGAGTTAAAGCTGGAAGTATTGTCGAAAACAAATATGGTGACTAGATGAAAGCTTTCAATCCGAATCATAAAGGGAGTTAGGGAGGAAGATGGGAACAAAAGAGACGGAGCAATTTCTCTTCGAGTCATCAATCACAAACTGGTTAAGATGTTCGAAGCTCCACTGACAGCTGTTCAAAGGTGGTCCAGTCATCAGAGAAAGTAAAGTCCAATGACGTTGATTCCATCGTGGTCAAACCCGCTAATCTTGGCACCTTATCTGCTGTTGATTTCGTTGTCTCTCAAATCAATAACTGAATGATAGAGAAAAAATTGGATTTGGGCGTGCAGGTTGATATGCTCGCAGATTTCGTGGAAGTTCAAAACAGTAACTGAATGATAGAGGATATGATGTAATTGGGCGTGCATGTTGATAAACTTGCTGATAGTAGTATAGGTGGTGAGATTCTTGGAGAAAAATGATTACATGTTGATAAACATGCTAGTAGTAGCATAGGAGGTAAGATTCTTGGAGAAGAAGGATTGCATGTTGATAAGAAAGCTGGCATCATAGGTGGCGCCATTCTTGGAGATAAGGGAATGTATGTAAGCATGCTTACGGGAAAAATTGGACTTGATGATATTGCTCTTATTTTGGGGGAGTATAATTTGGTGAATTTTGGGGATAATAATTTGGTGAATATTGAGATGGATGGAGTGGGATTTTCCAATAATCATGGGGTTTTTTGAATACGGGTTCGGGTCCTTCCAATGACCTGTTTAATCTTGAATCGGTTATTGAAAAAATGCAGACAAAATGGACTAGGAAAACCCGGTTGCTCAAATCTCCCAAACTGGTCCAAGGAAAATGAAAGGTCAAACCGTTTTCAAGAGGAACAAGGGCAACTAGTCCTAATTGGTTGAGGATGTTGTTTTCATACATGGAAGCAAACGTAAAGATATTGGAGTTATTGGAAATTTGAGTTCCAGTTTATTGGAACAGGGAGTCCCGAAGAGGTTGAAAGAAGATGTTCTGACTCAAAATGATGATTTTGATAGGGTGGAGGTAGTCAACCTGAATTGGTCCCAAAGTTACCAATGAAAGTCATGAGGTGGAATTGCCTGGGTATGGGGAATTCCCTGACAGTTATCACATTCTGAGGGTTAGCTAAAACCCATTCCCTATATTCAATTTTTTGCTTGAAACTAAAAGTAAAAGTAAAATAATGGAGAAAATTAAAGAGGCTGTTAATGCTTCAGGTTTGTTAATTGTGAATTCAGACGGTATTAAAGGTGGTATCGTGGTATTCTGGAAGGATGATAATTCAGTTCAACTAATTAAATACATAAGTTTTTTTTATTGAAGTTTGGGTTGTTGATGTGGTTAATTCTAAAGTTTGGAGATTGTTTGTAGTCTATATTAGCCATGAGCTTGAGGTTTGGGTTCAACAATTAGTCGCTCTTGTTAATCGTATTAAAGCTGGTTATGAGGCTTGCATTGTTATTGAGGATTTTAATGATCTGATGAAAAATTTAAGGGTAATGCTCGTGATCCCAACAACTTTTGTTTACTTTCAGATTTTGCGAACAACTGTAATCTAGTGGATATTGACTTCGTGGGTCCTCCCTTTACCTAGATTAACAAACATGATTATCCGAATATGATTAAAGAGAGATTGGATAGATGTTTTGCCCATCCAGACTGGCTTCACGATTATCAGTCTGCGGGGCTTTATCATTTAACATCTCCTGGTTCAGACCATTTAACGTTATTGCTAGATATAATTAATGAGAGGATAAGATACATACAACAGTTCAAGTACGATAGGAAAGTGATTAAATCTGCATGGTCAATGAAGGGGTATGATACTAGTGGAGGTCAGGTTTTTGTTAAAATTGCTAGGACCTATAGTTCTATTCTTCAGTGGAGAAGGAAGGAAAATACTTCTAATTCTAGTAGATAACAGAAATTGACTCATGTCAAGCTTACAAAAGCTTATTCTCACAGTTTGCTGAATTTTAAGGAGGTCCGTTCGTTAGAAAAAGTCTATCAGGAAGCTGTTATTCAAGATGAAAAATTCTGGAAAGATAGGGCTCATGTTTTATGACTCCAAAATGGTGACAAAACACTTCTTTTTTCACGTGAAGGTCAAGGGTAGGAGAAGGAATAACTAAATTTTTGGGTTGGAAGATAAGAATGGGGTCTGGTTTACTAAGTCTAAGGCTATTCAAAATATTGCCTAGTATTTTGAAAACCTCACTACTACAAAAAATGGGCTACAATGATAGTCACCCATTTACTTCAATGATGACTTTGCAAAAGCTGTCAAAGGAAAAATGTGTTGGGTACAGTAATTTGAATAACATGACAATGTTTAAATAAACTGTCCTAATAGATTTACCTATTATGACAACTTAGTCTTAAACAGTCATGACAAAGATGTATAACTGTAGTTAATGACAACGATTTTGTAATTGTCATTATATAAAACTTTTTCATAATTGCAAACCCTAATCCATTAACATTTTCCAACTCTCATTTCTAAGAGGATAGAGGCGAAGAAACAAAGAGGCAAAGAGGCGATGCTCTCTTTCTTTGTGATGTTCACTTTCTATGATTCTCTCACACTCTCTCTCCATCCATTTCTTCTCAATCGTGCGACTAAGAAGCCCCAGCCACACGATTGTGAAGCCTCGCGATGGAGAAATCAAAACCGCCAGAGGGTGCGACTGAGAAGCCACCGTCTTCAAGCACCGCGATGGAGAAATCGAAACTACGAGAGGGAGGTGGCCAGCCTCTCATCGAATTTTGCTTCGACATTGTTCAATCTTTGTCGTCAATCGTGAGTTACACCTTTTTAATCAATCAATTAAGTTTTTTTATTTAATTTTTGTTCGTCATCAGATTCTTAAAGTTGTAAGTTCTAATATAGGCTTTCTGATATATATGGTTAAATTTGTATTAGTTTCTTCTAGGATTTCTGTGATTTTATTTTTAATTTCTCATTTAAGGTTTGTCTTTACCTGGTTTAGCCCAAATGTTCACTATCTTCATTGTAGCACTATGTCCGTGAGGGTATCGTCAAAGTAGAGGTATCTTCGAAGTAGTGTGAGGTATCATCGAAGTATGTTTCTATCCTTGATATATGTCTCAATTTTATTCATAGCTTTTCAATTTCATTGTTGTTTCCATGGTATTTTCTAGGGAATATATGTTGCATCTAATTTGGGTAATGCCCACGTCCACTTCAATCAAGTTCTTACATTTAAAGCTATCTCTCAGCTCTCGTACTAGATAACCTTTCATTTCAACCATGCTGCCCCTATGCTTGCTTCTTGGTGGAATTGAACAAGCTTTTCTACTGAAATTCCTTATGTATTACTTTGTAGTCGTAAAAAAAACTCACTGTTCTGGGTTTTTCTTGCTGGTTTTGGATCAATGGGGTCTCTCTGCCTCGTGACTTTTTCTTTCTGGGATTTGACAGCTCTACTCAATAAGTTACTTCATTAATCTTTACTTTATTTCTCCTTTTTCATAGTTCTTAATGAAAATACTGATGGCTTGATATGCACTTTCGTTAAAGCTCTCTTTTCCTGGAGCTCTCCCTATATGGTGTAATTATGTTATGTGATTGAGTTGATAAATAAATTCTTTATAGTGTTCAAAATTCATCATTTTTTGGTATTTGGTATTTCTTGGTGAACTCTAATATATAGCTTGGGACAAATTAATTAGTTTTCATGATGTTGAGATGGTTAGAGTTCCTCGTACACGTAAGTTTCGCTGGGTTGGACCTCATGCTTTTTTTACTACACCAATTTCTAGCTAGGTGAAATTGAGAAGGGTTCACGTTCGTGACTTTGAGCAGGAGCTAGATTTACGTCATTCGAGCATTGGAGTTCTAAAGTTGGTGAGTTTTTGTGTTCGCTGCTCGTAAGCTTAAGGTTATTGTTTTGGTAATTTATGCGGTTTTTGTTTGAAATTGGTGTGTTTTTTGGGTTGTTACTCTCTGTAAAATTTGAAGAGGAGAAAGTTTGATAGGCTCAAGTCGTTGGGGGTTTCTATTTTGTTTTGTTATAGACTTCTGAAAAATCAGACTTGATTTTTTACTTTCTTATTGATGATGTCTGTGTAGATTCAAAATAGTTATCTGTGTTTATTTTACAAATTGACCACCGTGTTAATAGGACTTAATGTTTGTCTTATATGATAAGTTTTTTGTTCTTTTTTTCTTCCAAGTTGGCTGTGAGGGGCTCACTTTCTTAGCATGCTCCCAAGTTGAAATGCCACATTTGATAGGCATTGAGGTAATCATTTCCGCTATACAATGCAGCCAATAAACCCAATTTGAAATAATATTTAATTCGTTGATTTTTAGTTCCTTTGCAGGATAGCTGATGTGCTCATCGATTATCTTGATGAGTCGAATGAAGATTTGGTCAAGGAAAACTTTTATAATTTTTTACGAGGTACTTCTTTCCAAATACAATTATCATGCTGATGTTACAAGTCGCCATAATCATTTTCTTTGTTGGTATGTGGATGTTATTTGTATGATTTAGAATGTTGATTGTGTAGAGTACTAGAAACATTATATTCATTTACTTTAAGGCATTATTACCAGTTTATGACTCTGCGTTTCTTTTGTATAATCTATTAATGGAAAAGAGATATTTAGCATGATATCATGTTCTTGAACTTGCTTGGAAGAGTATATATTTAATCACAAGTAGCCATTGGCATCCACCCTCCTTTCAGTTTCCACCTTTTCATATTTAGGGATTACATTGTGTGCTCCTTTTTGTTTAAACCAGAGATAACATGTTTACTAACATCCTGAGAGAGATGATAACTCCACCAAATATTATTAGCAAAGTCTTGAGTGTTGTGATTGGTAACAGTTCTAAAGTGAGTGATGATAGACCAATCTCATTCTTTTCCCATTTAATCATAACTCAAATCCAGTAAGAAAACCCATTTCTCAGATTTTGGATTAGAAAATTAGAGATTGAATTTTGGTCTGATTCTGTATTATTTTCTTCACCTTTTTATGATTTGATCGTTTTGGATGGCTGAGGCAGATGACAGTATTAAAAGGGAGAATCCAAGGAAAATACGTGTGGCATTGGGAGCTTTTGGGAGATAGTAGCTTTAGTATAGTCAATTTGAACCCATTAGTTCCCCTTAAATTATTATAGAAAAGAGAGGGAATCGTTCCTTTTTGGGGGCAGTGAAAATTTCTTTCTTTTTCCCATTTTTATGTGTCACGGGAAAGCTTTAGGCTTATGCATGAACCTTGGGTTCGATGAAAGGAGGAAGCATATGAGGAAGAAAGGAAATAATATTTAGAAGAAACAATGCAACTACCAAAGAAGAAGTTTTGTCCTGTAGATCCAATTAAGAAGTGACACATTGTTACATGGACTCAATAGGTGCTCTATTTTTTTTACTTAAATATTTACTTGATTTTTTTTTTCAAAATTAATTTTCCCTCTTTGGTGAATCTTGGGACTTTTTTGATATGAGTATTTGAATTTCAAGAGGATGATATATTGAGAGAGTAGATTACTTGTTCTGATTTGGGTACTAGTTTTTTAGTCGATGTTCTTACTGATAATAATGTTTTCAGTTGCACTTTATGAGATGGGGTAGCCAGTAGGTAATCTCTTTCTCTTTATATGAGTTAACCCATATTCTCCCATGTATCTATCAGTTTGCATGTTGTGAAACTGATTTTTTTTAGTTGTTCTCCTATTGATTCTTGATAAATAATGTAAAGTGAGACAAATATTTATATTTCTTACTCACATTATTTACAAAAATATGCAAAGCATGTTGGTCTAAGTAAGAGACTCCCAGATTAAGATAGTCTTTTGGCATTTTCATGATAAAAAATCCTGCACAAATGATACTTCTGCTCTCTTTAATTTTTCTTTTTATATACGTCTGTCGAAAATCAAAATTGTTCTTTTTATTTATGACTAACATCATATTTATTTCCATAATTAGAAGATAATTACTTTCTTATTGGGTTTATTTTAAGCTAAATTAATCTGACTATAAGTAACTGAAAGTTCATGTTCTATTGATTTTGGCAGCTGAGAAGCTAAGTTCTGAAGCATGTCACTGTGAAATGGTTATATAGGAAATATATGCATGACATTTCTGTTCTTTCTTGAAACAAGAGGTCTTTAATTCTACCTCTAGTTGGACTGACATCAGAGTCTAGTATGTAGTATCACATCATGCTTGGCCGTGTTTCTAATACTCTTATCGCTTATCATTCGGTTGGTTTTGCTATCTACTAGGGAATTACTGATCAAATGGATGAGATACTCATTATTATAGTGTTCTTTAGCTTTAATCTTATTGCCTTTTTGCTTTTATAAATATCTTAGTTAATCTTAGTCTTTGATTGATCTGTTTGTGGTTGAAATATATGAAGACTATGAGGATGAGGTCCCTCCTTATCTTAAATATTATGCTGTAATCCTTTTATTTTTTCTATTTATTGTACTCGTTTGTTGTTTGCTAAAAAAATGGAATAAACTCTTCTAAATCTCTAGGCCATGATGGTTTCACCGTTGTCTTCTTTCATCAAAATTGGAATATCATCAGTTCAAATGTTATCACTATGGTTCATAGGTTTTTTAATACTTGCTCCTTTCCTTCTAACACTAATCTTACGCACATTGTTCTCATTCTGAAAGTGAATTGTCCTAGGAATATGTCTCAAGTTCGTCCTATAAGTCTTTGTAATATCTCTTTATAAAATTATAACTAAGATTCTTACGAATCGTCTAAGAAGAGTTATTGATAAGATTATAGGAGTTGGTCAAAGTACTTTTATTCCTGGTCGTCAAATTATTGATAATGTAATGATTGCACATGAGATTTTGCACTCTCTTCGATTCTAAAGAAAGGGAAAAAAGTGATGTGGCGATCAAAAGTGAGTGGAATTTTCTTCTAGCGGCCATGGAGAAGTTTGGTTTTTCTGATAAATGGAGGAAGTGGATTTTTGAATGTATTTCTACTGTTAAATATAGTATCTCCCTGAATGGTGGGCTGAGTAAAATTTTTTCCCTGAGTAGAGGTCTGAGACACGGAGATCCTCTTTCCCCGTTCATATTTATTATCTATGCTGAAGTTCTTTCAAGGATGATCATTAGGGCTGATGATATCAGCTTGATTTCTTTCTTCTGAGCCTCTACGTCCAGTCCTGGTATTTCACATATGTTATTTACTGACGATTCTGTGATGTTTTGTAAAGCTTCTGACGCTGAGATTGTGACATTATTGGATATCCTGAGTAAATATGGCGTAACATCAGGGCAAGAAGTTAATAAGCAGAAAAGTTTAATTGTCTTTGGTAACAACATTTCCCATTTTAGACAGGATGACCTTGGTGGCCTGGCAGGTATGAGATGAGCAAATTTGTTAGAAAAATATTTAGGTGTGGAGACTGATTTTGGTGTTTCAAAGACTGAGGTTTTTAGAAGCATTATCTATAGAATCATTCGGCATGTATCACGATGGTTAGAGAAATTCTTATCTTCAGCGAGTCGTGAAAGTTTAATCAAATCTATAGCGGTGACCATTCTCAGTTATACAACGTCTTGCTTCAAGCTTTCGATCACTATGTTTAAGCCTCATGTAGGCTACATGAGTACTACACAATGGTCGTATAAGCCAAGTGTATGCTACATGAGGACTACATAAGGATTGTGTAAGCCTCGTGTAAGCTACACGAGGACTACACGAGGGTCGTGTAAGCCTAGTGTAAGCTACACGAGGACTATACGAGGGTCGTGTAAGCCTCATGTAGGCTACACGAGGCCTACACGAGGGTCGTGTACCCCTTGTGTAGTCTACACGATGACTATATGAGCATCATGTACATTTCATAATCTTATGTTTACCTTGAATTCTCTATAGGTTATGGCTTTGTCAAAGATGTAACTAAGATACGTCCATGACGTTAACAACATTTCAAAAGCAAGGGTCAATGCAAAGTGCAATACCGACTGTAAAAAGGTTATCAAGATCAAGCTGACAACTACTAAACTCTCCCTATTTAGGGAGACATGCTTTGGTCATCTCCTTAATCTCCCATCCCTGATGTTTTCAGCAACTGTGTGCCACCAGGTGCTGGCCAAAGAGGCCGAATATGTGGACCACACTCCATCTGAGGAGGAGATCCATTTTCTTATCAATGAGGAGCCACTATGCTTCTCCAAGAGGGAGTTCTCTTTGATTACCAGACTAAAGTTCGGTGGTGCCCGGGATGAGAAGAAGACCCGTGGTCCCAACAGACTCTCTGATCTGTACTTTCTCAAAGCCCAATTAATAACCATGGCTGAGTTTGAGGAGAAGTTAAAGAGCTCTGAATATAAGTCAGATTCTAATGCGGTCAAGATGACTCTAATTTATTTACTAGAGCATTTTGTATTGGGGAAGGAGAACCATACCTTAATTGAGAACAGTTAGTTGGTTTTGGTTGACGACCATGAAGCGTTCAACCAATATCCGTAGGGAGACCCAAAATAATGAAATCATTATTAGCTGTGAAAAATACAAATGTTGTTTTTGATGATCTTAAAGATCAAGAAAAAAATAGAGAAATCCCCCGCTGCTGTTCATGGGTATTCACTCAATGGATGTCCATTTACCTTCTAGGTACAATTTATTTAATTTTATGTAGAGATGTATTGAATTATTTATGCGCTGAATACTAAATTACTCTCTTTTGTTTAAATAAGCATGTGTATTTGAAACTATCCCATTGGTGGGTAGTTTGTATGGTAACCAGGTTTCGACGAAGGTGACAAGGACTCTCAAGTGGTGTCCGACTACAATAGTACTGGTTGAGAATCTACAAAAAGAAATATTTCGAAGGAGAATGTATGTTGGTGAATTATGTTGACAAGTTAATTTATATAGTACTTTCTCATATACTAATTTCATTTTTAGTTGACAGTTCTTTCCTTGGTCCCTACTGAGGAGGAAGAAGAAAAAAAGCTTCTCGAGATCAGTAGTTGGAGAGAAGGTATGTTCAAAATAATCTTATTCTTCTTGAATACGGACCTCGTGTAGACTACATGATGGTTACACTGACTTCGTGTAGTCATCGTGTAGTCTACACGATGGTTACACTGATTTAGTGTAGTCATCGTATAGTCTATACGATGGTTACACACTACACGTGATCTGCGTAACTGATCTTGTAGTCTACATGATTGTTACATGAGGTCAATGTAAACACATGTAGTCTACAGGATGACTACACGGACCTCGTGTAGTCTACACGATGACGACACGGACCTCGTGGAACAATCGTGTAGTCTACACGATGATTACATGAGGTCAATGTAACCATCATGTAGTCTACACGATGACTACATGATGTCCGTGTAACCGATCTGTAGTCACCATTTTTCTGTTTTGTCTGCTTAATCTTAATATTACATGTTTTTTTTAATCGACGCCTCCTTAGTCACCCTTTCCAATTGAAGATGGGGGTAATGAGGAGGATGAGAAGCCCATTGAAAAAGAAGAGGAGAAGAAGAAGAGGAAGAGGTCAGAAGAGGCCAGTAAAAAAAGTGGAAAAGAAGGTTGTGAGGAAATGTCTGATTGGAATGGACCAAAAGATCACTTCAATGGACAAGAAGATTTTGTCCATGCAATCAGACATTTATTTTACAATTTCCCAAATCAAAATTTTGGTGGATCATTTGGTAACATCGAGGCCAGATGATTACTCATTCTATCCTCGATCTGATGGGGAGGAGATGGAGATTGAGAAGGAAGAGAAAAAAAAGGAAGAATGTGAGAGAGAAGAAAAAGAAGAACATATGGTAGAGAAAGAAGAAGAAAAGGAGATGGTGGGAGAGAAGAAAAAAGAAGAAGAGAAGGAACAAGAAAAAGATGAAGAGAAGGAAGAAGAAAAAGAAGAAGTGAAGGTAGAAGAATAAGGAAAAGAAGAAGAAGGAAAGAAGGATGAAAAAGAAGAACATATGATAGAGAAAGAAGAAGAAGAGGGTGGGAGAGAAGGAAAAAGAAGAAGAAAATGAAGAAGAAAAAGATGAAAAGAAGGAAGAAGAAACAGAAGAAGCGAAGGTCAAAGAAGAAGGAAGAGAAGAAGAAGAAGAGAATGGAGGTAATAAGGAAAAGGAAGGTGAGGGTGAAAACAAGGAAGATGAAGAAAAAATAGATGGGAAAAAATAAGAAGGAGAGAAAACAGAAAAAGAAGAAGAAAATGATGAAAAAACAAAAAAAGAAGAAGCAAAAGAAGAACAAAAAGAAGAAGAAGCAAAGGAAGAAGAAGAAAAAGATGAAAAAATAGAAGAAAAAGAAATACACAAAAAAGAAGAAGCTGAAAATAAAGAAGGGAAGAAGATGAAAAAAATAAGAATTAGAAGGAATAAAGTGGAAGAAAAAGAAGAAATAAAAAAGAAGCAAAAGAAGAAAGAAGAAGAAACAAAGAAAGAAGAACAAAATGTTGCATCGATAATATTTGCATTGATGGATTCAGTTCGATCAATAGAGCAGTCCAACGATGGAGAAGAAGAGCTCGTCTACCTTGCGGAACCTAATAAGAGGAAGATAAAAAGATCTTGGGTCTTCGAGTCACCTAATTGAGAAACCGAAAAGGTTGAAAATAAGAAGCAGCGAAATAAAAAAGTTGATGATAATATCGTTGCAAAAATGGACATCAAACCTTTTCAAGCAATATGGTGATGTATCTTCAGAGGATGAAGCCCGTTTTAAAGCCTGGTTCAAATCCCCAAGGGCAAAGTAAGTTTTGTAATTTTCTTGTACACTTCTTCTTCTACATGATGGTTACACTGACATGGTGTAGTATACACGATTGTTACACTGACATCGTGTATACTACACGATGGTTACACTGACCTCGTGTATCCATCGTATAATATACACGATGGTTACACAGAACCCGTGTATCCATCGTATAATATACACGATAGTTACACTGACATTGTGTAGTAAGCCAATCATGTATCTAATTTTGTTCTATAATTACGTCGTACAGGAACGAGAAAGTAGACGTTGGATTTTGCACTGTTGCCCTTACCTGGTTCAAAAAACTAGTCTCTTCACTTTATCGATGGCTAAAGTCAGATGTAAGATGTTATTTATAATTTTTTTAATGTGGTATTCAAAATAATTATAAATATCTTAACTAATATTTATTACGTTGCAGCATATCGATGCATACCTTGAGCACATGAGTAAGGATTTGCAAGAATACGATCCTCATATCAGAATCAGTGTTGCTGATTTGATTACGCAACTAATTAAGATTTGTTTTTGAACTTAAAGATGTGCACATCATAGTCTATACGAGGTCTTCATGGGCCTCGTGTAGTCTACACGAGCCCTTCACGGACCTCGTGTAGGCTTCGTGTACTCTATACAACCCTTCATGAGCCTTGTGTAGACTTCGTGTAGTCTACACGACCTTTCACGGGCCTTGTATAGACTTCATGTAGTCTACACGAGCCTTTCACGAGCCTCGTGTAGACTTTTTTTAGTCTGCATAAGCCCTTCACGAGCCTCGTGTAGACTTTGTGTAGTGTACACACTCCCTTCACGAGCCTTGTGCAGACTTCGTGTAGTCTACACATACCCTTCACGAGCCTCGTGTAGATTTCGTGTAGTCATCATGACCATTTTTATTGATGTTGAGGATTCAAAATTTTTTCGTGACATTACAAGAGAACCTGTCTGGCCGAATAACAGAGTTTGAGCAAGATCCCGCAGGATGTGATATTGACGTTGATGATTAGCTACGGTACCTGGTCTTTGGCTTGCAAATGAGTTTTGAAAGGGGAACAGTCGGATAAGGTTATCTTTCCAATGAATGTTGACGGCATTCATTTGATTGCGGTTGAGCTTGATTTGATTGGCCAGTGTATTCATATTTATCACGCCATATCAATGCTCCTTGTACAATGAAATAATGAAACCTTTCATGAAGATTGTCCCTTAGCTTCTTCAAATGATGAACATATATGAGAGAAGACATGAGGTTAATCCCAAAGATGAGTGGAAATATGAGATCATGAAGTGTCCAAAACAAGAGAATGAGTAAGTGAAATATATATATTTTTTGAAAATCCACTTAAAATTTCATACATATTATTTAATTGTGTTTTTTCATTTCATGTATTTTATAGGTTCGATTGTGAGGTATTCACCCTTAAGTTTGTCGAAGCCTTGGCATATGGGAAGAACTTACAAGAAATAACTCAACAACAAATGCCAGAATATCGAAGATGAATTGCAATTGAGTTATTTGCACGTGGCAATGTTAAACTGAAATAATTTTTATATATTTTGGATTTTTATTATAGTTTTAAATAATTTTGATATATTTTATACCCTCAATTTGAAAAGTTATTTACTATATGTTTAGTGCAGGCTTCATGTAACCTACACGATGACTTCACGGGTATCGTGTAGACTACAAAATGACTTCACGGGTATCGTGTAGGCTTAGTGTAGACTACAAGATGACTTCATGGGCATTGTGTAGTCATCGTGTAGATTACAAAATGATTTCACATGCTTTGTATAGTCATCGTGTAGTGTACACGAGGGCTTTATGTAGCCTACACGATGAATTCATGGGAATCATGTAGGTTTAGTGTAGACTACACGATGACTTCACGGGCATCGTGTAGTGAACATAAGGGCTTTTTAGCCTACATGATGGCTTCACGGGCATCGTGTAGGCTTAGTGTAAACTACACAATGACTTCATGAGCATTATTAAATTTTATGACATTATTAAATAACAAACACGAGTATATTTCTATACAAATATTTAATTTAAGTCTACAAGGTCATTATTTATATTTAAGTGGCTTGCTCATCCCGTTGAGGAATTGAATTTCTGCACGTTTGTCAGTTGTGGCCAATTTTTCACAACGTTTACACTTCCTTCTCACTACTTACTCACCTCTAGATGGAATTCTCTACATCTTAGGTCTGCCACTTTGCGTCCTCGTTATAGGTGGTAATACCATATTTTCATGAAACTCCTGGCTGATGACCTAATCTGCTTGATCCCCGAGAGGAAGTATTGTTTTAGCATACACAACAATTAGAGCCTCATTTTTATAGAACCTCGAACACATACTGTATGTGGAAATATTATGCTGCCGACATGCACCCAACGCATGCATGCATGGAATTTGACCAAGATGAAAGTCTCTGCACGTACAACTCTTAAGATGCAAGTTGACCACTGCTTGCCGACTCCCACTGTAACATGAAACTTATGGATGTCGGAAGGAAACAATGATAGTGTACGTGATGCAAGATTCTTCTTATTAAGCTCAGTCTCAACCCAATCTGTCATCTACAGGGTGATTTGACAGGCAACCGTCCATCATTCATAGAACCATCATCGTAACATGTCACGGATAAGTTCTATATGCATGTAATGGGAAGCTTTCTAGCATCCTTCAAAACCTCATTCAAACATTCCATGATATTTGTAGTCATTATATTGTATCGCCTTCCATCAAACTGGGGACGTGCCCAACTCTCAACTCCCCCCACCGACACGTATTGAGAGATATCTGGAAATGCATATGTAGAAAGAGCATCAATTGATCAAACTCTGATTGACGGTATACCTTTGCTGCTTTAAAAAATAATGCGACTGCATCTTCCTCACTACAGTGTGCCGTGAGCCAGCACATTGTCTCAAGGCACCACTGTAGTGCCATGTGGCACTACAATGTTACGCACTCACTATAATAGTGCCACTGACACCACAGTAGTACATGTCAATTTCTTATACCCTATCAGCATTTGACACGTGACAATTATTACGAATTAAATATTTATTTTAATCAGATAATTATCGAGATATCAATTTATTCAAAATTAACATATCTGATTATCCCTATCAACTAACTTATTTGTTATTTCACAAATAACAGATTTAGTTTATTTAAATTATTATCTAATAATAATTTAATTATCTAATTTCATAAATTAGATATTCTGTCTCATATCGATAATTATATATATATACTTTTTGAAAATTATATTTAAATATATAAAATAATTTAATTAATTAATTCTTAATTGATTAATCACACATAATTATCTCATAATTATGTACTTGCCTCAAAATAAAAATTCATTTTACAAGTTAGTCCTTTTCCTATGTGCTGAAATATTCACACCCTAGGCAACGTAGTATAGATGTGACTTAAGAATCATGGACCATAATCCTAAGCTTCAATAAACCAGATTATTAATTAAACTCTTTAATTAAATAATCTTATTTATGAATTCTATTATCATTCCACTATAAATATGGAATTGCACTCTTAGAGATTATAGAATTTATAGAGTATTATCATGTAGTCCATTGACATAATCATTTCATGTAGTTTTATCCTCCAATTATTGGTTCGTAAATTAGAACTGGTCAAAATTATCATTTTACCCTTCTAATTACCTCTTGATCTTTAAGTACCAATTAATCCACTAGTGAATGACAAATTCGTAATCTTATCATAAATTTGAGTTCAATAACTATTCAGTTTCAGAATTAACACTTAAGGGAACCAATATACAATCTGTTAGTAAAGCTTAGATTCTAAATGTTGTAAGATCATGTCTCCAGCCATATATATCATTGAATCTTTAAAATAAAAGTCACTAATCTAATTAACAAACAGACTTTAATGAGTGAATCAAAAAATCCAGAACACATGCATAGGAGTTCATGACTACTCACGATTCAGACTAATCTACATATGATCATCGAGTTGATGCGTATTAAATCTTTATGATAAATAACACATTAATAAATATATTAATTCACATCGGTCATGTCATATATAATCTTTTTATATAAAATACATTCACTAAGATATATATCCCCATCAATGATTTGGATCTAGATCGCACGCATTCATAATGCTTAGTGAACCGTACTAGCAACTATTCATTAAAGATTCCATACTTTAATATGTTGCTGATAATTTTATTCATTATCTATGATCTTAATCCTCTCATACTAGTATAAGATCATAGTCTCATTAATGAATATGAAATTTTTAGATATTTATATAAATTATTCAACAATAATTTAAAAGAACAAACTCGATGATCATATAATCCAAGCATCATAATTGTCCCTAACATTCTTAGGGGCGTTAACAATGGGCTTCTCAGGACATTCTTCGATAAGAACAAACTTATAGTTCTCACAAATCAGCATTAAGTTCATATTTGATTTCCAATGTACGAAATTATCACCGTTCAATTTTTTAAGAGCGAGTAAAGAAGTAACAGGGTTGCCCATAGTAGACATGATATGGATAAATACAATTTAAAACATACATGATTCAATATAATTGATAAATATCTAGAATTTAAAAAGTAAACGTGATGCATGAATGCAATCATGATAAACACATAATTTTAGCATTTACTAATCACGATAAAATAACCCAACGATTAATATGCTGCCTTAGGGTCAGTCTGATTAACCTTACAGTGTCTATGAGATATTCTCATTCTTATTAATTAAAACGTAAAATATCTCATATTTTCCCTTTTAACAATAAGGTATCGCTTGTTCGTTCAAGTTAGAACTATCCACATAAAAGCTTAATTGTGACTTGGTGAGTGTAACCCATCATTTCATGACTTCATTTAGAATATGTCGCCTTAGGGTCGGTCAAAATTAAACTATAGCACTTCCTCCTATCTTCTTAAGAAGTCCAACCTTGGTATTGGTACAGCTCGAAACCTTCGTTAGGAGGATGAAAACAAAGCCATCTCGAGGCCCTCACTGCACATCACGATGTTGTACTAATGATTGAGACCATAAGTTACATTGACATGTAAACCTTCTCCCACTCACTATTTTAAGATAATGTGTTTCTATTTTAACTAATCAATCAATTCTAAATTAATTACTAGTTAAAATAATAATTCTATGAATATTTAATTATCAATTAATTGAATCTCATTAGTCTAAGTTCATTTAACTGTCTAAAGCACCTAAATCATAATTAGGTGAACCTACATGAACTAATTAATTATATTCATCAAACTTTAATAAAACTCTTTTACTAAAGTCGGTTAACCTAAAGATTACTATAGCCTTTAATGTGGTGTGATTACCAAGTTTTAACTAGTTAAAACCTAGATGTTTACATGCAATTAATTTTATAAACAAATAGATATAAACATATTAGGACAATCTTAATAAATCATGTTTCTACAGATGAGATGCATGATTAAATAAAACTGTGAGATATTTATGTATGGCATGCGATTGACTAATGCATGGACATGTTTTCAAACATAACAATTACACAATTATTTAACAAATAAAATAATTATGGACCGAGTGACTATTGAGTATTTCTAAATTACAATCCTTGAAATAAAGAAATAAAATTACAAAGCGGACATCAAGAATACGTATTTCTCAAATATTGCATTCTCCTCCTAATATCCATCTTCATAATCTTCAAACTTTGAACAAAACCCTTTCTAATTAGAAAAAAACTATTTTTCTTAGTTAAAACAATTTCTATAATTATCCCTTTTAATATAGTTGACTTTGATTTAATCAAATAAACACTTTATTTGATTTGATCAAACTGGGGTCAAACCCAATCAACATATTAATTTTTAATTTTCATAAAATAAAAAATAATAATTAATTTTAAAATTACATTAGTTTTAAAATTTAAATGGATAATTAGAAGAGTTTGGGTTTTAATGAAACACTTAGGTGATATAGTTGGTTGCATGGTTTGTTGAAAATTTTCCTAAAATGTGACAACAGTTATCACTGATGATAGGACTCTCCGATCGCCACCCATCACCACCGTTGCCCGTCTCACTGTCGGCAGCCGCCTGTCGTACTGGACTGCACTGTTTATCATCGGTACAGTACCGCTGACACTGTTCACCTCTACCGGAATAGTAAATTTCCAGCGTGAACAATTTTTTCAAGGATGAACATTGTTTTCGCTTGAACAGTAAATCCCTGCCATTCACCTCATGCGTTCTTCGATTTCTTGCGTTAAAAATAATTAAAATAATATTCAAAATAAAATTATAAAAATTCCTACGCCTCAATTCGGCTTACACAAGATCTAGGAGAAATTAAAATAAAGTCAAACCCAATAATCACCATATAATTTACGATCCATTATTTTTCATACATTCAAAAAATATAACCATCCATCATCATACATATATCTTATTATATGAATAATGCAAGAAAACCCACACAATAATTAACATATAAATATATAAAGATCACTCTGATACCACTTGCTGGTCGTCGCGGCACATGCATGACAGAAGGGTGTAGGCGCATGGCCTTTTAAAAAAAAACTTATAATAAAAAATGAATTTTTTAATAAAACAAAACCAGTGCAACATCATGATAACCAAATAAAAACTTTTATTGAAAACTCTATTTCAATCAGTCAAGAATCATATACCTTTTGTAGTCTATATCAAGTATCCTTGTAAAAACCGATCGATCCTCCGTTCTCATAAAATCGTTCCAACGATCAGTAGACTCTGAGATCCACACCAAGATCTTCTAAGTCAATCCTTAATACATTGGGACATGTGTGGGCACGTACAGAATTACAAGA
The DNA here is from genome assembly GCA_003255025.1 of Datisca glomerata. Taxonomy (NCBI): domain Eukaryota; kingdom Viridiplantae; phylum Streptophyta; class Magnoliopsida; order Cucurbitales; family Datiscaceae; genus Datisca; species Datisca glomerata. The sequence continues at coordinate 176,864 of QANY01003637.1, forward strand.
CACTTTTTTTATCTCTAGATGTTCTCAACACATGAGATATAAAGATATATTGAGAATGAATTTAGTGAGACGATTCTCTAAAAGAACGTGATGATTATTCTTTTAGAGATTTGATTAACGTTTTATCATAGAAGAAAATCTCTCTCACATCAATCGTGTTCTAAATTCAACTCTTGATTGGCGAACTGATGATTTGATCAACTGATTCTCTCCTTTTCGTTCAAATAAGCAAGGCCATTAGAATAATATCTGTATATATTCTAGATAATGATGTATCAGATTTTTAGGGATAAACTGAAATAATATTTAATTATAAAATTACCAATTGTAGTGAGACTCACTGCAATTATGCACAATTGTAGTGCCACATGACACTGCAGTGTGCCGTGAGCCAGCACAGTGCGTCACGGCACCACTTTAGTGCCATGTGGCATTATAGTGTTGCACACTTACTACAGTAGTACCACGTGACACCACAATAGTCTATGTTAATTTCAGACACTGATATGCCTCACGACACCACTGTAGTGCCATGTGGCACTATAGTGTTGCACACTTACTACAGTAGTACCACGTGACACCACAATAGTCTATGTTAATTTTGGACACCCTATCAGTGTTTGACACGTGACAGTTAATGTGAATTAAATATTTATTTTAATAAGATAATTATCTAGATATTAATTAATTCAACATTAATATATCTGATTATCCATGTCAACTAACTTATCTGTTATTTCACAAATAACAGATTTAATTGATTTAAATTATTATCTAATAATAATTTAATTATATAATTTCGTAAATTAAATATTCTGTTTCACTTATGGTGAGTCTTAACCTGAGTTAAAAGTTATGACCTCCAGAAGGTGGATTGTGCGTGCGACGGTCCATTTCGTTCTAAAAACTCCAACGCTACACCGTCCGCGTCAGCTGCCCTTAAAAGATGGTGTCATCTAAGTAATTGTAGTGAATATGGGTTTCTTTCTTCGTGCTGGAATTCAATATGTATGCCTTTGGTATAAGCTTCCAACACAAACTTATAATGAAAATGGTGGGGTTCATGAATTTCATTGATGCGTCTTTGTGACAGTACATTGATAGAAACCCAAATTTCAAACATTTTCAACTTACTCATCCTAAAGAATCTAAGTTTCCTTCGTGTTTGGGAGGAGGAAAAGGGAACGGGTTCCGGTTGTTTGTTGAATTCGGGTTTAGGGTGTGTTTGGTTTTGGATTTATGATATTTGGGTGTGAAATGGCATTGCTTTGAACGCACCAAATCGATCTCGTTTCGTTAAAGTTAATGGAAGAATTGACGGAATTTACTTTAAAGTTTAAAGTATAACTTATATTATTTAAGATTTAAAGTGTAACATTTTAAAGCGTAAGATTTAAAGTGGCTAATACCAATATTTGGAGGGAGTGAAGTAAAATTTTCCCTTATCTGAAATATTGTTACGGGGCGATACTTGAGGGCTCCTAGATGCTTGCCACATTTTTTAGGACCTCGTCCCCCTTATCCTAAACACTCCAAAACTAGCCTCAAGAATAGCTAAAAAAATCATCCATAAATAGTTTTGCTCGGTACCACACAATGTTAGAGCATGACTTTACCACGTCAAAGTCATCATTGAACATGCAGTGAGCTTTACACGTGACTGGTTGAGAGTTTTAGTAAAATGTATGTCACTAATTATCACTTACCATGTTAGTGTCATATTTTATTTTCGGTCGACTATATTGTATTTAATGCACACCACCACTCTGTTAGCATCTATGAAACAACAACACTAGCGAAGGGACAGAGTGTACGTGTCAGACACTGACACGCCCCGACACAAAAATTATGTCTAAATTTTTTTTCCCATTTTAAAGGACACGTATCCGACACATCTTGACACTCTTTCAACACGTTGTTTAATACTTTCTTAAATAATATATAGTATATATAAATGGGGCTAGAAGGGGAGAAACATTTTAGATGAAAATTGTCCCTACTATTTGATAGAATTTCTTAGTTATTTTTCATTAATGTTAAGGTTAAATATGACTCATTTTAATTTAAATTGTAAATAATCAATTGTATGAAATTAATTTTATAGTCTATATTATATTAAAACGGGTTTGAAGGGGAGAAACTTTTTATTTCCCTTTTTACCCCTCAAGCTCCCTTAAAATATCCTAAAAATTAGGTATTTCGTCCATTTTTTCATTTACTTCATTTTAGTAATTTTATTGAATGGGAGAAACTTTTGATTTCCCTTTTTACAGCTCAAGCTTAAAATTATTGAAAATTGAGTAAATGAAAAATATGCAAAATACCTAATTTTTAGGATAGTTTAAGGAAGCGTGAGGGGTAAAAATGAGAAATTAAAATTTTCTCCCCTTTATGCCCATGTAAATATAGTATGTATATATAGATATAGATATAGATAAATAGTTTAAAAACTAAATATGTTTATAATATTGATTTCAAGGTTTTCTTTTGTATACAAGCAATATTTAGTTTTTAGTTAATAGAAATTTGTTTGTTAGCAATTTATAAAATTTATATTTTGCAACAATTATGTTGTTAACAATATGAAAATCCATAAAAATGAATTTGATAAAAATATTGATATATGTATAAAAAATCTATTAATGCGATAATAATTTCTTAAAAAAATGATTCTCTAAATTATTCAAAACCAATGATGTATAAAATAATTCAGGCATCTAGATTTCAATTCAACACATCTTATTTTATGTGCATTATGTTCGAGTACTAAATTTTTAGTGTTATATTTTTAGATTTCTAATGAGTCACTAAGTACATAATATTATATATAACATTCAAGTCACATTATTTGACGAGTGTCTCATATTTTTACCAGTGAGTGTGATTGATATTTTATTTAATTCAATGTTTAATATAAAGAAAAAGTTAGAATATATTTCTTATTTTATAACGAATATGTTTAAGTCTTTTGCTATGTAGTTGGTGAATCAACAAAGAAACTAGACTTATCACGTTTAATGCACGTACGTTTATACTAGTAAGAAGATAAAAGAGTCTAAAATAAATAAAGTAAGATTTTAACTATAAGTAAAATAGAATGGAGGTTAAAAAAAGAAAAGAAAGAAATTTCAGCTTTAAATTAGATTAAAATCTAGAGAAAATGAATTTTTATGGCTTAGGAAAACCTCAATCTCTTCAATTATCTCTTCTAATGCATCTTAGCATTGTTAGTTTTATCAAGTATTGTAATTAGTTCTATTGAATCTTTGACACAAGTATATTGTACATGTAAAATTTCACATGACACGTGACAATATCTAGACCAAAAACTCCATCGAAGATAAGATAGAGTGAGAACCGTAAGATCAACTAGGCGGTTATGAAAAATAGACCAATCAGACAAAAGTACATAGATTGTCGATGTGGCAATCCAAAGAGAAGCTGAGCAAGACCATTTGATTGATCATACAGTCAAGATTCACTTGATTGTTATTGTTGATAAGCTAGATCTCAGAGAATCTGTTGATCCTATTTTCAGATAGAGTTAGATAAACTGTATCATTATATGAATGCCTATAAATAGGGGCAAAAGGTAACTCCAAAGGGAACAACAACTCTCAACATCTATTAGTCTTGTAAATCATTTCTCCATAATGAAATACTATCAAAATCTTCCCCTGGTTTTCTTCCCATTAAGGATCCACGTAAATCATGGCGTATTTATTCTCTCATTCTCTCTCTAAATTATTCTCTATATTTTCATATTATGATGTAAGAAATTCATTACTGTGTACATTTGGTGCTTTTATTTACATTTGGTGCTTTTATTGAGAGATGAGAAAAAATGCAAGAAATCCCTCCCTTAAATGCTTAAAACCAAATCAAACAACAGAAGCAGAAGAAGAAACAGATGCGGAAGTAGAAATGAAAATGACTATGGAACCGAAAACAGAGCGAAGAACGGTAAATTCACTCATTCATATTCGATTGATTTGAGAAATGGATGCGGAAGTAGAATTGAAAATGACTACGGAATCGAAGATAGAGCGAAGAACGGTAAATTCACTCATTCATATTCAATTGATTTATCTATTTTGTACAATTATTATTTAAAAAAAATTAATATTAACATAATTCATGGATTTGAATTTGTCAAATTCAACAACCACCATGAGCGGCTGTTTTCAATGTTGTTCTTGAATGATGTGATTGTGTCATTGTACATGATTGCTTGAATTTTGGTTCCATGTCAAGTATAGAAAATAAATTATATTACATTAGTGCAAAGGACAGGAAAGATAGTATTTGTAGGAAAAAAATTATTCCGTAATGGGAATGATACCTCAACATCTATCAGCATGATTTTAAAATATCAAGAGGCTCTTTTGCACCTTTGAACGTTTCATTTAAGTTTTTACGTATCACTCTTGCTTTAATCGTTCATTCTTGCTGAATTTTGAAATTAGTATGTACGACTATGCGTCACTTGTCATTGTGTAAATTTTCTTGAAGTTGTAGGGGAAAGCAAGGTGAATGGTTTATGGTAGGGCGAGTATTGGTTGAATTTGAGGTTAAGGTTTGGTTTGACAGGTTCTTATATTTATATGATATATATCTAGAAGTTTTTTTATTTGTATTTGTTTTGTATTTATATTTATTATGTTATTCAATAATATTAGAATAACTGTTATATAGATTTATTCATTAGTTTATCAGATTATTAATGGTATTCATAATTTTATGATAAATGAGGTTTTATATGATAGAGATTATCTAATAAATATGAAACCAAAAAAATATGCATTACAGTTGCGCAGGCGGGATTTAAGTGTAATCTTAAGGTCTCTACGGTACATGTACTGATATGGAAATAATAAAGGTAATTTTAGGGTTTATTATGAGATGATAAATGAAAGCGTTTTCTTGTATTATTACTTTTTAAATTTAAAACGGTCAGTCTATATCTTTTTGTGTGTTTTAAAATTTATGTTGTAATAATTAATGTTTCGTTAACAATTGTTTGAATTCCAAAATGGTAGAGATAATTCTATTGAGATATTCTTATTAGTTTATAATTTTAGTACATAATTGGAATGATATGAAAAGTAAAGATTTTGATTTTTCTTTTATCACTTTTCGAAGTTAAGTTGATATGGAAATTTACCATGTTTGAAATTTGTCATATTTGAAAATACGTGTTACGACTGATAGTGTTACGACTGGATAGGAGGGATTGAAGTAAAATGCTCTATATAAATGTTCAGAAATTGAAACTTAATAAATATGCATCATGACTGGAATCGCTGGATAAGAGGGATTTGAGTAAAATCATTAAAGTAAAATGCTATATAAATGTTCAAAAATTGAAACCCATAAATATACATTAGGGCTGGAATCACTGGATAAGCGGGATTTGAGTAAATTCTAAGGGTGTAATAGTTATTGTATATATCTTTGAAGAAATGCATGGGAGGGTTATTTAGGAATAATGATTATATAATTGGATGGTGTACTCCATAAAATCTTTTCTAGATTTCTAAGCTTTTGAAAGTGGTGGTCGACATGTCATTGTCGTGCCATACCTACGTTGTGTGTTAGTATCCGTACTTCTTAAGTTAGCATTACATAGTATTAGGTTATTTCTAAGGCCAATCTCTCCACTACCAGTAATAACTCCGCAATCATTTGAGGTAAAAGTCAAGTTTGGCCTCAACGAAACTATGCAAAAATACACTCAACCTACTGACTAAAGCATCAAACGCTCTTCCGTCAGGACTCAGCCTACTGGTGTGCTACTTAATTAAAGTTCTTTGTTTGCCTTTGCATGCAGGAGCTTGTTAAAAGAATTAATTCGATATATAAATTCGTTTTAACATGACATTTAAGCTTTGAGATAATTGAAAATTTAGCATGGTATTAGAGCGGGAGGCTATGAGTTCTAGTTCTCACATCAATAACATTCTTCCCTATTTAAAATTAATTGTCCATGTGTTAGGTCCATTAACAAATTTAAAAGGCTTACACGTGAAGGTGAGTGACAATTTAACAAAACTTAATTCAAATGTATAAATTCTCTTGAACCTAACAACTTAAGCTTTTGGGATAATTGACAATTGAAAAGAACTCAGCCTTCCAACACTAGATACGTCTGTGCTTGCTAGATTTGATCTACATCAGCTATTGTATTCTACAGTACAAGGAATAGGATCAACCTCAGTACCGGGCCAGCCGTAGAACTTTCCTATCTTATAGACTTATAGTGATGAAGTATCTAAAGGATCGATTTGACCCAATAGATGAATAGGGATCTTTTTTGTCGTTGTTGAGCAATGACAGAAACAACATTCAATTTAGGTCGTTCAGTCATATTTGATGACCCAAGCCGGGTTATGAAAAAGTAAAAAAAATATCATATTTCATTTTACACGTAGCAGTTAGGCCAGATCAGGTTCATCCAGATCTGAACAGATGACCATATCTTATCTAATTGCTCTCACATTGACTTTGCCAACGCTAGAGAAACTCTTTACCATATAAATGTGGCAAAAATAAAAAGTCAAGTTCTTTTTTTAATATTTTTTGTATCCTACGTGAGGAGGGATGTTGAGCCTTTGTCATTCCCTTTTGAACGGGAGAGGGTGGTTGCTTATATATGGATCATCCTTTGTGATCTGGACTATCCATACGAGAGTGAATACCTTCTCAAATAAAGCGCAACAGACAGAGAATATTCTTGAACTTGAGTAGTGACTATCTTGTATAAATAGGGGTGAATATCACCTCATAAAACACATAAGATTAAATGCAAACAAATTTCTTCTTGAGTACTTATTATTCTTCATCCTTATTTATTTTCACGTACTTTCATATTATAATTTTTCTCTACTCTTTGGTGCTTTAATTGAGATACGTGTTAGAAAACTCAAAAGTATAAGGCAAGATGTCGAGAATTGGATCTAACACGGTACTCAAAGATGAAAATGAGACAGGTCATGTCGACCAACCTGTTCAACAAACAGAAGTGTGAGAGGTCCAAGGGATGATTCAGACCATATTAGCTAGGTATGTAAGTGTTTTAGTTTGGTCCGATTTGAAGGACTTTGACTAACCGAACTGCAAGTACGGTTTTCTAATATTAGACATCGAACCAAACTAAAACGTTTACATAAAGTGAGCCAGACCAAACTGTATAAATTTGTTTCGGTTCAGTTCAGTCTTGCGATTTGAACGAACCAGAAAAAACAACAAAATCTACCCATAATGAAAAATGTAAGATGAGAGAAGCAACCAACGGAATGGATGCAAAATTTTGAGCCTTCAAGCCTCAAGCAGAATGCAAGATTTAAATATCTATACAGAGAATGGGTGAATAGAAAAACTTATTCTTGACTTGAACATTTCTCGAAATCGTGAGATTAAAATAAAAATTTGTCAACTTAAAAAGCCTATAAATATAATGGCAGCAACAAGCAGCTTATAATAATAGATGCGATTTTTGTATTTGTAAGTCATCCAATTTTTGTATTCACGTGTCTACAAAGGAGTTATCTTCATTTGTGAGGGCTTCTTAGAGAGAGAAAAAATGAGATGGAAATGGAGGGAGATGGTTCTTTTAGTCGGCGTCTCAGTGAGAGAGAGACTTGGGGTTAGGGGAAAATATTGAAGACTAGAAAAAGTGATAATCGTGAAAGATATGAGGGCAAATGAACAAAAAAAAGGAACATTTCAAACTCTTAACGAAAATGAAATAAACTCCAGGTTCATAGAGAAACATTTCAGAAGCTTTAGAAGCTTTTTGATGTGGATTTTTGAATCTTTAGGTTTAAACAAATGTGAGGTTTGATTTGGCGGTGATTTGAGAATCTCTCAATGAGAGATTTCATCTTCATCTTCTTTGTCTTGAATGTAATGAACTAGAGAGATGAAACGAAACTAGAGAAGAGAGAGGGAGAACTAAGAGAGAGAGAGAGATGGAACGAAACTAGAAAAGAGAGAGGAAGAACTAAGAGAGAGAGAAAAATGGAACAGAACCATAGAAAAGAGAGGGATAAATAAGAGAGAGAGGAGAGAATGAACCTGCGAGGAGTGGTTGGGAGGCTAGGGTTTAGGAAAATATTCTTTATATAGGTAGTGCAGTTCAGTTGGGTTCGACGTGGTTTCATAATGGGAACCACAGGTCGAACTGAATCGTAACTATTTTGTAAATCTTAAACCGAGTTGACCTATTTAAGAGACACACAAACACACACACACACACACACACACACACACACACACACACACACCTATCGAACCGTTGCAATTCGGTTCCGTCTAGTCAGTTTTGACGGTTCACACCCTTAATATTAACTGGGATGCAGAGCATGGAGAACTAGAATAATGAAGTCCTCTGTAATTCATGGATAACTATACGATATCACATCACAACTCTACAACGGGAACTTATAGCAATAGGAGCAAAGGTGAGTCAACGGACCAACACTAAGAAGAAGGAGAACCATGTGAACCAACGTGTTGAACGAGAGGCTCAGACTGCTAGACAGACTAACCCTGACGTAAGGCATAATGTGTAGTGGGATGATATCGAGATCAAGTCCAGAGATAACATAAAAGAAGCAGACGGGGAAAAATTACACGTTGGAGCCTATGACGAAAAAGGTAGTTAAGGAGATGCTAGAAAGAAATATGATGAAAATGTGGAAACTGATGAGTACAGGAAAAGCTAATCTAGAGTCGCTCACATTCTCATCTAGGTGTATAGAGATACTTACATCCCCAACCCCGAAGTATTTTATAGCCCCAAAATTTAGGTGTTATGAAGGCAAAACTCACCTGATGGATCATCTTAGGCGGTTCGAGAAAGTGATGGCTTTATACCAACATAAGGATGAACTCATGTGTCGAATGTTCCCAACTAGCCAAGATGGCAACGCATTAAAGTGGTATCATTCCTTTTCGTCTTGTTCAATTAATAACTTTACTACTATGTTGTCTATCTTTTTAGAATAATACTCCACATACCGCTTAGTTATGGAAGATTCCGAGTATCTCTTAGCCAGATCAATTAAGAATGAAGAATAACTACGAGAATACACACACCATTTAAAGACAAAATGGCCAACGTGTAGAACTATGGTGATCGAGTGGCAAGGTTAACTTTTAGACGAGGATTGGATCCAAAGTCCCCCTTGTTTGACGAATTATCAAAAGTAACGCCACTGCCAATAGATAAGACATTCCAACGTGCACATACAAACATTACTTAGGAGGAAGAAAACAAAAGTATGATGTAGTTATCAGAACAGAGGTTGAAAGAACATAGGAATGACCATAGTTCTCACTTAAGCAAGTAAAGGAAAAGGTCCACCCGAGGAACAACGTTTACACACCACTCATGATACATGTCAACCAAATACTCGAAGCGATAAAAAACAAGCCATGGTTGAAAAGACGAACACATTTAACAAAAGAGCCAAGTAGGGATAAAGATAAGTATTGTTCGTACCATAAAAGTTATTCTTGATTTTTGACAACCTAGATTTAGTAGATCATGACGGACAACACAACGATGCTCTGGTTATCTCTATTTAGGTCAGGAATTTCCTCTTGAGAAGAGTTTTGGTTGATGATGAAAGTGCTATTAATATCCTTCACCAATCAACAATAGAAAATATGTCAATGTGGAGCCTGAAGCTATAATTAACTGAACAATGACATGCTCGAAAGGAATAATATTACTCCAGTCAATGCTTATCCATTCAACCATTTGACGGAGTTCGTAGTAGTGGATGCACCATCCCCGTACAACGCCATATCAGGAAGAACGTGACTACACAAAATGAAACTCGTCCCGTCAACATATTACCAGAAGATAAAATACCTATAGCCTAGTAGATTTAAGACAATAAGGGGAGACCAAGGCACCGCAAGATGTTGCACTGCCTCAGTCTGAGGGCCCGTTAAATGTATTACCACTAAAAAGGAATCGAGGATCAATGAGAATAGACAAAAAGCTGCAGAAACAAATCATAGCAATTAAAGGGTGACGGAAAAGATGAGTCGTCAAATCCCAGATATGAAGGAACATGAGAGACATAGCTAGTACCCTTGGAAAATGGAAGCCAGAAAGTGACTCGAATAGGGGCCCAACTTAGCAAGGTGGAGAAAGTTGAACTAATAGATTTCTCTAGAAGGAACATAGATGTGTTCGCAAACACACCATGGAGAGGCTAAATACTACAGGGAAAATCATTTACCATAAATTGAATACTGACTTCTGTTAAATCAGTGAAGTAGAAAACGAGAAGCTTCGCTCTAGAGTAGAATGCAGCAATTAAAGAAGAAGTGGAGAAACTCTTAAATGCTGGCTTCATCAAAGAGTTTGATTATCCATAGTAGCTTGCCAACGTCATGTTGGTAAAGAAAAAGAATGGAAAATGGAGGATCTGTGTGAATTTTATTGATCTAAACAAAGTCTACTAAAAAGATGAATATTCATTACCGAGAATGGACCAGATGGTGGATATCATGTTTGCACACAAACTCCTCAACTTCATGGACGCATATTTAAAGTACAATCAGATGAAAATGTTCCCGCCTGATTAAGAAAAACTTCTTTTATAACTTGGTAACTTATATTCTGTTATAAGGTGATGTTGTTCGGGTTGGAAAACATAAGTTTAATGTGTCAAAGGAAAGTGAACAAAACTTTCTGTGATTAAACTGGAAAAATGATGGAAGTATATGTAGATGTCATGCTGGTCAAAAGTAAGAAATGGAAAAACCACTTAAAGGATTTAGACGAAGCCTTTTCGGTTCTTAGGAAAAGTCGTATGAAGCTGAACCCCAAGAAATGCACATTCAAACTTTTTGTCGGGGAATCGAGGTAAATCTAGAGAGGTAAAATTGGTCATGGAAATGAAGTCTCGTAGGACTCTCAAGGAGATACATAGCCTAATAGGAAAATTAACAACCTTAAACAGATTCCTTTCTAGGGAAACAAAAAAGTAAAAACTATTTTTCGTGAAGCTAAAAAAGGATTCATATATGTAGCACTATCTAGCAGTGTGTTTTGTGAGAGAAGAAGACAAGTGGCAAAAACTAGTGTGTTTTGTGAGCAAGGGTCTCGTACGTCTGAAATACGGTACAAGAGAAATGGAAAAGCTGGTATTGGCATTTTTAATGGCAATAAGAAAATTGAAACCTTATTTTCAGTCCCATGTAATCATAGTGTTAACATATTCACCCATCAGAAGTTTGCTACGCTCCCAGAGATAAGTGGAAGGTTAGCAAAGTGGCCATCGAGTTGGAACATTACAAAATTGGATATGAATCTAAAACGTCTATAAAATGACCAATACTCGTGGACTTCGTCACAGATTTCACCAGTAAAGAGGAACAATATAACAAAAATAATTATGGAGGAAACATAAAATAACCATTTGGTTCTGTTCATGGATGGTGCATCAAACAATAGAGGAGTAAGAGCCGGGGTTGTCATCAAACCCCCTTTGGGAAACCTTAGTGTAATCATTATCCTTCAATTTTGAAGCCTCAATCAACGAAGATGCATACGAAGCTCTGATAGCATAAGTCAGAATGCTACATGAACTGGGGGTAATGGAAGTTAAAACTTGTTGTGATTCTATGCTAATTTTTAAAGATGTTATATGAGAATACACAGGCGAAGGACCCTAGGATGATTAAATATTTACAAAATGACGTATTAAGTCTTCTAAAGAGGTACATGATCAAATATATTCTTCGAATTTAAGATAGTCACCCAGATGCCTTAGCAACACTGGGATCATTGTTACAACTCCCATACAAGAGAAATGTCCCTGTAGAATTCCTCGAGAAACCAAGCATAAAACATCTGTTACCAGTCATTGTAGATGTCGAAGTTGACGTGGAACCCAGTTGGAAGGATGATATCATCTGCTAATTGGAAAGAGGTGAACTACCAAAAGATAGAATTTTGAGGAGGAAAATCCAACAGCAAAGGGTGAGGTACTGACTGATTAGTGAAGAGTCTAACGTAGGTCATTTTCAGGGCCATATTTAAAATGTTTGAGGCCAAGGGAAGCCCAGACTATACAGGTGAAAATTCATGAAGGTATCTACAGAAGTCATACCAATGGATGATTACTCACACATATTATACTACTGTGGTTTTTTCCCATTAAGGGGGTTTTGTTGTTTTAGGACTTGCAAGCACTTCAAAGATGAAAAAATAAGGTCATGGTTCTACAATGAACCTATAAGTCCTTGAGAATGGGAAACCACTCTCTAAAAGAAAAGATAGGTCCACGATTCTACGATGAACCTATAAGTTCTTTAGAACAAGAAATCATTCTCTAAAAGAAACGATAGGGACACGATTCAACGATGAACATATAAGTCCTTGAGAATGGGAAATTGTTCTCTAAAAGAAAAGATATGGCCACAACTCTACAATGAACATATAAGTCTTTGAGAACGGGAAACCATTCTCTAAAAGAAAAGATAGGGCAATGGTTCTACAATGAACTTATAAGTCCATGATAACGAAAAAATGTTCTCTAAAAAGAAGAATGAGGCCACAGTTCTAGAATGAACCTATAAGTCCTCGAGAATGTGAAACATTTCCTTAAAAGGAAGAAGGTAAAATCTTTCTCCTCTATGTTAAATTTTTTTGAACAATTGAGTCCGTGAAAAAGTTTAAGTGTTAAAAAAAATTCGATATTTTTTCTAATTAGTATGTCTTTATCTCATTGATGAGATCAAATCCTGAAAACAAAATAATTTTTCTTAGTAGGTGTGATCACCTTTTCAATCGTTCATATACTAGGGGATTTCACTTGGAAAAGAGAATGTTCCATAATAATGGATTCAGGTCCATAACCATGGGTTCCAATGTACGAGATCTTTTAGCACTTATCAATGAGGCCTTATTGATTAGTATTACGCAGAAGAAACTCATTTTAGACGTTAATATAATTTGATCTATGATAAAATGGGGCCACGATTTTACAATGAACGTATAAGTCCTTGGAAAAGGATAATTAATCTTCAAAATAAAAAACTTAAGCAATGATCCCAAGCTCTAAAAACGGATTGTGTGGCAACAAAGGAAAACAACAATTAACTCTACAATAAGTCCAAGTCCCTTCAAGCGGATTAGCAAAACAACAAAAGGTGTGGAAAAAGCCAGGAAGAATTATTTTATGCATGAAAAGTGCTAAGTCCCATAAAAAAGAAATATGGAAAACATAAGGGAAAATTGATGTTTCATTATTACTTAAAAGGAGATTACATTCTAAAAAATACAAAAAAAGGCACAACGACAAAAATGAAACTTCAACAAGGAAATCAAGATGATAAGGTGCGTCAGAAGCTTCAACATGAGTGGTATAGGTAGGAAGCTTAGTGTAGGACGACTGGGAATAGACATAGGAGGCTCGTTAGAAAGAAGCTACCTAAGAGAAGTATGAGAAAGAAGCTTAGCCTCGTTGAAGGCCTCCTGAAACTGAGCCATGACTTCCTTATCCTTCTCCTCAACAGCCTATGCCTTGGTCGGTTGAGCAGCCTTTATAGCCTCATCAAGCTTGAAGTTTTCTACCTTGAGTACAACAATCTCCCCAGCTTTCTTCTCGGACATTTCCCGATGCTTAGATTTAACTTTCCTAAACTGCTCCAACTCTTCTTGAAGCCTCTCAACACGGAAGCAAGCTTCTGACAACTCACCTCAATATCTGATCATGGCTTGCTCACGCAAACAATGATACTCTTGAAGAGCATTATGATGAAATATCACCTATAAAAAAGTCAACGCATGAGAAGACGATGCAAATAAACTTAAATGAAGAACATTAAAAAGTAATGGAAAAGAATGAAAGCTTACCCTAATCAAATCATGACTAAGCGCAGAGAACAAGGCCATAGCGCTCATCAGGCGGGTAAAATTTCTGTCTGTTTCACAGAGAACTCCATGACCACTGTCATGGGCCGCTTATAAACCGCCTCAACCACCAAGGAGTCACCTCCTCAGTGCCCGCTTGAGAAGGGTATGTAGATAGTTGATGGTGGAGCAGCAGCTTTACTATCCATTACTGAGGCCGGAGTGGAGATAGACGGATCAATGCATGATGTGAAATTGAGTGGGATTTAGTCCCACATTGGAAACTTAAGGAAAAAATGTTGGATTTATAAACCCAACTCTCATGCTTTGGGGTTGGCCCCAAGGGGCACCCCACATTTTATGGGGAAGGGAGGACCTAGATCGCACATGGTCCTCCCCCTCACACGGGCGCCGCCGTCCAGCCGGTTCAGTTCGGTCTGGTCCGATCAAAGAATTGTTTTTTGGACAAAATTTCTTTTGATTATTTACTTGGAGAGGAAGGCTTGGAGCTTTGAATTTTTCAAAGTTAAATAAATATCTCCTGGATTATCTGTAGAAGATAATTAGACCTATCAACACTTTGAATATGTACTTATGAAAGCTAACGTGGTGGAAGGAAACAAATCCAATCAACCGAGCAAGAAAAGGAAGACACCGCCGAGTGCTTAGAAAGGTAACTCAGAGAAACGCGTTAAGGGCAGTTGCTGTGTGTGCGGTAAACCCAGACACAAGGAAAATGACTGTCATTTTAAGAAAAATCAGAACGATGTTAATCAACCCTGTAACATTGGGAAAATAAATCAAGCAAATATGATGGAGATAGATAATCTCTGTGCTGTGATTTCTAAGATCTGTGTGGTCGTTGGCACCAAGGAATGGTGGGGAACGCCTCAGAAGCTGTTGTTAAGGGAAAGGGAAAGGTTGTGCTGAAGTTCACATCCGAAGAACAACTCACTCTCCAGGACATCCTGCATGTGCCTGAAATTCGTAGGAATTTAGTTTCAGGATCTCTTTTAAGTAAGAGTGGATTTAAGCTTGTCTTTGATGCTGGCAAGTTTATTCTGACTAAGGGAAGGATGTTTGTTGGGAAGGGTTATAGTTATTATGGTGTTTTTAAACTTAATGTGTCTGCTGTAACTTCTACTATCATTAATAATAATTCTGCTTCTTCTGTTTATATCGTTAAACTGTCTAATATTTGGCATGCTAAATTAGAACATGTTAATTTTCGATCCTTACAACAAATGACTAATTTAGAACTTTTACCTAGTTTTACTCTAGAAAAAGGAAATAAATGTGAAATGTGCTTAGAATCTAAATAAGCAAGTAAATCATTTAAATCTATATAAAGAACAAATGTCTTACTTGATTTGATACATAGAGATTTATGTGATTTAAAATTAATACCTAGTAGGGGAGGTAGAAAATACTTTATTACATTTATTGATGATTTTAGTAAATATTGCTATGCATATCTGCTTCATTCAAAGGATGAGACTTTGGATATGTTTAAGACATACAAGTCTGACTGAGGTGGTAAAAATATGAAAGTGCTTAGATCTAACCGAGGTGGAGAGTATGACTCCACTATGTTGTCTAAATTCTATGCTCAGCATGGAATTTTGCATCAGACTACTACACCTTATACGCCTCAAAATAATGGGGTGGCTGAAAGGAAGAATATAACTCTGAATGATATGGTGAACTATGTGTTGAACAGTTCTGGATTATCCCAAAATTTGTGAGGGGAGGCCTTGCTTACAGCAAACACCATACTTAATAGGATTCCACATAAGAAGACCAACAAGTCCCCTTATGTAGAGTGGAAAGGGAAGTTACCTTCCTATAAAATCCTAAAAGTGTGGGGGTGTCTCGCAAATGTACAAGTACCGTTTCCAAAAAGAGTAAAGCTAGGACCTAAGACGATAGACTGTGTTTTCATAGGATATGCATTGAACAGTGCTACATATATGTTTTTGGTTACTAGGTCAAAGATTTCTGACATAAGTACCAACACTATAATGGAGGCTGTCAATGCTGAATTCTTTGAGAATATGTTTCCATTTAAGGAAGGAAGACACAGTCAAACTGCCAAAGGAGGTTTAAAAGAAAGTTCTTCTAGAGCTCAGATTGATGAAGAATCTAAACCTGAGCTTAGAAGAAGTAAAAGAGCTAAATTGAATACCTCATTTGGTTAAGAGTTTCTAACATACCTGACGGAGGTCGAACATCAAACCTAAGGAGGCAATGTCTAACCCTGATGCTCATTTTTGGAAGGAAGCAGTCGATAATGAGATAGATTTCATTATGCAAAATAACACATGGATATTGGTAGATCTCCCAAACGGGAATAAACCAATAGGTTGTAAATGGATCTTCAAAAGAAAGTTGAGAGTTGATGGTACTATTGAAAAGTACAAAGCTCAGTTGGTAGCTAAAGGATACTAACCGAATGAAGGTATAGACTTTTTCGATACCTATTCTCAAGTGACAAGAATCACATCTATCAGGGTTTTGATTGCACTAGAAGCTTTGCATACCTTGTAAATTCACCAAATGGATGTAAATATTGCTTTCTTAAATGGAGAATTAGACGAAGAAATCTACATGGAACAGCCCGAAGGGTTCGTGGTTAAAGGCCAAGAACGAAAGGTCTGTAAACTTGTTAAATCTCTTATGGATTAAAACAAGCGTCAAAGTAATGGCACGAAAAGTTTGATCACACAATGTTATCTAATGGATTTAAGATAAATGAGTGTGATAAATGTGTCTACATTAAAGGTACTAATGATAAATTCATCATAGTATGTTTATATGTAGATGACATGCTTATAGTGGGATCGAATAAGGATATAACATCTTCTACTAAGAAGATGCCGAATTCTAATTTTGACATGAAAGACTTAGGTCAAGTAGATGTTATTCTTGGAATTCAAGTAAAGCGAACTGAAACTGAATATATCCTTACTCAGTCCCATTATATAGAAAAGATTTTAAAAAGGTTTGGGCAATATGAAAGCAAACCTGCAGTAACTCTATTCGATCCAAACTGTAAGTTGAGGAAGAATAATGGAGTTAGAGTATCTCAATTGGAGTACTCACAAATAACTAGGAGTTAAATGTATATCATGAATTGCATCAGGCCTGATATAGCCTATTTAGTAGGAAGGTTGTCAAGATATACGAGTAATCTTGGACGTGATCACTGGAGTGCATTAATAAGAGTACTAAGGTACTTAAAATTTACTATGAAGTACGGATTGCACTACTCAATCTATCCACCAGTGTTAGAAGGATTTAGTGATGCAAATTGGATATCAGACAGTTTAGAGACTACATCTACTAGTGGATATGCTTTTACCTTAGGTGGTGGAGCTATCTCATGGAGGTCTACTAAGAAGACCTGTATAGCTCGTTCAACTATGGAATCAGAATTCATAGCTTTAGACAAGGCTTGTAAAGTAGCAGAACGACTCAGGAATTTCTTGGAAGATATTCCGGTGTGGCCAAAATCAGTGTCAGCAATATGTGTCCACTGTGACAATATGACTACAACCTTTAGAGTAAAAAATAATGTGTATAATGGTAAGTCTAGGCATATCAGACGAAGACATAATACCATTAAGTAGTTTCTCTCCAATGGGATGATTTCCTTAGATTTTATAATGTCAAAAGAGATTCTTGCTGATCCTCTGACCAAAGGTTTGTCAAGGGAACAAATAAAACTAACATCAAGGGGAATGGGCTTAAAGCCTATTTAATGAATCATTCAGGTGGGAACCTAACCTAGTTGATTGGAGATCCCAAGATCTAGGTTCAATAGGCAAACTGGCAGGAATGGTTCACGTAACACAAAAAAAACTTTATTTCTTCCCATTCCTATGATGTAATGAAATTGTGTTATCTGTAAACGATAAAATGGTATACATAGTATTTAATGACATTGATATCTTTCTTATAAGAGGAGTATAGACAGAATACTCTTAATCATCCTCACCTCTGTGAGAGTAGAAGTGGGGTCGTTTCTATGAGATGTCTGAATGGCTTAACCTCTCTAAAGCTCTCATGAACGTGAGATATGTTCAGGACCAAAATGAACAAAATTGTATGAACTTAGATGTACTAAGATGAGATATGTGTGAAATTTATTATCTCAGTTTATCCCAGAGAATGTTTAGTTCAAGAACGTAGTTCACTGTTCTTCAAAATATATTCGATAAATTCTCACTAAGGTTCAAGTTTAAAAGACACCTCTCCTGATGCATATCTCATCTGCTCTCTCTCATGTTATTATCTAGCTAGGACACATTTCATACATGTGAGGGATTGTTGGAGATAATAAAGGAAAGAGAAGTCAAAAGAAATAAATAAAAGAAAAAGTGTGAATGAAAGTGTGTGATGTGAAATTGAGTGGGATTTAGTCCCACATTGAAAACTCAAGGAAAGTATGTTGGATTTATAAACCCAACTCTCATGCCTTGGGGTTAGCCCCAAGAGGCACCCCATATTTTATGGGGAAGGGAGGACCTAGATGGCACATGGTCCTCGCCTCTGACGCCCGCACCGCCACTGCCACCGCCCTCCATTTGTATGGCCGGCTCGGTCCGATCCGGTCCGAATCAAAGAATTATTCTTTGGACAAAATTTCTTTTGATTATTTCCTTGGAGAGGAAGGTTTGGAGCTTTGAATTTGTCAAAGCTAAATAAATATCTCCTAGATTATCTGGATTATCTGCAGAAGATAATTAGATCTTATCAGCACTAATTTCGTGCATGACCTTATCTCCATTATCCCCAATTTCGTGCATGACCTTATCAGCAGTAACCACGTTTTTAAATAAAGGTAGTGTTTGAGCATATGAGGCAACTTCATTTTTATCACCATTAGAAAATCTCATTTTCATCACCATTATCACACATATGCATATTGAGATAGAGATACAGAGAGTTCTGAGAGAATCTGAGTAATTGGTTTATATACTCAGACTTAGATCGTTGTATCCTGCAGAGATGATTCGTCGTAATCTCCAAGCACCCTGTGGAGGACTATTATTATCTTTAGGACATTGCTTACAAGCAATCCTCAATCTTCATCTAATTTCGCTTTAATTATTAAAATTTCAGTTGTATTTGTTCTCTCTATTTATTTTCGTATTTTCATGTTTGAATTCTGATAAATTTTGTTGTAGTCGTTTTGTTGCATTTAAGTTGTATTCGTTCCAATTAATTGTATTGTTGGTTTATAAAAGCACTTGTTCCATCACTACATACAATAGGATCAAGGGTTGGATATCATCTTCTTCCTCCTCTAAGTCTGTTGTCGAAGAAGAGTTCTCCGAGGAAAGCTGTTGAGGAGGGGTGACTAAATGGAAAGATGAGATAGGAATCGTAGCTAGAATAAGAACCTTTGGGATAGAAGCTGATGCAATGACTCGCATAAATATTCTTGTAACTTCTATCCTAGGGTGTAGAAGAAGGTGCCAATCGTGAACTTGGCAGTGATACGCGACTGCGATCCGGTCAATGTTCGCCCTTGAATGGAAGGGTATTACGTTTGCTCGTTTATCTACATAAAACATTTCAAAAAGGTTAGTAAACAAAAAAAAACTGAAAAGAAAAGTAAGAAAGGAAAATAGGGAAACAAAGCTCGGATTGAGAGACTTACTGAAAACGCCCCAAGTATGAGGGATAATCCAACGGTCTTCACTGCTCCAGTTTCCTAAAATGTTCAAAACATCTCTCTCCCATCCTTTATCTCCCTTAGGGATATCTTTAATGAGGGCCCCCTCCTGCCCGTTCTGAGGGCCATGTAATAAGTTTCGCCCCGCAACTTGTCCTAGTAAGTCAAATGGAGTTCTACTAATCCTAAGTTATATGGTATATTTAAAGCTTTAAAGTAGAGGATAATTCTATAGGTGGCTGGAGTAAACTGAGAGAGAGCTAAATCGTAATGAGAAAAAACTCCTAAAATGGGAGACATGGGAAATTTAAAGCTTAAATCTATATACATTGGATGGAAAGTTATTTCTGCAGAGGGTCTACAAGGAAGTCCCATGGCTTCATTGTCGCTAAGAGAACAATGAACGTCATCGGGAAGGCATCTCTATAAATGATAATAAACTCCCTAAATTTAACCACATTCCTTTCTCTAGAGATCGAATGAGAGAATATAGTTTCCTCAGCCATTTTATGAAGAAAGACTAAAACGAGGAAGTATGATGAAAACAAGACAGAGAAGATGAAACACTTCTAGCAGCAATAAATGATAGTGAGTGAAAAATGAAAATGGTAGATTTAAATAGAGCATGTATGTGAAATAAGAGTCCAATTCATTTAAGAAGTCTAAAAAGGAATGACAAAGTGAAAAGATATCGTAGAACTGAACAAGTAGGATTTGGACGGACGCAACAGGTACAATCATCACCCAGTCGCCATCACCTGTATGGATGTAAACAATGGAATGAAGTGCACACCAACCTGTGTTGCACACACTTCAATGCCTTGGGAAAGGGAAACGATGAAATGCTAAAGGGTCGTTGAGGTAGGATAATCATTAATATGATAAAGTTACATTACACATCAATGGTGATGCTTCGTTGAGTGTAATTGGTCCAATGTATACTATATGGCAGCCACGTGGCAAACTCTGAGCCAATCAGTGAGCAAGAGGCGGGTCCAGTTAATAATAGCTTATGGGTGGGGATGAATGGACGAGATGAAGCGATTAAGAAAGAGTAATATTTCAGAAAATTCCCTAGTGGCGCAACCTCCTCAACTTCCTAAATAAAGCGTAACGGACGAAGAATATTCCAGAACTTGAGTAGTGAATATCATGTATAAATAAGGGTAAGTAACACCTCATATAACACAAGACTGAATACACACAATATTCTTCTTGAGTTCTTATTCTTCATCCTTATTCTTATTTTCACATACTTTCATACTATAAACTTCCTTTACACTTATAAAATTCCTACTTGACTGGAAAATTTCATAAATCAAAATGATCAATGATGTTATTAGATAAAAACCGAGAGAGAGGAAAAAACAAAGAAATAGATATATTAGAGGCAAACCATTGTCCCTTATGTATATGTATATATATGAAATAACTGTCCGGAAAGCTTGTGTCCCCTTAAAGATGAAAAGTAAAACATGGGGACAAGCATGTGCATGTAATGTATGTCTTTCTCCCCTAAATTCTCTCTAACACATTTCCACATTTGGCATCTTACCAAATTCCCCCTAAAGTGCCAAAATAGCTGATCATGATCATATTACCATATTTCATTTCAAAAAGTATTGCCTATTAGAGAAGAATAATTATCGGTATAAACTGTATCCTAAAACCCCAAGAACTCATGTTGAACACAACAAGAATAAAATAAATAATTGAGCGGAAGCATACCTGAATCCATGACAATAGATCGCAACTTAGAGCCGAGCGGCTGGCCTTCCAGATCTACACGATTATCTATGAGAGAGTCTTCTTTGATTAAGTCTCTCTGATTTTCTCTCTAAAGATGGGATATTAGGGAGAATAGTATTGTTGCCCTTAATCGTGTGACCTGAGGACTATAACACTTATAGATAGCTTATATATTATCTTTTGATATTTTTATTTTAACCCATCATAAAAATAGAAATTACCCTAAAATCTTTACACATCAAAATGTCAACAATCTATCAGATATATTAAAAACCCAAATCATTAAAATCTTAGCTAATCACTTTTAATTAGGTTTAAAATTTTTGACAATATACAACACATTATTATTCACATATAAGTCCAACGTTGGGTTAAGGATCCAATCATCTCCCACTTGGGCTATATGTGTAAGCTTATAATTATGCTTTGTAAAATAACCGAATGAGCTCAACTCTGTTGTCATCACCGAAATGTATATATAACCAATCCAGTCCATCAATCATTCCAACATAGGATCAAAAGGGCCTTCGATACATCAATCTTAACTCAACCCATCAATGGTCACGTATGTCAATATAATTGAATTACATAGATTATGATGTGGATATGTAGTATGAAAATTTCATGTAATGTGATCTTAACATTTCTATTTCCAACTGGTTCACCGTAAACCTTAGTAAGATCAAATCATACCAGAATCAGAGTGTGAATAAATCAAAACTTCATTTCTACAGAAATTACCTCAAAATATCTATAAACCGAAATAAGTGAAAGTATCTCTATATCACAAAAGAATCTAAAAATACAAACTCCCACTAAAACTGAATATCACCAACATATATGGCACCCATAAGAGTTGTGCTCATGAAACTATTTGGGTGGCAATCCCTTTATAAGCGGATCCGCAAATGTAGCTTGTTCTGGCGTGCTCTATAGACAATTGTCCATTCTGAACTTTTTCCTTAACAACTAGGAACTTGATATCTATATACTTTGACTTTGTCAAGCTCCTGTTATTGGAATATAGAACTGATCACTTATTGTGAAAAAATAACTTGAGTGGTATCTCAATATTGTCCACTATGCGTAGCCCCGTGACAAAATTTCATAGTCGTATTCCGTGATTGGATACCACATAACTTTTGGAATTATGTCCATAAATTAGGTTGTAATTGTTGGAATTATGTCCATAAGTAGGGTGTAATAACTATTTATGAATATTTAGTTATTTATCAAATATTTTGTATTATGAATTTAACGAATGAATGAAAGTTTTTCTATTAATTAAAGTGTGTTTATAATTTACTCAAGTCCTGGAATTATTGTCAACGTAAGAAGAGTAAAGACAGAGGGGTCTTTAAGGCAAACTCTTATGAAATAGTTCAGAACGATATTCGCAGTCTTAGGATTGACTCGACAATCGAGTCCGATTATGACTGTTAGGTTGAACCAAAATAAGCCAGTCTTGGGGCATGGGAGGGGAGACTCTGACGGTTTACCTAGGCATGTTATGGAACATAGTGAATAGACTGGTAACAAATTAGTTGAGAGAAAAACTGTTTACCTAGCTCTAAATCTAATTATTACACCTTAAGAGTATTTTCATAATTTCCTTTATCCTAAGGTGAATACAAAGTTTGACTTGGTTACTTGCGGTCTTTGACATGCCAAAGGAGTGAGTTTGAATTGTCGGACAATACCTCGACTGTTGGGATCGTAATTCAACTATGTTGGAGTTGCGTGATTCACAGTTATGAAAATTCGTAGTTAGATTGCGAAAGCAATAATATCACCTTATACTTTATTGATGGGTGTGTGAATAAATTAACTTGGCCAATTATTCCATTAAATGAGTCATTGAATAAGACTTATGAATTGTACAGGACAATTTACTGTTATGTCTTTCTTATTCACAGTCAATAAAAGAGTTAAGAGAATAATAATAATAGGGGTAAAATAGCAATTTTATATCCATATCTTGTTAGTGATATTCACGAAGAATAATATGTTAAAATATTATGTTGATCATGAAATAAAAGTGTTTATTTGCACCAACAGAAAATGCAGCGCGCATGAATCGAGAATTGATTCGGCATCGAACCTATAGTCGAGTCCTACATTGTCAGGATTAAATAGGTCAAAAATTTATAGAGATAAATTTTTTGGGTATTTGAATCATATAGATTTATTCATGTGGGTCTATTCCGTCTCAAGAATAGCTCATGAGAGCAAGAATGGAATAAACAACATCAGTTTGACCAAAATGTGTTTTGGAGCCAAGCTGTACTTCTAGAACCTATATGTGATAGGTTTTGTCACTTAATTAGTGATAGACAATTAATTGATGTTCAAATTAATTAACTTATTATTTTCTAATTATTAGATAATTAGAAAATAAAAGATTTTAATTAATTAATTGATAGAGATCAATTTTATTTATCAATTGGGTTTGAAATTCGGACACAATATTGGCTTTAAGGGTAAATATAATTTTCAGCAATTACATAAGTATTGGGGTTGAATTTTTGGAAATTTGATATATATGAGTATATGTGTAAATTCTAAAATTAATATATAAGTGAGATGTGTGTTGACATAACCTAAAGAATATAGAGCAAAAGTTGTCTCTCCCCTCCCTACTGTGTTGCTTCTGAAACCCATAGAGGAAGAAAAGAAATTTTTCTTACTCAGTTGTTTTGGGAAACCACTCTAAATTCCTGATTGATATTCTCTTGAGATATACTTCTAAAATCTACGGGTGGTTGTTGATGCGAAGACTAATTGAAGTTCTTGGATTTGAATATCGAAGAACGCGAAACATTCAATAAGGATTCCACCAATTCAGAAATTTTCTGATACAACGAAAATGTATAAATCATTTATACATCTTTTGAATACGTTTAACTTAATATGAATAATCGGATGTATGATTTTAATATTTAATATGATTAAAATGGTTGACGTAAAAAAAATTATATTCCTTCCACGAACCGTTCGTGGTTCAATGATTTTTCCTCAAATTTTTAAAACTCGATCCAAAAATTGGTATCAAATCCTTGAATTCCTGATTATGCATATTATATGTTTAAACATATGTATCGATGGATTTTGTGATATTGGCATATTTTTGTATGGTAGATTCAAAATAGTTTTGAATGTGTTTTATGAATGAATTCCGATTTATTGGCTCTAGGCGTTTTGTTTTTCAATTTTAGAATTGATGTACGCCAAAGAATTGAGGCATATGATTTTATGTAATTTATTTTCTTGCAAAAGTTATATTTTTTAAATTCCATGTAATATGTCGCCGCCTCGAAAAAACAATTCACTATCGTCTGCCGCCTCTTGCTTCCGCTGCAGTGCCCTGCGTGGTGACTAGGTTTGTGAAACCCTAAGCGATAACAATTAGAGTTTAGAAAACTCTGTGATGTTTCGCAAAAACCCTAATCTCATCTTTTATTTTTAAAATTTTGAATTTTAAATTTTGGATTTCAAATGGATAAAAGATAATTAAAGTTCAATAGCTATGATATCAAAATATTTAAATGATAAATATTTATTTTATCTTTTGAAATTTGATTTTAAAAGATAATTATCTATTTTATCTTTTGAATTGTGAATTTTTAATTTAAAAGATAGTTATCCATTTATTTTTTTATATTTTTGACTTTTAAAATTTTAAAAGATTTTGAAGGGATTATCTAATTAGGAAAATAGTTTTCATTAATTAAAGGGTTTTGATCAAAATTTTAAATTTTGAAAGTGGGATTGCACTGTTGTAAAGAGTTACAGAATTGGTGGAAGTTCTTGAAGGACAATGAGACAATTACAGACGCCATGAATACTAGTTTTTAAATTAATTATAATTTATTTATTAATCTTTTATGAGTTGTAATTAGAAATGAGCCAATAAGGATGTTAATCTCACATCATCATATAACATGTCATATAAAAATAGGTATATGTCAATATCAAAATGTCATGTAGTATGTACATGCATCATTGTAGTTTAATTTATAATGCGTTATAATTAAAATACAATGCAAATTTTATAAAAGTTATAAATTTTAAATTGGGATTTAAATTTTATAAAAGTTTATAATTTTCAAAACTTTTTTTTTCCAAATTAATAAGGAGTTATAATTTTTGAAAAACAACAAAACAATCCATTTTTCCAAAACCTAAGTGGGGGTGTCGTTTACATTAAAAACGTTCCCAAGGTCCCTAACGCAAACTTGATCGTGAAACGAGAAATGGTTTAGAGCCACCCTAACGATTCTCTCTTTAGTGGGAGAAACTTGATAACAGTGTGGCTTTGAGTCATAAAGAAACGTAGGATGAAACCTAGAACTCCTGTCAGAGAACATATGAATTTTGATCATTAGAGATCAGAATGCAATGGAGATCATGGGTGCAGAGGTCGATGGTGAGGCACAAGTTGATATGAGACTTGAGACTCTGCCTGATACTTTTGAGAACTTCAAACTTTATTATTCGATGAAGCGCTTACATCTTGGCCACATCAGCCTAGACATGATTAAAAGACTTGCAAATGATGGTCCATGACAAACTTTAAGTGTTGGATCACTACCACATGTGAATCTTGTATAAAAGACAATATAACCCAGAGACCCTTTTTAGCAAAAGGTGAAAGATCCATTCAATGCCTCAAACTTTTACATAGTGATGTATATGGGAAATTGAATATCCAAGGAAGAGAAGGTTATGAATACTATGTAACTTCACTGATGATTACTCACGTTTTGGACATGTTTATCTAATGCACCAAAATTCTGAAACATTTGAAAAGTTTAAAGAGTATAAGACTATGGTTGAGAAGTAATTAGAGAAATAAATCAAAACACTATGATTTGATCGTGGTGCAGAGTACTTGCTAGGAGAGTTCAAAGACTATCTTTAGAAAGAATGTATTCTTTCTCAACTTACAACACCTGACACTCCAGAATAGAATAATGTGTTAGAGAGAAGAAATTAAACTCTGATGGATATGGTTAGATCCATGATGAGTTATTCATCCCTCCCAGTTTCATTTTGGGGATATGCCTTGGAAACACCAGCATACATTCTGAACCAAGTTCTGTCGAAGACGGTCCCTGACACACCATATGTATGATGGAATGGACGAAAGTCACCTGTTAACCACTTTAGAATATGGCGGTGCCCAGTACATGTTCTGAAATATAAGACATGCAAGTTGGCCAGTCGATCAGAGTTATGCATGTTTATAGAATATCCTAAAGGAATGAAGGGGTATATCTTCTATAGTTTGACTGACAAGAAAACACTCATAAACATAAATGCACAATTTCTCGAAGAAGAATATATAAAAAGTGTGAAACCGAGAAGCACACTTGTGTTAGAGGAATTATTGAGTGGGAGGACACCAACTCCTCAATCAAGAACTATTTCTGATTCAATAATGGAGGAACCACAACTTGGGTGAGAGCCTATAGAGCCTCGACGTAGTGGAAGGGTTATGAGATAGCCTGACAGGTACATGTCTTATGGAGATGCCTTAATAGTAGTCTCAGATAAAGATCATGATGAATCTGTCTCCTACTCATAGGCCATGGCTAGTCCTGAAGAAAACCTATGGCAAGAAATCATGAACGTTGAGATACATTCGATGTACTCGAACAGAGTCTGTAAACTTGTAGATCCTCTTGAATGGGTAAAAAGGTGTAAATGGATCTATAAGAAAAAGAGAGGCCCGAATAGGAATGTGGAGACATTCAAAGCTAGGCTAGTATCCAAGGGCTATACCCAAAAGGAATGTATTGACTATGAGGATACCTTCTTGTCGGTAACCTAGCTTAAATCCATATGACTTCTCCTATCCATTATTGCTGCCCTCGATTATGAAATCTGGCATATGGATGTGAATACTACTTTTCCTGAATGATAATCTTGAAGAGCATATTTATATGGCTCAACCAGATGGGTTCATGGAGAAAAGCCAAGAAGGTAAGGTTTGTGAACTGCTGAAGTCCATTTATGGACTTAAGTAAGCATCACGGTCGTGGAATATTAGATTCGACGAAATAGTTAAGAACTTTGGCTTGGAATAGTTAATGGATGAACCCTGCGTGTATAAGCTGATACACGAAGGGACAATGGTTTTTTTAGTCTTGTACGTAGATGATATTCTACTAATTGGAAATGATGTGGGAAAATTATCTGATGTCAAGATTTGGCTAGCAAAGCAATTTGATCTTCTAGGATCGGAAGAACAGACAATTGGCACTGTTTCAAGCATCTTATATTGATAAGGTAATGAATCGCTTCAAGTTGCAAAACTCCAAGAAGGGATATCTTTCTTTCAGGCATGGAGTCATCCTCTCCAAGATGCACTCTCCCAAGACTTCTCATGAAGAGGAAGACATGAGAAAGATTCCCTATGCCTCAGCCGTAAGAAGACTCATGTATACGATGCTTTGCACTAGGCCAGACATTTGCTACGCGGTGGGAATGATGAGTCGTTTCCAATCTAATCCTGGAATCAAGCATTAGAATGTCGTCAAGCATATCCTTAAGTATCTTAGGAGAACAAGGAACTAGATGCTTGTATATTCAGGTACTGACTTGAATATGGTAGGGTATACTAACTCCGACTTCCAAGCAGACAAAGATTCTAGGAGGTCCACTTTAGGATCGATGTTCATCCTAAATGGTGGAACAATTATATGGAGAAGTATCAAGCAATCTTGCATTTGCTGATTCTACTATGAAAGCTGAATATGTGCAATTTGCGAAGCTGCTAAGGAGGCTGTATGGTTTAGAAAGTTCTTAAAGACTCTGGAAGTTATTCCAGAAGCTGACAAGCCCATGACACTATTGTGATAACAATGGGGCTGTAGCAAACTCGAAGGAACCAAGGATCCACAAAAGATCCAAGAACATAGAGCATAAAAATATCACCTCATAAGAGAGATTGTTCATTGTGGAGATATTGTAGTTACACATATATCGACGATTAACAACCTGGCAGGTCCATTCATGAAGTCTTTAAGTAGTAAAGTCTTTTATGGTCATTTGCCCTGTAATTGTTGGAATTATGTCTATAAAGTAAGGTGTAATAACTATTTATGAGTATTTAGTTATTTCTCAGATATTTTATATTACTGAATTTAATGAATAAATGAAAAATTATCTATTAATTAAAGTGTGTTTATAATTTACTCAAATCCTGGAACTATTGTCAACGTAAGAAGAGTAAAGACAAAGGTGTCTTCCAGACAAACTCTTCTGAAATAGTTCAGAATAATATTCACAGTCTTAGAATCGACTGGGCAATCGAGTCTGATTATGACTCTTAGTTTGAATCAAAGATGCGAGTCTTGGGGCATGGGAGTGGAAACTATTATGGTTGACCTAGACATGTTATGGAACATGTTGAATAGTCCGGTGTTTAGAGCAAAGTCATTTACCTAGCTCTAAATCTAGTTGTTACACCTTAAGAGCATTTTCATAATTACCTTTATCCTGAGGTGAATATGAAACTTGACTTAGTTACTTGGGGTCTTTGATATGCTTATAGCGTGAGTTTGAATTACCGGGCAATCATCAATTGATGAGATCGTAATTCAACTATGTTGGAGTTGCGTGATTCACAGATATGGAAATTTGTGGCTAGATTCTAAAAATAACAATATCACTTTAATGTTTTATTGATGAGTGTGTGAATAAATTAACTTGGCTAAATATTCAATTGTGATTGATAAATTTGGAACCAATATTGACTTTAAAGGGAAATATAATTTCCGGCAATTACATAAATATTGAGGTTGAATTTTAGAAATTTGGCATATAGGGGTATATGTGCAAATTTCAAAATTATTATATAAGAGAGATGTGTGTTGACACAACCCAACGAATACAGAGTAAAATTTGTCTCTCCCCTCCCTACTATGTTGCCGCCGAAACCCATAGAGGAAGAAAATTTCTTCCTCAGTTGTTTTAAGAGCCCAGTCTTAAGTCTGAAATCCACAAGTGGTTATTGGTGCGAAGACTAATTGAAGTTCTTGGATTTGAAGATCGAAGAACGCGAATCATTCAATAAGGATTCCATCAATTCAGAAAATCTCTGATACAGCAAAAAGGTATAAATCATTTCTACCTCTTTTGAATACGTTTAACTTAATATGCATAATCAGATGTATGATTTTAATATTTAATATGATTAAAATGGTTGATGTAAAAAAAATTTATATTCCGCCCACAAACCATTCGTGGTTCAATGATTTTTTTCTTAAATTTTTAAAACTCGATCCAACAATAACATGCTATGAACTCTGTTGCCATGGTAGAAGACTCGATAAGTGATTGTTTAGCACTCTTCAAAAGGTAGCAACTCCACCAAGCATAAAAATATAGCCCGACGTAGATTTCATATTATCTAGCCATCCATCAAAATCAGAGTCAGTATACTGAATGATATCCATCTGACCAAACTTCTGATACTTACGCATGCAGTCTTCCTCTATATGTATCGCAAGACCCGTTTAGCTGCATTCTAATGGTCTATGTCAGAATGCTTAAATATCTATCCAATATCTCAATCACGTATGTAAAATTTGGACGTGTACAAACCTGAGCATGCATCAGACTCCTTACTACTAAGGCATTCAGAATCTTCTGCATTTCCTAATCTTCAAAATCATTCTTAAGGCATTGATTGAGACTAAACTTGTCTCCCTTAGCCATAGGGGTATCGCCTAGTTCGCAGTCATGCATGCCATATCTTTGGAACCTTTTTAATATAGCTCTTTTGTAATAATCCAAAAATACCCCCAAGAACGATCTCAGTGTATTTGGATGCTTAATACAAAAGAGGAATCACCTAGGTCTTTCATCTCAAAATTCTTAGTTAGAAATCATTTAGTGACGTGCAATAAACTTATATCATTGCTGGCAAGCAAGATTTCATCAACATATAAAAAAGAAAAATATGCTTGCTGTTACAGAACTTATGGTATATACAATCATCGCGACCAAATTTATCTCAAAACCGAGTGAGATGATCACTTGATGAAACTTAAAATACCATTGTTGAGATGCTTGCTTGAGTCCATAGATGGTTTTCTTAAGTTTACAAACCATATTCTTTGGGTCTTCAGACATAAAGTTTTTTGTTGCACCATATAAATCATCTCTTCAATTTTATCTTTGACAAACGTCGTCTTCACATCCATTTGATGTAACTCAAGATTGTAATGCACCACCAATGCTATTATAATCCTGAAAGAGTTTTTGAAGGAAACTAGAGAGAAAGTCTCTTTATAGTCAATGCATTCTTTCTGTGTAAAGCCCCTTGCGACAAGACGAGCTTTGTATCTTTCCATATTACCTTTTGAATCCCTATTATTCTTAAAAATCCATTTTCAACCAATAAGTTTCACACATTCTGGTAATGGGACAAGATCCTACTTGTCATTGTCATGCATGGAATTAATCTCCTCATTCATGACATCGATCAACTTATGAGAGTTAGAACTTTCCATGGCTTGATGGAAGTTGATCGGGTCATCTTCCATCACTTTAATGTCTATCTCATGTTCTTAAAAATAATATAATGTAATCATATAGCAGTGCACTTCTTCTCTCTCTGATGGATCGCCTTAATGGCATAGGTTCTTGAGGTGTTAGAGTATGTTCTTTTGGAACAATTTCTTGAAATGAGGTTCTCTGATATTGTCTTAATATGTTTTGTGATGAGAAAAGTCATGAACGTAGTCCTGATCAATACTAATAACACTTGTTGAAATATCAACTCCCTGCAAACTCGATATCCTCAAAGAACCAGGCGTTTCCCGTCTTGAAAATTGACTTAGTCGTGAGATCATCAAACTTACACTCCTGAATCTTTAGAGTATCCAATAAAATAGCAATTCACCATTTTTAAGTCTAGTTTCTTTTCATTAGGCCTATAAGGCCCTACCTCAGCTGAACATCCCCAAACATGCAAATACTTCAAACTGGATTTCTTGCCGGTCTAAAGCTCGTATGGGATTTTAGCAGTCACTTTAGTTAGAATTCTATGAAGGATATACGCTGCACTCTTAAGTGTTTCAGCCTAGAGTGATTCTGGTAAGGTAGAATGACTAATCATACTCCTTACCATATCCTTAAGCGTTCTATTTTATCGTTCAGCAACACCATTCATAGTGGGCGAACCTGGCATAGTGTACTATGGGACGATACCGCATTCCTCGAAGAATTTGATGAACCGTCATGAACGTTGTTCACCTGAACCATCATATATGCCATACTATTTACCACCACGATCAGACCTAATGCTTTAATCATTTTGTTGAGTTGGTTCTCAACTTCAGCCTTAAAATTTTGAACACATCCAATCACTCTGACTTTTTCATGAATGAGATATATGTAGCCATATTTAGAAAAGTTGTCGATGAACGTTATGAAGTATTGTTGACCATTTCAAACAACTGAAGAAAATGGCCCATAAATATTCGTATGTTTAAGTTGTAAGACGTCTTGAATCCTGTTAGCTTCAATCTCCTTTTACTAGTTTGTTTATCCTTTATACAATTAACACAAACATCAAAGTCTGTGAAATCTAAGGGACTGAAAATTTCGTTTGTCAAAAGTCTTTCTATTCTTCATCTAGAGATATGCCCAATCTCTTTTGCCATAACACAACTGAATTCTCACTAGTTCATTTTCTTTTAGTACCTCATGTACTTAAATGCAGAGATTCATTAAATGAAGCAATCGTAACAAGTAAATAAATATTATTGTATCCTGATAAAGAACTAGAACCAACCAAATTTGAATCATGAAACAAACCAAAGTTTTCATCTTCAAATAAACAAACTTAACCAGCTTTCTCTAAAATAGTGACAAAATCAAATTCTATCTAAAAGATAGTACAATAAATATTTCATTATAATTCAAATAAAATCTAGTCTTTAACAATAATCTAAATTTCCTTATTACCTCAACTTCAATCATTTTTCCATTGCCCATATAGATGTATCTTTCACATCACTTGGCTTTTGGCAATTCAGGAAACTATACATAGACACACTAATATGAGTTGTTACACTAGAATCTATCCACTACGTGTGTCTAAGAACCAAATTAAGAAGCATAACTTTCTTAGCACGCCAAGCGTGATGGTTGGTGCATTGCTTCTTCCGATGCCCTTCAGCTCCACAGAAGTAAGAACGGATTCCTGGTCAACCGGATTCTTTTATTGTTTCTTGTATGGTGCTGTATCTGCAGCTTCTTTATCTTTTTTCTTTTCTTTCCCTTGCCCTTATCCTTAGAGATTAAGTTCATGTAAGAACTCTCTATCTTATCTCGCTTCACACTTTCCTCTTCCTAAACATAGTGTGAGATGAGCTTATTCAAAGACTAAGTCTCTTTCTGACAGTTGTAGCTCACCTTAAATAGTTGAACTGCGTCAGAAGGAATATCAAAATTAGATGCACAAATAAGTCCTCAGAGAGTTCGAGCCTAAGCATTTTCAACCTTGAAGCAAGATAAGACATTTTCATGATGTACTCCCAAATGTTGTCTTTACCCTTATAGCTCGTTGGAATTGGATCTGTCAAGAGAATAACAATTTCTATCTTTTCATTTTTGAAAATCTCTTTTTAATATCTGTAAGCAAATCCTTAGCTGTAGTAATTTTTTCAGATATAGTGCCCCTGAATGCTTCTAGAATGGATTTTTTCATATTCATCATACACATGCGATTTGATTTCTCCTACCTTTTCATATCCCTCTTGTCATCAGTGATACTTTTATCCTTAAGGGATGAAGGAGAACCAGTCCTTAACGCAAGGTCGAGGTACATGACTCCAAGAACTATCAAGATGTTCTTTTTCTAGATCTTGAAATTTGAGCCATTTAGTAAATTTACTAATTTGATGCTGGTAGTAACATTAGCAAGAGTAATAACTTGACATACAACAACTAACCAACCTACCAACTCACAAAAGTTCTAAAAATAATAATAAATTCAAACAAAGATATAAATCTCATCTCAAGACACTGGGCACTCCATTAATAATTTATCTTTGGCCAAAATATTAACTTGTAAGTGTCTTGATGTAAAAATCAAATACTGATGATAACATATCGAACAAAAAACTTTCCTTTACGTCGATTTGTTGTTCACATGTAAAACTGAATAATCATCACACATTTATTACCATAGAAGTACATATAATTCTATTAAATATTTACATTCCTTTGAGCCAGTTAATATTCATATAAGTTATATCCACATATGCGTTTATATTCAAAGAGAAAATTAACTTTCACAAGGGATTTCACTTTGGCGACATGTTGCTTCAATTAATTCATCTCAAAATATATATAAAATACCAATATTTGAATTTAAAATTGTACCGTAATTAATCCTTAAATTAATTGATAAAACAAAAAAAATTTATGATCCCTAAAATTAATTTCTAATAAATTTAATTAATTGATCCGTAAAATTAATCCCAAATCATTTTAATTAAACAATCCTTAAAAAATTTATAGTTAATTTCAAGATCCCAAAAAATTAATCTAAAATTAATTTAATTAAATAATTCTTAAAATTGTGTGGGATGCACTGTGCAGCTCGCACTCGTCCTTTATTGCTGTGGGCTACTGCCCACAACCCTTGCCTTAATGGTTGTGGGAAAACTTCCTTTTTCTTGGGAAAATTAGGCAATTAGGCGGTTTTAAATTATAATTTTTATATTATGTCATATTATTTTATGGTTTGCACATATGTCTGATTCCTCCTTTTAGGTTGTTACTTAGTTATGCTTTTAGAAGAGCTTTTACGTTAATGCCCTTTGTAAAACTAACTTTTGCTTTTTAAGTTTTAATATATTTTAATTGTCTTCTACAGGAAGTTGCCTCTCCCACCGAGGCATTTCTTCTTCCTTATCTCCGGTGACTTTTTCATGAAATTACAGGAAATTTTCGGTAATTTATTCCACGAACTCGTATTGACATATTTCTACGAAATCGGGTATGTTTCTGTATTCTATTTCGTCTACTTTTTTTATTTACTGCCATTGATTCTGTAATCTTGCTTTCTTTTTCTGGAATTGTTATTAGTATATCAAATTTTTTACTTGAATCTTTATTAGGATTCTGGATTTATTTGCTGGTATTTTCGATTATTTTCTGGAATTGTTATTTACTAATTTTGAAACATCTACATATGTTCTGAAATTGATTTTGATTCTATTTGTTGCCACTGTATTTTTATTTTGGATGGCTGGAATCGCGCCTGCCTTTTTGGATTGTTAAATCATGATTTTGTTTAGGTAGTTTATAGCTATTTTCATATAGTATATTTCTATATACTGTCTGGAACATTAAAATGTAGTACATACTTATTTACTATTAGTATATAGTTTCATACTACTTTATACAATATGATATTATTTGTTATATATTGTATTGTTACATATCATATATTATATATGTATATACTTAATTATGCAAATTTATACTACACAGTCTTATATTGTATAGTCTAAATTTATATTTTGTCTTTTGTATGTTATTGACTTATTTGTTATAATTCTATTTTTTTAGGCCGGATGGTAAATATTTCCATTGTTATTTTTTATGATGGAAAGTGGGATGATGCAAGAAGTTACATTGACTACAAGATTAAGCCATTGTTGGTGGGTAATGATGCATCACACAAAATTTTGCGTGGTTTAGTTTCACGTGCATTAGAAGTAGATACTAATGATATCTGTTTGTTGGTAAATATTGAATCTGGAGGATCTACTTCTAATTTTGTAAAGATAAATGTGGATTCTGACATTATTTGCTATTTTACTTTGATGAATAATGAAAGAGGTAGAAATTATTTGTTAATTGTTACAACACGCAGTCATTGTAAGACATCTGATAATGCTATTAGCAGTGATATTTTTTTCATCATCAGAGGTCGGGTCCTCATCTCAAGTTGTTGTTTATGATAATTCGTCTGAACTGTTATTTGTGGATAAATTAGACGCGGATAAGTTACCTTTTGAATTTTGATATAAAAGAGAATTAGTTTTTTAGCTCAAAATATGAATTGAAAAAGGCTCTTCATTTGATAACTATGAAGCATAATTTTCAATTTTTGACTAGCAAGTCTAACCGCAGAATCTATGTGGTTTGTGCGTGCTTCACGTTATAGATGTGATGAAATTTGGTGCGTTAGAAAGTATGTAAAGGAGCACACTTATTCGCTTGACGTTGTTCAGAGTTATCACCGACAAGCCACTTTGTAGATACCGTATTTTGTCTGGTCCAATGCTTAAAAAATATAGATTTTATTTTTTTGGCTCATATACTAGTCTAAAGACTATGTGTATGATTTGAAAAATAGCCCAATGCCTAAAAATAAGAAGAATTGTCCAATGACTAAAAAATAAAAGGGAACAAAAGGACTACAAATAAAAAGTGAAGCTCTAAGTTTGCCTATAAATAGGGGAGGTGTACACTTGAAATGAGGGATATGGAGAGTGAGAAAGAGAAGGGATTTTAGACAGAGAAAGAGAAGTCTTGAGAAAACATGAGTCTTTTTTTAAAAGAATGGAGAGAGAGAGAGAGTTTTTATTTCTATTCATATTCTCTTATTCTTTCTATTAGGTAATTCAAATTTCTTGCATTTTAGCTTACAATATATCTTGTTCATTATTATTCTTCATCTCTCTTCTTCATACTCACGTAATAGATATTTCTTTGTTTCATTTTCCATATATAAGTTGTTTGCTACTTCTTTGTCATTTCTTCTACTCTTAATCTTAATCTTTCTTTCCATGTATTGTTGATTTCTCTGTAAGTTTGATAATGAGATGTTTTTGTCATCAACTCAATAATTGAGGATGAGGATAAAGCTTTTGAGGGGGTGTAAAATTAACTCAATGTGAATCAATCCTTTATTAGGTTGAAAGTGTTCGTTTGATGAAAACATCTCCTATGATAATTTCTCATACATAAAAATGCATAAAATATAGAGAACCTCTATACAAGATTATACAAATATATAAGCTTTGATTTTTTTTAATGTTTTTACAAGTCTTTTCTTCTTTTCTTTTTAATTTTTGTTCATAATTTTCGTGACACTTTTTTGAACTAGTTACCATCCATTATCATTCCTAGCAACGAAGGAAGAAAGAAAAAATGACAATTAGTGAACTAGGTGGTCCAAAATAAAAAAAATGGTGTATTTATATCCCAAACAAAAATTATTTTATTTTAAAATTTTTATTGATTTTTTTAGTGACACTTGTTTAAACTAATGACCATCCATGATCATTCCTAGCAATGAAGAAAGAAAGGAAAAATGATAATTAGTGAACTAAATAATCCAAAATAAAAAAAATTATTTATTTATATTCCAAACAAAATTATTTATTTTTTTTGAGTGACACTTGTTTAAGTTAGTTATCATCCATGATCATTCTTTTAATACTTGATTAGCATTGAGGGAAGAAAGGAAAGATGACAATTAGTAGACTATGTAGTCAAATATAGCAAGCTCATGCCAATTATGAATTAAATTAAGCATTTTTTTCATAGATTAATTTATTTACACATGAAAAATTTATTATTAATTAATTTATTAAATAATTATATATATATATATATAACTAAAAATGAATAAAAGAACAGAAAGTGTTGTCGCCCCCTGTCACTTAACAGATGGTGATGTCACCCTCTGTAATTTTTTTTATTTTTTTTGTTTTTTTGTATTTTTGTATTTTTTTAGTCTTTTTGTTTTTTTTGTTCTTTGAATTTTATTTCTCTTTTTGTTTTTCTGTTTTTGTTTATTTCTAATTTTAGTAGATATCATTGGTTTGTTTTAATTTATTTTTGTGTATCTTTTTAATTATTTTACGTATTGTTTCATTATTTTCACTCTACATATTCTTTTTAAATTTATCATCTCTAATATTTCTTTATTTTGTTAATATCTTTATTTAGTTTTCAATAAAAAATTCGACGACGAATTTTAGAATTTTTGGGATACCAAATTTCTCGAACTACAGAGGTGAGGAGTTATTTTTAGGATACCAAGAATAACTTCAATAATGCTTTGATTTAAGAAAAATATAAAATACAAAAATAATTTTTAATGGTCTTTGTACCACCCATTAAATGTCATTTATTTGCTCATTTTTATGATGTAAAATGTACTAAATGGGACATTGAAAATTAAATTCCATAACATTATTCTAGAAACTAATTTGGATAGTATTTGATTAAATTTGATAACCATTTTTCATAATGCGTATTATGGGGTGCTAATACTTTACCCACACGCAAATGACTTTCGAACCAACTTCAAATTTTCACAGACCAAAATATTTGATCTTAAAATTGGGTGACCAATCATGTCCTAAAATGATTGGTGGCGACTCCGAATTTTTTTTTGAAAAATAATTTTTCAATCGCCGCTCCGCGTCGCATGCACATTGCGACAGCTTGGCTATTGCACTAGGGACAAACAATTGGTCTAACCATTATTAGATCGATAGAGATTCAAGCCAAAATTTCATCATATTCTATCCTTTTGTGTGGTTCTTTGTTAGTTTATTTGATTCATGGTTTTTTTTCTTTCTAATTCATGCTTGTAGTTATATATAAGTTCTTTTTTATGAAATATATTTCTTTACATAATTTCTAATTTCACACATATTCGCTGGCCCTGTACCTGGGCTTTGCCTTTAGGATTAGCGAGAATGAGTAGTGGAATGCCTTCGTGGAACTGCGATTCTTGTGCAGGCACATGAAAATTCTCACTCAGGTCGACCCTTTCGGGATACCGTTTAGGGGCCCATGTAACTCCGTTCGGATAATAGTGAGGACAACCTGAGAGCCTATTAAGAGATTTGAGAGCCCAACCACACATGTATTTTGTTCTTAGAGCCCATCTAATGACCAATGTTTGATATAAATAGAGATTCTACTTAATTATGATATCATGATTAATTTTGTTCATGTATATATGTCCTACGCTCTTTAAACATTTCTTTTCTTTCCCTTTGTTTCACTTCTGACTTCATCTTTCTTTTTTGCATACATGCATCATGTTGTGTAATAGGGATTGTAAAGAAGTATTCAATTCATTCCTTTTTTAGAGACCATGACTTCTATTCCAAGTGTGATAGAAGATCAAGTTACAGTAGCCCAATGTCAGAGGAAACGTAGAAACGAAAAGGAGATCGTCTGAAAAAGAAGGATGTCGTTCTTCTACCTTCAATCACTAAGATATAGTTCTCACATACTAACTTGGAGAAGTTGAAGAAGATATGGGAGGATTTTTCACTGGAGCAGAAAAATTTGTTTGTCAACAAATATAGTCACATCGCTTATCTTCTGTATATTACAGTCAACTCTCTCGTTATTAAGGCTTTAATGCATTTCTGGGACCCTTTATACAGATGTTTCATCTTTGGAACAATTGATCTTACTCCTACAATTGAAGAATATCAAGCCCTATGGAACGTTCTGCTGCAAAGCACGGATAAAGTTTATAATTACGACAAAAAACTCACATTGAAGAGAGCTTTATCCAAGCTCTTGGGTACTATCCATGCATATGAGATTGACAAAAGGTTGAAATTTAAAGGGGGAATGAGTGTGTGCCACTGAATTACCTCCTAGATGTCACCCAAAATATCTTGAAGGAAGATAAGGGTATGGCTCTTTATGCTTTTTGTATATATGGCACCGTGTTATTTCCAAAGATTCAAGGTTATGTGGATGATAAAGTGATAAAAATGTTCCTACAAGTTGAACATGGTGTTAACCCTGTTATCTCAATTCTAGCTGAGACTTTTCGTTCCTAAAATCACATACGAATGCTTGGAAAAAAGAATTTCATCGGCTCTCCATCTCTTTTATTTATTTGGATTCTTAGCCATCTAAGATATCCACCAGATTTCAAAAAACCTGAAGTTAAGTTTTCAAGTCCATGGATGAAGACGAGAATCCCCACTGCAGAATTTGGAATGGCCAAATGGAATCGACAGTTTCCCACAAAAGGGTGTGGCTCTCACACCTATCAAAGTTGAAAGATGATGATGTTATCTAGAAAGCCCAATGGATGTTGTTGACATCGATGATCTACAGATGTGGCGACTATCAATGATCTCGCTCCCAGGACTATGGAGTTGTACTAGTTATGCTCCGCTAATGGTGATCCATCAATTATACATGAAACAGTTTGTCCCTGACACACACGCATTAAAGGACACTAAGATAAGTTACGATTGTCAAGATATTGAACAAAAATTACAGCAGCTAATTGAAGCTTGGAAAATAAGGAGAAAGGTGTGAAATGAGAAGAATCACATGAATTGTACAAAGGAGTATGAAACGTGGCTTAAGAGCAGAGACAAAGTAATTATTGCCTTACCAGTTGAGGATTTACAATCACACAAGTTATAGGAAGCTCATAAGGAGATTGTTAAAAATGAGGAGCGGGATGAGTTATATGAGGAGCGTCAAAAGAATTTAGCTCTCTTGGAAGAAAATAAACGTCTAACAATTGAGATGAATTTATATGAAAAACACAGGATCGAAGCTGAAAAATAACTCAGAGATTTGAGAAACAAGGTTAAGGATCAAGAATACCTGAAGCGGAAAAACTTAGAGTTGGGAACTGACACTCGTAAACTGAACAACAAAATTAGAAAGATGGCACAGGACAATGAGAATTTGTGAGTGGTAATCTATGAATAAGAGGATCGAATCATGAAGCTAGAAAGGAAAAATAAGCTTGTACAAGAGGTTTTAGAATAGGTTAAGGGGGCTATCGATAAAAAGAATGCATACATCATTGAGTTAGAAAAACAATATGACTCATTACGATGAATTGCTGATAATTTACAAGTTGATTTAGAGAATCAAAAAGTTAGAAAGACCGAGTCACCAAATGATAGTGAATAACTATTGCAATTCATTGCAAGCCTTGAGCACCAAGTTAGAGCGTATCAAAACGTGGCAGAGAAATTGGCAAGAAATAATGATGCTAATGTCGACGCACTGAGATATGATTACCAATTATTGTAACAAGAGCATGAATTGATTCGACAATGATCAAGTTAGGCTATAGAATGGCTTAAAGGCGTGGCTGTGAGAGCGAGCGATTTGGCAGAACAAGCATCATTTTTGAAAAAAAAATGTTTTGCCCATACATCATAATGGGGAGAACTTGTCTAAGTTTTTGGAAGAAATCAACAGAGATTTGGATCATTTTGGTCATTTTGTATAAACTCATATTGCGGAGTAGTGTAGTTGACTTCTACATACTCAAATGTATGTGGATGACTCTACTAATTGAATGAAATTGAGTACTTTTACTTTCACTTTGTGCAATATCATTTCCAAATATTTAGGAAATGATGCAAACAGGGAAAATTGGGTACAACTCATCCATAATGGCACCTGGCCACAACCAAGCTTTCACTCCACAAGGCGAACTGGCTAATGAGCCAATCATCATACCCGATGTTGATGACCCAAAGGGATAGAGGCATGTTACTAAACCAAGAGAAGACCCATTGCCGAAAGATAAGCTAGACTTTTTATAGGACAGATCGTGCGCCATTGAACGGTCAGATGTTTATGGTACCATTGATGCCACCCAATTATGTTTGGTCCCAGATGTTACCATCCCACACAAATTCAAACTACCTGAGTTTGATAAATATGATGGTAGTACAAGCCCAAGAAATCACCTTATTATGTACTGCAGAAAGATGGTTGTTTGTGCAAATGATGATATGTTGCTGATTCATTTCTTTCAAGATAGCTTGACGGGGGGCTGCATCTCGTTGGTATATCAAATTGGATAACCAACATATCTGGAGGTGGAAAGATTTAGCTTATGCTTTCTTAAGACAATACAAGTACAACATAGACATGGCTCCTGATTGTCTGGATCTACAAAGGATGGAGAAAAAGCCTACTGAAGGATTTAAAGAATATGCACAAAGGTGGAAGGAATTAGCTGCTCAGGTACACCACCTTACCAGAATAGGAGATGGCTGCAGTGTTTATTACCACCTTGAGATCTTCATTCTATGATAGAATGATTGAAAACGCTTCAAACAACTTCTCTGACATTATAGTGATCAGTGAAAGGATTGAATATGGGGTAAAGAATGGAAGAATTTGGAAGTCGTATCAGATACATCATCCATAAAAAGGGGCCGCCATTGAAGCGAAAAGAAGGGTATGTATAGACGATCAATTTTGGGTCCCATCACAAGCTGCGAACCTGAGGCCGGGATTTCCAAAGTATAGTGAAGGGCCCAAATCCGTGACATCATATATGGCAAATACTTCACAAATTCTGTACAATTATCACTCTCAAAAATCAACATTTCAAAACAACCCTAGACCTGGTTTTGGACCACCGACTCACCAGTAAAATGTTGGTCAGGCTGATCAACCTCTAAGGCGAAATAGAAATAATCAACATTTTGTCCAATATGATTCAATCCCCATGTCATATATAGAACTCTTACCACAATTGATACGGAATAATCAATTGGTGCCAATTCCTTATGAACCTCTACAGCCACCATAGCCAAGGTGGTATGATTCGACTACTCGCTGTGATTATCATGTTGGGAAAGTGGAACATTCGACTAAGAATCGCACAACATTAAAAGGTATAGTACATGCATTGATCAAGGCTGGATGGTTGAATTTCAAAAAGGCTAATGGGAATCCAGATATCAATTCCAACCCTCTACCAAATCATGGGAATCCTACCGTAAATGCAATTGAGGAATATTTTTCATATGGAAAGAATGACGTGGAAGATGTGAGCACGTCAATGGAAATACTTTTCTATCTTCTTTCTAAATCAGGGTACATCTACCCAACACGCTCAGAGGATGAAGGCGTTTCTAAGAAGCATATGCATGATTTTGATTGTTTGTTTCATAAGAATGTGACGGGGCATACAATTGAGGAATGTGCTGATTTTAAAATGGAAGTGCAAAAGTTGTTGTATGCAAAGATACTTACAATAAGTCATAAAGAAGAAATGGAATACCAGGGAGATGACTCTTTAGTCCTCATGATAACTTAAGAATTATCTGAAGTTAATGTTGAAGTGTCATCCTATATCCCAAAACCTTTCACAATACATTATGAGGAAAAGTCAAGTCACACCACTACGTCTTATACTCTGATGCCCATCACCATCCAAATACCGGGTGTGATTGCTTACAAGGATAGAGCAGTACCATGGACGTACGAATATGAGGTTATTACAAAAGATAACGACAAAACTCAAGTGCTAAATCCGTCAGAACTCGATCTCTCCATAACTAATATTTTGGGAATAGGTGGGGTGACGAGGAGTGGCAGATGCTACACGCTAGAAGTTTTGAAAATGGATAAAAGCAATAAGCTTGAAAGGAAAAGGAAAGGGAAAGCCAAAGAAGGCGACAATGGTCACCAGTTCCAAGGAGAAATGCATGGTGGCCAAGTGATAGACCCGGATATAATAAAAGGTACAGAGAAAGAAAGAGCAATGTCTAAAGAAGAAGTATGTGAATTTTTGAAGCTCATGAAGCAAAGCGAGTATAAGGTGATAGAACAACTAAATTGTTTACTTGCTCGTAGATCTTTACTGTCACTCTTTCTGAATCTTAAACCACATCGCCAAGCATTATTGAAGGTTTTAAATCAAGCATATGTCTGTCATGACATTACGATGGAGAAGTTGAGTGGAATTGGGGGAAATATTACCGCACCAAATTTTCTCACTTTCACAGATGATGAAATCTTTACCGATGGTACTGGACACACCAGAGCTCTGCATATATCCATGAAATGTAGGGATTATGTTATTGTAAAAGTAGATTGATAACGGTTCGTCTCTAAATGTAATGCCAAGATCCACACTAACAAAGCTCCCTATAGACGCGACACATATGCGACCAAGCATGATGATAGTAAGAGCATTCGATGGTACCCGAAGAGAAGTAGTCGAAGACATAGAGATACAAACTTGAATCGGGCCATGCCTATTCAATATTGTTTTTCAAGTGATAGACATAAATCCAGCATACAGTTTTCTTTTAGATCGACCATGGATTCACTATGTCGGGGCAGTACCGTCTTCCTTACATCAGAAGCTGAAATTTATAGTGGATCATAAACTCATTTGTATATATGGGGAAAAAGACTTATTGGTATCCAAGCCGGCTACTATGCCATATGTTGAGGCGACAGAAGAAGCATTGGAGTGCTCATTTTGATCATTTGAGATTGCAAACATCACATTTGTTGCTAGTGAGAAACTCGCTCCAACATCAAGCCTATCAAAAGAATCTCAGATGGTGGCAAAGTTGATGATAAAAGTGGGATACAAGCTAGACAAAGGACTCGGGGATAAGCATCAAGGCATAAATAAGTTAATCGAGTGGGACAAGAATAAGCAAAGGTTTGGGCTTGGATATAGGCCAACCAAGGCTTATAGAGGGAGCGTGGAGGCTCAAAAGAAAGAAAAGAAGATTGTTAGGCTCGAAAATAGAGAATTCGATATGGAAATGGAGATCATACCTCATATTTCTGAATCCTTCAGAAGTGGGGGAATTTCATTCAAAGAATCAGTTACAGTAAAGCAGTACGACCTTGAAGATGATATCGTCCATCTTTCAATATCTACAATCTTGGGAAAATCATCAAGTGCAAGTACAGAGAACTTGGTTTCTCGATACAATTCAGATCATGAGCTTAACAATTGGGATGTCACCGAGCTACCAGTGCTTCTTCAGAATTTTCAAGAGTACTGTGTTCATGCCAAAATTCTAATGATTCTATCCAGTGCCTTAGGAATTTCATTGTTATAGGCCTATGTTCTCGTCTCTTTCATGTCACCTCTTTGAATGAGAGTCTAAAAACTTATTTCGTGTCCTTTTGCTAATGATAAATACAATTCCAGTTCTTTTTGTTCTTCCTTTTATGTCTACCTTTTCCATTTCTGAAATGTTGTTCATACTCATGCATTGTTTATTTTCTTCTCGCCTTCCTTTCATCCAATAATTTGATTTAGGTTTGAGAACGGTGATTTTGAAAACAAGAGCATAAGCAATAACTTTGACAATCTTATTCTTAGCGTAGAGTCAGATGAAAGTGACGAAGATAATTTTGAACCATCTCTAGAAATGTTAAGAATGGTAGAAGATGATGATAAAATAACTCAACCATATCAAGAGTTAACGGAGGTGATAAATTTGGGATTGGATGGAAAGACGAAAGAAGTCTAAATCGGCACTTCTATGACAAACCAAGATATGCCAGGTCTAGACACTGATATTTTGAATCATCATTTGCTACTTATGCCCGAAAGTAAACCAGTGCGACAAAAGTTACGAAAAATGAAAATAGACATGTTGGTATAGATCAAAGATGAAGTTAAAACGCAAGTAGATGCGGGTTTTCTAGAAGTAGCAAAATACCCAGAATGGGTTGCTAACATAGTCCCAATGCTGAAAAAAATGGGAAAGTAAGGGTGTGCGTCGATTATTGAGACTTAAATCGGGCAAGCCCCAAGGATAATTTTCCATTAC
Organism: Datisca glomerata; assembly: GCA_003255025.1. Classification (NCBI taxonomy): domain Eukaryota; kingdom Viridiplantae; phylum Streptophyta; class Magnoliopsida; order Cucurbitales; family Datiscaceae; genus Datisca; species Datisca glomerata. The sequence continues at coordinate 221,778 of QANY01003637.1, forward strand.
CCCTTATTGATCGTAGATTACACTGCAGAACATTCAACATTCTCTTTCATGGATGGTTTTTCGGGTATAACCAAATCAAAATGGCTCCTGAATACCGTGAAAAGATGACTTTTATAACTTTACGGGGTACATTTTTTATAAGGTTATGCCATTTGGTCTAAAGAATGCAGGGGCGACTTACCAATGGGCAATGGTAACACTTTTTCATGATATGATGCATAAAGAAATCGAAGTATATGTTGATGCTATGATTGCCAAATCTCATCAAAGGAAAGATCACTCAGTCACTCTACATAAACTATTTGAACGGTTGAGAAAGTTTCAGTTAAAGCTTAACCCGAAAAAGTGTACATTCGCAGCATCATCAGGGAAACTCCTTGGTTTTGTCATGAGTGAGGAAGGAATAAAAGTTGACCCTGACAATGTTCAAGCCGTCATTGATATGCCACCACCTCAAACTCAAAAGGAAGTAAGTGGTTTTTTGGGGAGATTAAATTCACAGCTAACTGCAACTTATGAACCTATCTTTAAACTTCTCTGCAAAAGTGATACAGAAGGATGGAATGATTGCCAAATTACTTTTTAGAAGATCAAGCAATACTTGTAAAATCTTCCAATAATTGTTCCTCCAACTCCAGGGCGTCCACTCATTTTGTATCTTACAGTAACAGAAAAATCCATGGGTTGCATACTTGATTAACAAGACTCCTCTGGAAGAAAAGAACAAGAAATATACTATTTAACGAAAAGGTTCACAAACTATGAGGCTAATTATTCGATGTTGGAGAAAATGTGTTGTGCATTAGCCTAGGTTGCTCATCAGCTTAGACAATACATGTTATACCACACCACTTGGTTAATTTCAAAGATGAATCCAATCAAGTATATCTTTGAAAAGCCATCACTTTCTGGGTGAATTGATAAATGAAAAATGTTGCTCACGGAATATGAGCAACATTTGCCATTATCTGGCAGATCAACCACTGAAAAATTATGAGCCTATGAAGTTTGATTTTCCTGATGAGAACATATCAGTCATTAAAAAAGAAGGAGAATCTATGTATCCAAAATTGTGGACAATGTGATTTGATGGTGCATCTAATGATGTAAGACAAGGAATTAGGGCAATCCTCATATATCCTGAGGGAAAGTTTTTCTCATTCACGACAAAAATATGCTTTGACAGTACAAACAATGTGGTAGAATATGAGGCATGTTCCATGGGAATTCAAGCAGCATTTGATATGAAGATAAGGAAGCTTCGAGTGCATGGAGATTCGTTATTGGTGATACGACAACTAAACAGGGAATGAGAAACTAGAGACTCCAAGCTGGTACCTTATATTAGACATGTAACTAAGTTCAGCCGAACTTTTGAAGTGATCTAATTTGACCATATACCCAGAGAGAATAATCAAATTACAGATGAACTGGCAACTCTAACATCCATGTTCGTCTCAGATTTTAAGGAAGAAGTGCAACCCATAAAAATTGAGAAGCGAGATTTTTCCACTCACTGTAAGAGCATTGAAGAAAAGCCAGGCATAAGACATGGTATTACGACATCAAGCAGTATATAAAGAACGGGGAATATCCATCCAAAGCTTTTGAGAATGATAAACGCACTATTAGAAGATTGTCCATGGATTTCTTCTTGAATGGTGAAATACTCTACAAAAAAAAGTCATGATATAGTGCTCTTAAGATGTGTTGATGCAAGGGAAGTGAATCAAATCATAGAGGAAGTTCACAAAGGAACTTGTGGTATTCATGCTAATGGACATATGATGACCAAGCAAATCTTGAGAGCAGGATATTATTGGTTAACTCTAGAATCTGACTGCATTAAGTATGCCAAGAAATGTCATAAATGTCAAATTTATGCGCATAAATTTCACTTACCCGCATCTCCTTTACATGTCATGGCTGCGCCTTGGCCGTTCTATATGTGGGGCATGGACGTCATTGGTCCCATCACACCAAAAGCCTCTAACGGGCATCGTTTCATTTTGGTCTCTATAGATTATTTTACCAAATGGGTGGAGGCGAGTTCTTATTCGAGTGTAACCAGAAGTGTGGTTGTTAAGTTCATTAAAAAGGAAATAATTTACCGATATGGGCTACTTGGAAGGATCATCACAGACAATGGGACAAATTTAAATAACAAGATGACGAATGAATTATGTGAGCAATTCAAAATTAAGCATCATAATTCATCTCCTTATCATCTGAAAATGAACGGAGCAATCGAAGCGGCCAATACGAACATAAAAAGGATCATAGAGAATATGACAGAGGTTTATAAGGATTGACATGGGTATGCTCCCATTTGCGCTACATGGGTACCGCACATCAGTCTGAACATCAACTGCGGCAACGCCATTCTCTTTGGTATATGTCATGGAACCGGTCCTTCCAATCAAGGTGGAAATTCTGTCCCTCAGAGTTTTAATGGAGGTGAAATTAGAAGAAGTAGAGTGGGTACAAACACAATATGAGCAATTGAATTTCATCGAGAAAAAAAGATTGACTGCATTATGTAGAGGGCAATTATATCAAAGAAAAATGATGCACGCATATGACAAAAAATTGCGTCCCCGATGTTTCTAAGAAGAAGACTTGGTGTTGAAAAAGATATCCCAATATCAAAATGATCACCGGGGGAAGTGGACCCCAAATTACGAAGGACCTTTCATTGTCAAGAAGGCCTTCTCTAGAGGAGCTCTCATGCTAACAAACATGAATGGAAATGATTTACCGCATGCAACGAGTTTTGATACAGCCAAGAAGTACTTCATTTGATCACTCTAAGTATGGGAAAAATGAAGTTGGGCAAAAAAAATGTTTTAAAAATAGTTGTCTCGAATACTAGAGAAATTCTTATTCCATATTGTTTTCCACATCCTTGTTTGTAAACATTATTCATCATCAATGAAGAGCCTTTTTCTTTCTCGGTTGACATATACATATACTTCATATTCTCATTATTTCCATTATATCTTATTCCTCTTAATTCCTCTCAATTCTAAGATATCATTAATTACTCATCAAATAACTCAGAAGCATAAACTTGGTTAGGTGAAAGCTAATTAAAAAAGAAAAGAGAAAAGAATAGAAACTAAGAAAGGCGGTCTGCGTGCGAGGTGAAATCTAAAAATTAACCACGAGAAATTTGGTATGCACATGCGGAAGGCTAAAACACGAATGGAGGATTGCAATTAAAGTACAAAAAGAAGCAAAATATGGAGAAGTTATTCATTTTTCTTCATTATCGACGTGAAGCCGAATACTGGGGCACAAACTAATGAATAAGGATGCATCAGTTTCTTGAAAGTATTCTCGATACTTCATTGCGAGTCTGTGACCCTAGACCAAGTGATTGATTTGAAGGGTGAAGGATATGACGACATTAGTCAACTTTCAAAAAAATCATCTAACAATTTCCTTACAAATGTTCACAATCATGGATAGCATGCATGCACTCAAAATCACTACTTTGTATTTATATTCAATAATTACAATGCATAGACATGCATCATATTGATCTGTTTTGATGCAATTCAAGTGCATGAATCATTTAAAGATATTCTTTCAAAATCCACACATAACTTTCTGACATTTAGAGCATGCATTGGTCTAGCTCTTGTACCATATGAAACTTGTAAAAATCAGATCAAATATCATTTCAACATCTTTAGTTAAATCGACCCGAATTGAGTCGAGGTCGGAGCCTGCGTCTATCCAGGTCCGTCTCCTTTCAAATATCTCAGTTAAATCGAATCCGACTTTGTCGCAGTCGAAGTCCGATGTCAGCGTCTAGACTATTTCAATTAATATGGTCAAATCGAACCCGCATCAACTCAAAGTCGAAGCCTGCGTCTATCTAGGTCCACGTCGTTTTTTTATCTTTGGTTAAATAGAACCCGACTTTGACATGGTCGAAACCCGGTGTCAGCGCCTGGTCCGTTTCAATTAATATGGTTAAATAGAACCCACATCGAGTCGAGGTCGAAACCTGCGGCTATCCATATCCACGTCCTTTCTTTATCTTAGGTTAAATCAAACCTGACTTTATCACGGTCGAAGCCCAATGTCAGCGCCTGGTTCGTTTCAATTAATGTGGTTAAATCGAACCCGAATTGAGTCGAGGTCGAAGCCTATGTCTATCCAGGTCTATTTCATAAGTTCCGTCATTTCATAGAACCCGAATAAGTCGAGGATTCTATTCCCCTTATCCATATAGTATTTTCTCGATCAAAATACTTATCTACACCTTTGTACACCTTCTAAGTTTAGAAGCGTGAACAAATGGGGCAGCTGTAGATACGGTATTTTGTCCGGTCTAATACTTTAAAAATATAAATTTTATTTGCTTGGCCCATATACTAGTCTAAGACTATGTGTATGATTTGAAAAATCACACAATGCCTAAAAATAAGAAGAATTGTCCAATGACTGAAAAATAAAAAGGGAACAAAATGACTAAAAATAAAAAGTGAATCCCTAAGTCTGCCTATAAATAGAGGGGAGGTCTTCACTTGAAAGAGGGATTTGGAGAGTGAGAAAGAGAAGGGATTTTAGAGAGAGAAAGAGAGGTCTTGAGAAAATATGAGACTTATATCTTTCATCTTCTCATATTCTTTCGATTAAGATAGTTCAAATTTCTTGCATTTTAACTTACAATATATCTTGTTCATTATTATTCATCATCTTTCTTATTCATACTCATGTAATTGATATTTCTTTATTTCTTTTTTCCATACATAAATCGTTTGCTCCTTCTTTATCATTTCTCATACTCTTAATCTTAAGTTTTGTTTCCATGTATTGTTGATTTCTCTACAAGCTTGATAATTAGATGTTTTTGTTATCAACTCAATCAATGAGGATGAGGATAAAGCTTTTGAGAGGGTGTAAAATTAACTCAATGTGAATTAACCTTTTAATGAGTCGAAAATGTACATTTGATTAAAAGATCTCCTATGATGATTTCTCATACATAAAAATGCATAAAATAGATAGTAAAACCTTTTATACAAGATTATGCAAATATTTAAGTTTTGATTTTTTTACGTTCTTACAAGTCTTTTCTACTTTTCTTTTTAATTTTTGTTGATCATTTTTGTGACACTTGTTTGAACTAGTTACCATCCATGATCATTCCTAGCAATGAAGGAAGAAAGGGAAAATGGTAATTAGTGAACTAAGTGATCTAAAATAAAAAAAATTATATATTTATATCCCAAACAAAAATTATTTTATTTTGAAAGTTTAATTGATTTTTTAGTGACACTTGTTTAAACTAGTTACTATCCATGATCAGTCCTAACAATGAAGGAAGAAAGAAAAAATGGTAATTAGTGAACTAAGTAGTCCAAAATAAAAAAAAATTGTATACTTATATTTCAAACAATTTTTTTAGTGACACTTGTTTAAATTAGTTACCATCTATGATCATTCTTTTACTATTTTATTAGCATTGAGGAAAGAAAGAAAAAATGATAATTAATAGACTATGTAGTCAAAAATAGCAAGTTCATGCCAATTATGTATGAAATTTTTTTTTCATAAATTAATTTATTTACACATGAAAAAATTTATTATTAATTTATTTATTAAATAATTATATATATATATATAAACGAAATTAAAAAAATAGAGGGTGACATCACTCTCTGCCACTTAACAGAGGGTGATGTCACATTCTGTCACTTATTAAGAGAGGGCAACATCACCCACTGTAATTTTTTTTGTTTTTTGTTATTTGGTTTTTTGTATTTTTTGTTTTTTGAGACTTTTTGTTTGTTTTTTTTGTTTGCATTTTATTTTTTTTGTTATTTGTTTTTGTTTATTTATTTTTTAGTAGATATTATTGGTTTGTTTTAATTTATTTGTGTATATCTTTTTAATTATTTCACGTATTGTTTTATTATTTTCATTCTACATATTCTTTTTAAATTTAGCATACATATTTATCATCTCCAACATTTTTTTCCATTATTCTTTCTTTTTGTTTATAGTTGTTATATCTTCTTATTTATTTATGTATTATTGTGATATCGTCACGATTGTACGCGATTATATATTTCATTATTTTATCATCAGAATTCGTGTTCATAAATTAAAATCATAATAATTTGATTTAAATTTTGTTAATTTCTTTATTTAGTTTTCACTAAAAAAATCTGATGACGGAATTTCAAATTTTTTGGATACCAAATTTTTTGAACTACCGAGGTGAGGAGTTGTTTTCAGGATACTGAGAGTAACTCCAATAACGCTTTGATTTAAGAAAAATATAAAAAATAATAAAAATAATTTTTCAATAGTTTTTGTAGCACTCATTAAAGGTCATTTATTGCTCATTTTTATAATACAAAATGTACCAAATGAGACATTCAAAATTGAATTCCATAACATTATTTTAAAAAATAATTTGGATAGCAGTTGATTAAATTTGGTAACTATTTTTCATAATGGGTATTTGTGGGATGCTAATATTTTCCCCACGGGCAAATGTCTTCCGAACCAACTTTAAATTTTCGCAGACCAAAATACTTTGATCTTAAAATTGGGTGACCAATCACGTCCTAAAATGATTGTGGTGACTCCGAATTTCTTTTCTTCAAAAATGATTTTTCAATCGCCGCTCCGCGTCGCATGCACGTTGCGACACACTTCAATAATTGTTAGTGAGTTTATAAAGGATAAGTATATGTGTGGAGTTGGTGATCGCACACAACCTAAGGACATAATTCATCTTATGCGTGTGAAGCATGCATTAATATCAATTATTATAAAGCTTGGAGGACCAAGAACGGAGCTCTTGATATGATTCGTGGTTCTCCGGAGGAGTCCTATGTCATACTACCTTCCTATTTGCTATTACTTGCAAAAGAATAATCTTGGTACGGTTAATAATTAATTAATATTTGTATACAAATATTTACTGTTATTAGTCATTTTATTATAGCATATTCAATATTTTTGTAGTAAATACTTTTACATGTTTTAGGTATTGTTACATATTTCCATATTGATCGTGATGGGAGGCTAAAGTATTTTTTGTGGCGTTATGACCTTCGTTAAGTGGTAGTTGTCACTGTAGATTCGTGATAGGAGTTGATGGAACCTTTCTGACGAATAAATACCATGGTACATTTCTTATTGCTTCAATGCTTGATGGTAATGACCAAATTTTTCCATTAGCATTTGCAATTGTTGATTCGGAGAATGATTTGGTATGTGATTGGTTATAGAGAAGTTGAGTTGTGCCATTGAATATCGTGAAGAATTGGTGATTATTTCTGATCTTCATAATAGCATCCCATAGGCTATTGCAAGTATTTTCCGGATGCTCATCATGGTTATGGCATGAAGCATTTGCTCAATAATGTGAAGATAACATGTAAGAGGTTCAAACTTGATAGTTTATTTTATAAATATGCGAGGGCATACAGGATAATAGACTTTGAGTTGCGCATGCGTTGTCTAGAGGTCATTGTTCCATCTATACGGTCTTACTTGAGTGGAGTTGAGTTTGAGAAATGGGCTCATGCTTATTTCGTTAGACGTCGCTATAACGTGATGACATCAAATTTAGTTGAGACGTTAAATTCTATTCTAAAAGATACTCAATCATTGCATGTTGCCTACCTTATAGAGTTTATACGACAAAAGTTACAGCTATGGTTTTATGATCGGAGTACTGCTGCTAATTGTATGCTTACATGTTTAACTAAGGAAGTGGAGAAGGATTCACGTAATTGAATTGAAGTTAAATCCATTTTTCCATAAATGTTGATGTTCTTCTTACACTTCCACAACTCAGTTGGTAATAATACATTATAGTCCTGCCAAGAAATAAATAATAATAATATTTATATCAAAAAGGGTTATCATACTTCTACAACTACTATATGTATATTTCAATGTACTGTTTGATTTGTTTACCTTTTTTCAATTGTTGTGTTTTCATTGTTGGTTTGTGTTGTGGGGGCATCTCTTGTGGTTATGTCATTTTATTCCATAGTTACGCCATCTTGAATCTTTGATTGCCCTTTTTTCTCACATGTTTTTGCCAATGTATTTTTTCCTCATTGTATTTTCACTGGATATATGTGTAAATACTTTGTGTAAATAGACAAAAATTCATTCATGAATATTTATGGCAAAATTTATCACGTGGACTAACAAACAGTAGATGACTTCAATTCACTGTACATAACTTATGAAATATGGTTATTAGATATATATCAATAGTATATTATGCTTATCCTCATACACATATAGCAAAATAGATTCAGACAGAAATTGAATTAATACCTGTAATATATGTCTAATTATGCACTGTTAAATACTAATTAAAACAGAAGAGGAGAGAAGGCACGTAGAACAGCTAATACAGATTTGTCATACAATTACTGTACATACCATATATATATATATAATTGAAATATATTAAGAACAATATAGCATTAAATATATTCACGGAATTGGATGTATTCCAATAGTATATTATGATTGACTACTTTGTATATACTTTGTCATACCTGGTTATTTTCAGGAATGAGATATATTTACCCATAGTATATTATGTTTTACATAATTGCATATACACTTAGAAAAACATATTCATTCAAAAATTAGATTAATACCTATAGTTAATGTCTATTTACTCACCTGTTAAATACTAATTAAAACATATATCAATAGAGATTCGAATGCAAATTGCACAGAAAGTAAATTATAGATACTAAAATTGCTAACAAAACTATATGTTCAACAAGAAATTGAGTTCTAATATACCCCATTAACACCCACTGGCCACCACCAAAGAGATAGCAGAAATTTTGAATTGTGTAAGCAGAGATTCGAACCGTATATAGTAGAAATTTCGAACGAAAATTACACTCTCTATTCTTCCTTTAAAATGAAAATTATAACCTATTTCTGCTATTTATACTCAATAATAACCGGCAATTCTTAAAATAAAAACAAATCGTGTAGATTCAAAGTAATTCAAAAAATTGCACATTAAAACGTAAAGTAATCATGTTTGACAGATACGTAATCAGAGGTGAATGAAAACAAAACAACCGTGTAATAACACATGTTCGAAAGAAAATCAGACTCGAACCAAAACTATTTCAAACTAATAATGGAGATTCAAACCGATGGCTTTGGATTGTAGAAAAATAGAGTACAAACATATTCAAATCAAATAAAACCAAAAAGAGTATAGATTCAAGTTGTAAATATAACTTACAATTGAGATTTGAACGATTTATGCTTCGGTTGGAAGATTTCGTGCTAGGGTTCTCCTTAGTCTCCAATCACCGCTGCTCGGGGAGGGTTTTTTGTTTCTGTTAGGGTTTTGTAATTTGTTGGTTTTAGGTTTTATTAATAGCGAGGGTAGATGATTTTTTTTGTAGGTTTAAAAAATAGGAACTATATTATTTTGGCTATTTGTGCAAAATAGATCTTTTTGGCCAATTTTATTTATTTATTTTCCTATTATGACCTATTTCCCTAAAAATGCCTATTTTCTTTAATTGTTGCGAGCCTTGGCCCGCAACTTCTCCTGTCACGGGCCTTACTGGCCCGTGTACTTGAAATGAAACCCTAAGGCTTCGTTATCCTTAGAGTATCAGGCGGTTGTTTGGCCACCTGAACCCAATCGCGACTCCTTTGTCGGCGCGGCCAGACCACCGCATCAATCCCCTTAACACCGGCGACAGTGAAACCGCCGACCGATGTTCACAAAATAAAATTAAAATCCTTAAAATATTATACCAAAAATTTTGTTCTTATATCTAGTAATTCGAGCATACAATTATAAATTTAAGAACTCCAAAATATATTCATAGATTTGTATAATCATTGGTCTAAACTTAAATCCGATCCTTAATTATTGAACATAAATGGCTCTTATACCACTTGTTATCGAAAAATTCTTATCGGTATAAACCATATCTTAAAACCCCAAGAGCTCATGTTGAACAAATCAAGAATCAAATAACTAATTTAGAGGAAGCGTACCTGAATCCATGATAATAGATCACAATTTAAAACTGAATTGTTGGCTTTTCAAATCTACACGATTCTCTATGAGAGAGTCTCATTTGATTAAGCATCTCTATTTTTCTTTTTAACGATGAGATATTAGAGAGAATATAATGGTTGCTCTTAATCGTGTGACATGTGGACAATAATCACTTATAGATAATATATCTATTATATTTTGGTATTTCTATTTTAGTCTATCATAAAAATAAAAATTACTCTAAAATCTCTACATATCAAATAGTCAACAACCTATTAGATACATTAAAAACTCAAATCACTAAAACTTTAATCGATCATTTTTTATTGGGTTTAAACTTATTTGACAATCTGCAACACATAATTATTTATATATAAATTCAACATTAGATTAAAGATCTAACATTGCCACATCATGCAACCATGACCTTTTTTCTTTGTAATTAATCTAGTAAAAAAGAAAAAGAAAAGCATTTGCTAAACTTTTGAAAAAGTCATAAGTTTTTTTAAAAAATGTTTAGTTAATTTAGGATTTTTATAATAAGGGTGTTCCATACTACAAAGAATAATATTTGGCTCAAAACAAATAAAGATGAGCTAAGTCATAACAATTTTTAAGGAATAATCATATTGAATATTATTATTCAGTAATGTTTCTGTAACTTAAATGCATGTGAAATTAATTATAAAACATGGCACTAACCGATTAATCGGGTGAAGATGAACTCATTTTTATCTGATCAGAAGTTAAGTAATGTTCTATTACTTAGTTAATATTGTTCTATTACCAATGTCTAGAATACCAACTAAAGCAGCCCATAATCAAAATTAGTAATATTCATGAATAAGTAACTTTTAGAAAAATAAAAAATAACCGACTGGCATGATTTTTAAGAAAATCGGACAATCACACTCAAGAAAATTTTCCACCCACGCACTACTTACTCTAAATTTTACTAGTTTATATAATATACACATTATATATTCAATATAACTAAGTGATTTTTGTAATATATTTTATATATGTAATATATATTGTATAAATTTTATAAATAAAAATTCAAAATTTCATTAGTGCGTGGGGAGAGGGATTTTTGGCACCTAATTTTTTTTAAATTAAGGTGATTATTTTTTTTAACTATTGTTTTTTTTCTTAAAAATGGTACGTTGTTGATCTGCCCCCCCAATCAAAATTCACAATAGAGAAAAGAAGCCCATTTAAGCACACCATAATTTTCGATTTAGTTATTGGGTTGTTGAGTTGTTAGGCGTGTTATTTGGTTTCAACTGCTACTAACTGTCGCTTTCCAATCTTAGACTTTTAATTTTAATATTAAAATAACCCTCGAAAGTACGCTTTTTTTATCTTCGTTAGTTTCCAGTTGCTATACTTACCCGCTTACCCCTACCCTTCACACCTACCAAAACATGCAAGTAATTCAAGAAAAATAATTTAATTCTCCTTAATACTGAATATTCAGTATTGTTTTTTATAATTTATTTTCACATATCTTTAAATATAAGATTTTATTCATGTTTAAAGTTACATGTAATATCATATAATATAAAAGAATATTGGGTATTTAATAATCTCAAATAATGGCACCTTCGATATTTATCATGCGATGAGGGTTATATATTGTGACACAGCCCAACAGAAATTGTTCTTACTGTCACTCTTTCATTTCTTTGTTTCTTCTCTATAAATATTAAGTTACGAAGAAAATGCACTTCCTTTTTAACCAGCTCCACAAGCCAAAAAAAATAAAAGAAAAAGAAATTAATTAGAATGGCGTGGCGGGGTAGTAGTTCATTGGTTGTAACATTACTGGCTCTCCGACTAATAATCCCGGCAGTCGTGACCGGACACAGCAACCTAATCCCATCGGAGCGGTCAAAACTAGACGCATGGATTGCACACAACATGAGGGAGTACCATGAGCGTATGGCCGAACTTGGTGATGGCACCAGAAACATTCTAGACAAGCAGCTTATTGCGGCGGAGGACGCCGCCACTATCATCAAAGTGAGAAAAGACGGCGACGGAGATTTCAACACGGTGACAGACGCCATTAACAGCATCCCGTCAGGAAATAGACGGAGAGTGGTGATTTGGTTAGGAGGGGGAGAGTACCGTGAGAAGATAACCATCGGTTCGTCGAAACCGTTCATCACGTTTTACGGAGACAAACACAACATGCCCACCATCACGTACGATGGTACAGCGGCGGAGTATGGGACGGTTTATAGTGCCACGGTGGCCGTCGAGTCCGATTACTTCGTCGCTGTTAATATTGCTTTTGTGGTACGTGCGTTTCCCTAATTTCCGTTACTTTTTTTGGGGATGTTTTGTTTTTTCAAATCCATGCATGAGTCGGCCTAACATCAGCATGAAAAGGATGGAAACTGAACTACTGACAACAGAATCAACGACTTTTGACATTTGCTTCATGCAATGCAATTATAGAGTGAAGCTATAGACTGATCATCACAGGAGTAGAGTTCTCTCTAAAAACAAATTAGGGAAAAAATTTATTCTATTTTTAAAGTATCGAAAATTTAATACCACTTCATATGTCAAGGTATATATTTTTTATGAATTTTAAAAATTTATTTATTTTATCTTCTTCAAATCTGAATAAAATATTAAAAAAATATTAAATATTCAGTATTTCAAGTGTACTGAATATTTTCTCCTAAACTAGGAAAACAGATGCATTTAGAGCATGTTATGCAATGTTGTAGAAAATATGTTAATATATGCATGTGGTATGTATATAATATATATGTCTATTATGACGTAAATATTATATTTTCAAAAATCTTTTCAAATAAATATCATGGTAAAAATCAAGTTAATTGATATATTGTAAATTGAAGGTATAGTGATGTTTTAACTTAAGTAGATATGATCGAAGTATTCATTATAAAAAAATCAATTAATGTTTTTGAAAGCTGATTAAATAACTATATGTTAGTGCATGTTTATATTATATGAAAAATTATACTCTACATTCTCAAACCTTTACTAATACACACTTTAAACATAAACTTTAAAACGTTATAATATAAACTCTGAATAATCTGAAACTCATAATTTATATCCTAGATGTAACTCTGTTTATTGTAAATTAGTATTTTAATAAAACGATGTCATTCTTTCTTATATGAGCGACGACATTCTTGATTATGTTATTCTTAATAGATAAAATGATGTCATTTCAAATAGAGAAAAAAGATATCATTTTGTTAAAAAAAACTACAGTGTAGTAGACGAAGTTACATCTATACTTGAAATTATGAATTTTCAGAAAGTTTAGTGTTTAAAATATAATATTTTAAAATTTAAAGTTTAAAATGTCTATTAGTGATAGTTTAAAGAGGTAAAATATAATTTTCGTTATATTATAGTAATTGCTACATATTTTACAGATGTGTGTACGTATATAACGGATCTCTAACATTTTCGGTGTTTGATCCCCGCCTCCCTTATGACAAAAAAATATGTGGGTGTCCTAATTTTTGCAAATATAACGTATCCGCGTGAAATCATGTCGTGCCGTTTGTTAGATTGCATGTGTAGTGATTTCCGTATTAATTAATAGTGAATTAAAAGGGAAGTAGCAGAAATACTAGTGTGTACGGTACGCGGCATTACATCACTATAGTTAATTAACATTGTCTCAAACAATGATAAAAGGAAAAAGAAGAGTTTTAATTAATTTTAAAGTTTTTATCAAAATTTCGTTGGTAACTGATATAGAATTAATTAATGATTTGGGATGAAAGTGTAGAATTCAGCACCAATGCCAGATGGGAAAAGGGTAGGAGCACAGGCGGTGGCAATGAGGATATCAGGAGACAAAGCCGCTTTCCATAACTGTAAGTTCATAGGGTATCAAGACACATTATGTGATGATAGGGGCAGACATTTCTTCAAGGATTGCTACATCCAAGGCACCGTTGATTTCATCTTTGGCAATGGCAAATCCCTTTACTTGGTAAATGAGAAAAGTTTCTCTCCTCTCAATCATCTCATTTTTTCTCCTCTCTGTATATGTTATTATTAACAGTAACATAGCATTTATTAGTTATGTTTGGGGTGAGGCAGAAAACAGCGATACGATCGGTGGCGGAGGGGACAGGGGTGATCACGGCACAAGCAAGGGAAGAAGTAAGTGACGACAGCGGATTTACGTTCGCGTATTGCGACATAAGGGGAAGTGGGGATACATTTTTAGGGAGAGCATGGAAGGAGAGACCAAGAGTGGTGTTCGCTTACACTTACATGGGTACTCTTATTGATAGTGAAGGCTGGTCTGATGGGATGCATGCTGAGCGTGACTCGTATGTCTTTCTTATATATCTCGTCATTATATTTTTCATATTCTTGTGATATTCTCATTTATTAAACGTTTCGTATAACTTATATATAAAAGTAGTCTAGATTCAGTATGCTATCATGTAGCAGTAGAGGTTGAAATCTTCAAGTTTGGCCACTTAGACTAGAAGTCATAGTTGTTCCTGTGACACTAATTCACTCATCCATCCATCTTTCATCACTGTCCTAATTTGTGTTTTTTATAGGACTGTGTATTATGGAGAGTACAAGTGCATGGGACCAGGGGCCTCTTCTTCTGGGCGTGTTAAATATGCAAAGATACTGTCTGATGATGAAGCTAGACCTTTCTTAACAATGACTTACATCAATGGTAACAAGTGGCTTCTCCCACCTCCCAATCTGTGATCATGTTCCTGCTTCTTCAGCTAATTTCTTTCTTTAAAGAGATGATCATTCCAAGGTGATCGATGTTGTAAGCTTAGCTAGATAGAAGAATCTAGATATGGGGGTGTCTAGATATGGGGCTGTAATATATTATATGTTCTTAATTCCTCCCTCTCACCCAAACTTCTATGCCCAAGTTGTAACATTAATACAATATACATTAAAAAAAACCTCATTTTACTTGTGATAATGTATGTTAAATTATGTAACGTGCAAAGTAATTACTTGCTATATGTTTATGCTATTTACCCTTTCAAACAATAGTAACTAGTGATATGAGTCAGGGTTAAACAATTAAGGCCAAGATGTTGTACGCGACAAATGGGCTAAGTTGAGGATTAGTTTCTCGAAGACAAATACGGGACCCCTTCCTAAAAGCGATGATAGTAAAATAAGGAACTTTTTAAATAGTAGAAATGAACGTGTGTTGCATATTATAAGTCTAATTTCGTTGTTAATTTCTCAATTACATGAAAAACTTAAGTATATTCATTTTTTTCTTTACTTCAATTCAGAGAAAATGTACTAAGTTTTAATATTTACAAACTTAAATTTATATTGGATTTTGAATCAATTAACGTATCAATCGTAATCCCTAATTAAATAACAGAAGACTCTTATCAAACAACGTGCATTGCATGTTAATATTTAACGACGAGGTCCCCATGAGCAAGATTCAAGCGACTACAATGGCCGACGAGATCCCCGGCGGCGACGACTACGAGGTCTCTTTCTCTCTCTACTCGAGGCTTCGAGCTTTAACTGCTATGGATGAAATTTTTGTATGTATAGTTTTCATCTCCCTGATTACTCTTCTCTCATTAATTTTCTTAAAACAAGACATGAAAGGCAAGCTTCCCCCAGGTTCAATGAGTTGGCCTAGTATTGGAGAGACCCTTCAAGGCTTCAACTCTATTCTCAAGACCCAAACCTCTTCTTTGCTTCCAAAGAAAAAAAGTCAATCACTCTGTTCTCGCTTCTTTCACATTCAAAATTGAATATGTACATTAAGAAGAAGATCCTTCTCAACTTTGTCCTCAGCCACCCATTTGGCCTTTTCCTGACTAGTATATGCTTGTCAATTTGCGATTTTAGATTTCCTTTGAGTTCGACATATTAGCAATTTTTGGCCATTTGGATGATACAGAGAAAAGTTCAAGGAGAACTATTGCATAGTGAATACTGGCTATAATTCTTTCCCTACCAACGTTTCCAACTTCTTTTATCCTTGAAATAATGATTGAAATGTTGTGTTAACTGTCTTTTCCACTCAACTCTTTTTTTCAATATATTAAAATTTGAAATTTTAGTCTATTTTTTATTTTTGACCGCACTAAATTAAATTGTGATCGAGTACTAAAGTTTCAGAAATCTCACTTCCTTTTTTTTCATTTTAATCTACTTGTTTAGAAATGTATATCTCCCTCTACATCCTTCAAAACCTCAAGCTTTACCTGCACTGCAGTATCGGAGAATTCACAACCTTTTTCTAGTTCAAAACAAAGCCATCATCTCGTCTTAAAATAAATGAATTTGTAAGAAGTAAACCCTGAAAACAATCATAAAATTATACTATAAAAATTATAATATATCGTAAAAGATGATGATCTCACTTAAATAAATTATGGCTTTGCCTCTGTATATGATGTATATATATAATATGTATGTACACATGTGTATTATATTGTTTATATATTATACACACAGAATCTATATCATTTATATTAAAAAACAAATTGGTGCGAATTCTGAGGCACGGGCCTGAGTGGCTACTTTTAATTTTTATTTTTCGATCTACAGCTATTCTGGTATTTTTTGGTTTATTTAGAGAAATATGGTCCATTTTTGAAACATAAGTAAGAGAATGATAAAAAATTAATATTTGCAAGAATAACCATTTTTTAGCTATAAATTTTTTTTTTATTAAACTGTAAAATTTTTATGTATAGTTATTGTTGTTGTTGAAAATCTCTGCCGTGAGGTGGGTGCTATCTTTCCTCCACATAGGGATATTCTCTGTCTGAAATCCACACAATAGAAAGGAATAACTATAAAGACGAAGAGAACCATGGGTGGTTTTCTCGTCGAAAAGCCTCCGAGAAAATTGTGTACCTTACACTGCCTGTAAAGGGGGTATTTATACATGACATTGGGAGAAGGATGTGTTACGAATAAGCTTCGGGCAAGGTATTTATACCTGGCCTTGGGCGGCATTAAATGCCTTTGTCCCCCAAGCTGGCGTGTATTAAATGTCAATTTGCCTTTAGTCCTTCCTAACATTGTGGTTGCAACCATTTGGTGGTTGTCTCAGCGCTTCATCATGGTGATTTAAAGTCGACCGGTACTGTTGCAAATGGGAAAACGTCATGTGGAGCACTACTTACGACAAATAATGGTGATGCTTAACATATGGCTAGCTGAGCTCCTACGTCAGACATTCCCCTCGAAACCTCTTAATTCACATTGGTCAATGTTCCCCGAGCTCCTTTGGAGGCCAACCTGGTTAGGTCGGTTCCTTCCCTTTTGAGGGCACAGCTCTTCGATTCCTCTTCTTGAAGTTTAAGTATAAATATATGTCATGGCATGCAACGTGGTGCCATGTCATTGATCTTGTATTTGTATGAGAGGATTAAGATCATAGATAATGGATAAAATTATCATCAACATATTAAAGTATGGAACTTTAATGAATGGTTGCTAGTACGGTTCACTAAAAATTATGAATGCACGTGATCTAGATCCAGATCATTGATGTGAATAGACATCTTAGTGAATGTACTTTATATAATAAGATTATATATGATAGGAATGATGTGAATTAATATCTTTATTAACATGACGCTTATCATAAAGATTTAATACACATCAATTCGATCATCATATGTAGAGTAGTCTGAATCCTGAGTAGTCATGAACTCCTATGCATGTCTACTGGATCTTTTGATTCTTTCGTTAAGGTCTGTTTGTTAATCAGGCTAGTGACTTTTTTTACAGATTCACTGATGTAGATGGCTAGTGATATGATCTTACAGGATTTAGAATTTAAGCTTTCCTAACGGATCGTAGGTTGATTTCTTTAAGTGTTAATTCTGGTACTGAATGGTTATTGAGCTCAAATTTACAATAAGATTATAAATTTATCATTTACTAGTGGATTAATGGTACTTAAGGATCAAGAGGTAATTAGAAGGGTAAAATGATAATTTTGTCCAGTTCTAATTTACGAATCAATAATTGGAGGACAGAATTACATGAAATGATTATGTCAATGGACTACATGAGAATACTCTGTAAATACATTTATAATCTCTAAGAGTGTAATTTCATATTTATAGTGGAGTTATAATGAAATTAATAAATAAGATTATTTAATTAAAGAGTTTAATTAATAATCTCGTTGATTGAAACTTAGGATTATAGGTTCATAGTCCCCAAGTCACTTCTATACTACGTTGTCTAGGGTGTGAAAATTTTAGGACATGAGAAAATGAATGACTTACAAAAGGAAATTTTATTATGGGGTAAATACATAATTATGAGATAATTATGTGTGATTAATTAATTAAGAATTAATTAATTGACTTATTTATATATTTAAATATATTTTTTGAAAATTATCTATATATATATATATAATTTGGAGCTCGTAAGATATCAAATCGAAGCTCGTTCAGATATCTACATGTGTAACAGTGTTTACTCATTACAGCCTGGTTTCAGGCCCATACAATATCGTTTTAGGCACTTTTAGAGGACCGGAAGCTGTTTTTGCAAGTTTAGGTTATTTTCATAATTTTCTCTTTCTTTAATTTTTAAAGTTTTCAGGAACAATTTAAATTCGTATTGTTTGATTAGTTTTCAGAGTTTTTTAGATGATATTGTTGGAGACGTTTTCTCTATAATTCCAATTTTTGGTATTTCATGATTTATCGAAATCGTTGCCTAGATCCTGGTAATGTCAGAATTCAACAGGTGTTAGAAGATCGAATTATTGGCAATCGTGCGTGATTCAACAGTATTTGATATTTTTAGGTTTTCTTAAAGTTTTTGCTACATCAAGAGCAGTGAAAGAATTTGATGAATTATCGCTTTTCCAGTTGTTTTGAATTTCTATCAACGAGCTCCTTTGTTTCATCCTCCTTTACCGTTATACTCTTTTAGTTAATACTCCTAGACCTTTTCTATTCTCTCCCTTATCAGTCAAAAATTTAGCACCCTAGAACCAAAACCTAATTCAAAATAGGAGAAGTTTACAATAGACATTTCTCAAATGGGAAGATTTAAAGTTGTTAAGTAATTGACATCGAGATCACAAAAAATTACTTGGTACGCAACAACTTCTAAAGTTTAGGTTAAAAGTATGATATAACAATAGTGATCAAAATGAGTATACCTCGAGCTGTGAAGGATATGGGTTCCATGATACTATGGAAATCTAGGATAAATGATGAACAATGGAATTGAAGATAAGCTTTTTGAACATGTAAGGGATTTTTTTCTCTCTTCGATTTCTTCTATTCAATTCTAGATTAACATAAACCAACTTCAAACATTTTCCACTTACTCATGTTAAATGACTCAATTTTTCTTCACGTTTGGGAGGGGGAACATGTTTAGGGTATTTTGTTGATTTTGAGTTTGTAGTGTTTAGTTGTAAGTTTATAGCATTTGCGTATAAGTGCAATAATATTGTATAGTTAAAGTTAATGTAGGAATTTGGTAGAGTTATCTCACATAGGTTGTGAAAGGGATTGACAGTCAGTTTATAAGTATGAAAGAAAGCATCACCTCTCAAGCTAGCTTTTGAGGTTGAGAATACCAAACAACACACAACACTAGTATCAGAGTCAGGTCCCATTTAACTAACAAGTCTTTAGCCCAATCCAGGTAATGTGAGTTGTTGGCGCTCCAACTCAGTAACCTGATGTGTGGTGAATTTAAGTGAAGTGGCTCGTTGGCTCCCTGACTCAAGGTCTGATGTATAGTGATGTGAGTGGAGCGAGTCGATGATTATCCAACTTAGGACCTGATGTGTGACGGGGGGATTATTAGGGTTATCCCACATTGATTATGGAAATAACTGGCAGTCAATTTATAAGTGTAAAGGAAAGCCTAAGCTCTCAAGCTAGCTTTTGAGGTTGAGAAGGCCCAACAACACCCAACATTGGTATCAGAGTCAAGTCCAATATCCAACAAGTCTCCTGCTCAATCTTGGTGAAGTGAGTTATTGGCCCTCCAACTCAGTAACCTTATATATGTTGAATCCAAGTGAAGTGAATCATTGGCTCTTCGACTCACGACTCGATGTATGATGATCTAAGTGTAGGGAGTCGACGATTATTCAACTTAGGACCTGATGGTTGGTGAATCCGGGTGGAGTGAGTTGATGGTTATCTAACTCAGGATCCAATGTGTGACAAACAAGATTGTTGGGTTATCCCACATCAGTTGTGGAAGAAATTGGTAATCAGTTTATAAGTGTTAGGGAAAGTCTCATCTCCCAAGCTAGATTTTGGGGTGCTATTAGACATTCTTAACCCTAAAAGCTAGCTTAAGAGATGAGGTTTTTCCTCACACTTATAAACTGACTGTCAATCCCTTCCACAACCGATGTAAGATAATATCAACAATCTCCTCTGTCATACATAGAGTCTTGAGTCAGATAACCATCGACTCGCTCCACCCAGATTCACCAACCATCTAGTCCTAAGTCGGATAACAGTTGACTCGCTCCACCTGAATCATCATATATTGGGTCGTGAGTCATGGAGTCAATGACTCACTTCACCTAAATTCACCATACATCAGGTTACTGAGTTGGAAGGGCCAACAAGTCACTTCACCTGAATTGGGCGGGAGACTTGTTGGATAAACTTGGACCTTACTCTAATACCAATGTTGAGTGTTGTTGGACATTCTCAACCCTAAAAGCTAGCTTGAGAGCTTAAGCTTTCTCTCACACTTATAAACTGACTATCAGACCCTTCCACAATCGATTTGGGATAACCCTAATAGAATTGATGAAGTTTGCTTTAGGGTTAGCTATTGTATAGTTTAAGGTTCAAAGTGTGATATTTTAAAGTTTAAGATTTAAACTATCTATTACTCATAGTTTGAAAGAGTAAAAAGAATTTTCCCTTAAGATAACTATATTAGACATATTATGGTATAGTAGAAGTAGGGTTAGCTACCTCAAGCCTAAGACAACTTGGACTCAGGACCCCTATTTAAGAGGGCCCCAAAACTTTTGTTTTCAATTGTCCTAACATGTTTTTTTAGAAATTATATTATTAAGCAATTTTTGTAAAGCTATTTAGATTAATGTCTGTGATTTAAGTTTTTTTATCAATCTTAAAAAATTATACTTTTTCTTTGTAACTGATTGTTTTTATTTGACTTTATTACCCTTTTGACACTTTCATTTTTTTCAAGTTAATTTATGGTTATTTTTTAGTATTGTTTAGTATCTTTATACTTGTTTATTGTTTGGCAGTATTTACGATTCCTCAAATAGAGTTTTGTAAGATAAAATAAATGATAATATTATTTATTAGTTTGGAATTATTGACAATTAAATATCATAGGAGGTGACTACTTCAGCAATGTATTCACTTCACTCTCAGCACTTTTGAAAGGGGAAGGTAAGGTAGATGACTAAGGTGAGGGTGATCTTCTTTTTACCCTTCTAAAGCTTAAGGCAGTAAGAAGGCAGAAGAGAGCAAAGTTGAGAGTAGAACGAGTGTTTGTTGCATATCTGAAGGAATATCATTACCTCTATTTTTTAATGTTAGTTCAGGCAGGCGGGATAGCTACGTAGCTGGGTCATGACTACATCAGGTACAGACTGAAGTTGATCCTCCAATGAGATGTCATCTATCCAATTCCCAGGCTCATGCCTTGCCTATTGGCTTAACAGGGGATATATGTTGATGTGTGGCGTTAGGACAGCCTATCCCCGTCCTTGTCAAGGTACCATCATTTCCCTCAATGGACCGCCAATATTTAATACCCCTGATGACATCCTAAAATGGCCAATTGATTGACTGATTGGATGGTGAGCTTCTTATAATCACCATTGCCCTGACTCTTAATTGGTAGAGGTGAATTTAATTTCATCAATGACATCCTGTCCTCCTCAATTTGATGGAGGCGAGAGCTCTTCTGCGCATGATTTTCTTCCTATCTAACTGTCTTTCCCATTCCTAGACTTAGACAAACATGGAGTTTACTGATCCTTAGTCTCGACCCTTACTTTCATTGAGGGTAGTATCATAATATTTGGACTTCTGTGATGGGACTAAACTCATCCATGGTTTCATGCATTTGAGAACGAGGCTTGTCCTCAGGTTTGTGGAAACCTCATCCTCAAATTCGTGGAAACCTCATCCTCTGGTCCATGGGGAACTCATTCTCGGTTATATGGAGACTTCATCTTTGGGTTCGACAGACCTCGTCCTTGGCTCCGTGGGGTCATCGTCCTTGAGTTTCTAGGGACCTCATCCTCGGGTCTGTAGAGACCTCATCTTCAAGTTTGTGAGGAACTCATCCTCAAGTTCATGGAACCTCACCCTCAAGTCTGTGAAGACTTCATTCTCGGGTTCACGGGGACTTTGTGTTTAGTGGTTTCGCTAGGATTAAAGGCGATACTCATCACTTGGTGCCCACTGGCCTCATCCTAAATGGTTTTACCTTAGGCAAGGTAGTTCTTGTTCCTTGGTGCTCCTAGGGCTCATCCTCGGTGATTTTATGCTAGACGAGGTAGTGCTCATAACTTGGTGCTCATGGGGTTCATACCATATGATGTCACTTCGGGTCATATTCTGGATGAGGCCAATTTGGGTCAACCAGATGAGGTTACCTTGGATGAGTACATAGGAAGCCTCACTAATTTTGAGTATAATTGTTGCCCCACAGATTCTAAGTGAGAAGTGTTTTTTTTATCTCAACTAAAGACTTTTGGAGTTGTCATAAGTAAACTTGTGTTACTTTTCTTGTTGCTCATTGTGAGACTTAACAAGTTTATCCCCTAATTTTTTTACAACAAGTCTGAGGCATAGTTCGAACTCTAGTTTATAGTTGAATGCATAGTCGGCACCAACCCACATTAATAATCTTATTTAAGGTGAGGACCATAGTCCCTTATGTACTAATTGTGCATCAATGTTCTAGAACTAAGTTGATGTTGTTGGAGGTGTAACTTCAAGCAACTTCTTTACCTTTTATTTCGCATGGGGTTCACCGAATTCTACACTTTGAGTTCGCTTTGGTTTGATGACAAATAGCCTATTGTGAGCTAAGTTTTCATGAGATTCAACTTTGCTTTTGACCTTAGGTTCACTTTGGTAAGGCCCAAATTAGCCTGAGGTGAGTTTAAGATCGTTGTTGGATTCATCTTTTTTCCTTTAACTCTTCACGTTTTCTTTAAATAATCATCAAAGAGCGTGAAGTAATTATGTTTATCGTGAGATGGGACTTCTTTCTATACTTCAAGTTCACTTCAACTTAGTGCCAAAGAGTGTGAAGTAAGAAGGGCTATATTGCTACAGCCTAGGCGCGTCATTGGGGTGCAACTTCCATTAATTGTTGTGGGCATCGACCAAGTTTCATACTTTGAGTTAACTTCAAGTGGATATTGAAGAGTATGAAGCAAGTAAGGTTGTTATGCGGCTGAGGCTAGCTTCTGAGGTGCAATATCTGTTAATTGTCATGAAGTTTGACCAGTTTCCATACTTCTAGTACACTTCGATAAGGTATTGAAGAGCATGAAGTAAATAAGGTTGTTGGGGTGTAGCAAAGTTGAGCCGTCGGGGTGTGACTTTCATTAATTTCATGAGATTCGACAAAGTTCTACACTTCGAGATCACTTTGACTGAATGTCGAAGAGATAAAATAACTAGGGCTATAAGGCGTAGTCAAGGTGAGCCGGTATGGTGTGAATTCTGTTAACTGTTATGGCTGGATTTTATTCTTCAAGCTCACTTTAGATCGGTACCAAAGAGCCTGAAGTAAATAGAGATGTTGGAGTGGAGTAGATGACTTATAATTTCCAATCTTAGAAATCATTTGCTATAACATGTCGACCAACTTTCACATTAGTCATTTTTAGTTCTCATGACTTTGGTGTGTGTGTGTGTGTTGCCACATGCTACTGCTTGGGTAATCATGAAGAATGTTACCTCCAATGTCTTTGGAGGATGATCTCAGAGTAGTCTCTAGAGTCACCTAAAATGACTTAGGTGAGAGTGAGCACGGGGTCACCTCTGATGACTTCAGCGAAGGTAAGCCTTGGGTCACCTTAAATGACTTAGGTGCAGTTGAGCTTGGCTTCACTTCTGATGACTCTGGTGTAAATGAACCTGGGGTCACCTTAAATGACTTAGGTGAGGATGAACTTAGGATCACATTTGATGACTTCGATAACGATGAACCTCATATCACATCAGATGGCTTAGGTGAAAGTGAGCTTGGAGTCACTTCTGTTGACTTTGGAGAAGATGGGTTTGGGGTCATCTCAAATGACTTAGGTGAGGTTAAGCTTTAGGTCACCTCTGATGACTTCAGTGAAGGTAAGTCCATGGTCATCTCAAATGACTTAGATGAGGTTGAGCCTGGGGTCACCTTTGATGACTTTGGTTAAAATAAGCCTGAGATCGCCTCAAATGACTTGCGTGATGATGAGTATAAGATCACCTCAGGTGTGTTTGATAATGATGAACTCGGGTCACCTTGGTAACGTCAACGACAATGAGTCTGAAGTCACTCAAATAACTTAGCTAAGGGTGATCTTATGGGTCAGGTAACCTTGGTGACTTTGACAGGGATGAGCCTCGAGTCACCTCAGATGGCTAAGGTTGGGATAAGCTTGGGGACATTTTTAATGACTTCGTTGAGGTTGAAGCGTGGGTCACCTTGATGACTTCAATGCAGATGAGCCTAGAATCACCTCAGATGGCTTCAGAGAGAATGGGTCAGGGTTATCTTTGATGAGCAGACAATATTGTCTTCCTCAAAAAGATTTGGTGAACTACTTCTGTCTTTTATTTTTCTCATAATATTTAAGCTTTAAGATCATCTCAATGATATTTCTTTTCTGTGCTCACTCTATTATTGTCCATTGGCTCAATGTGACTAATTTTTTGGCGGGTCAAACTAAATATAGGAGAGGTGACTAGAAAATAAGTTCAGGCACCTCAACTACTTCTGTAAATAAGCTCAGGGTTGCCTCAGATGGGGTAGGATGAGTTTGGGACCATCTAGATGACTACGATAAGGGTGAGCTTGAGGTAATCTTTGATGACTTTGCCGAGAAGGAGTTCATAGGTTACCTCGTTTCACTTAGGAGGTGAGTCTGAGGGTTGTCCCGTACGACTTAGGTTAGGTTAAGTTGAGGGGTCATCTTATATGACTTAGGCAAGATTAAGTCTTTGGGTCACCCGCGTGACTTAGGCAAATGTGAGCCTCATCCCACATGACTTAGGAGGGAAAACCATGGGTTGTGTAACTTAGGGAAGGTTGAACTGAGGAATTATCCCATACGACTTAGGCAATATTGAGCCTGGGGTCATCTGGTATGACTTAGGCAAGGGTGAGTAAGGGGTCATCATATATGACTTAGGCAAAGGCGAGCCTAAGGTTCATATGAAAAGATTTAGGTGATGGTCAACCATGGGGTCATCCCATATGAATTTGGCATGGTCGAGCCTGGGTCCTATGTATGATGCTTGATGAACTCGTGTAACATCACCTGAGGAGAGTTATTATCATAGGTGACTTAAGTTGACTTTAGAAGACGATGATGTTTTCTCGGGTAAGCTTTAGAAGTTTGAGCTATGATACTCATATATATATGTGAAAAAATAGCAGGAAAAGACAGGTTTCGGGGCTGGAGTTGTAAAAATGGCCGAATGTTTTTTATTTGCAAAAATGGTTTAAATACGACCGTGGAAATAATATACTTACCAAAATTACACAATGGTAAATAAATTATTTACTATATTTCGACCATTTTTTAAAACAAAAATTTTTTGGCCATTTTTACAACTTGAGCTGAGAAAGGGGGTCATTTTTACAGTTCTTCCTATATATGTGTGTGTGTTTGTTTAGTATACTCACGATCATGCGATTACATTTATTATATTACAAATATAACATCCAACACTCTAATGTTAAACAAACCTAAATAATGTGAAAATACTAATTAAAAACATACCATGAGCATACTAAACATTCAATATTGATATTTTGAATATCATATATTTAATGAAAAACCTAATGTCAATATAATATAATAGAATATATCATATATACTCTAGAAATCTACACGTGATTTTATAGAAACTTTTTTTTGCCAAACTTTTATGTCCCATCTCATCTTTGAGAGCAAGCCCCACTTTAAAGTGGTTTTTTTTATGTTTTTTAAGAAAAAAAAAAAGTTGACATGTTTATTACACTAGCAACAAGTAAATTCTAAACAGGAAAAACAGAATACCAAGTTTTTTTTTTTCCAATTCCACTAACACCTCTATTCACCTCTTTTTTTCTTTTTCCTGCATGTCTTCCCTAATCAATAACTTGTCCTCATCAACGCACCATAACAAAGCTTCTCGACCAGTAATCTATAATACAACTAAAGGAGTGGTTCTTTAGAAAAAAAAATAGACTATTGTGGTCAATTATTTTAATTTATTTCCGACAATATCCTTAGCATTCCTTAAATTCTTTAAGACCAGCAATATAAAGGCACAAATAGGGTCTAATTGCTTGCATTACTAAACATTGATTTAATGATTGTTGTATTAATAAAATTCAAGACGGTTGCTCCCATTTCTTTCTTTGTTTGTTTCATTGTTTCTTTCTTAATTTTTTTCATTTCCTTTTGGTATCTTTCCAGGGACTAAAATACACTACAATTGTCATGCTAAGTATAAAAGCTACAAGCTTAATGTTTCAGCCAGCTATACAACATTTTTTAATGTAGAACCAATCGATAAAATGAGACAGAAAAGAAAAACAAGAAACTTTTTTGCGTCAACTAAAAATCTTCAGATTAGAAATTTCAGAAATTCCTTATTAGATATTCTAATTGGAATTAAATTTTAATGTATGTAAATGTTACAATATTGTTTTTAGTATATCATATCATATTATACTATCTATAGTCTACTACTTCTAAAAGTATAGATAGTCAAAAAAAACTTTATATAGACAATTATATCCCATTGTTTCACTACATTTCTCGAAACTCCCTCATATCTATAATAATTTTTATCTTTAATCTTTAATATATTAACAGTGGGATGGAAATGAGAATCATTTTTTAACCATTTTGTCCACACATTATTTTATAATTTTAAAATTACCTTGAGTCTATTAATGATACACCATTCATGGTAATTTTCTTCTTTTCTTATTTCTCAAAATAATGTGTCTCTTGAACAAATTTTTTATTTTTAGACATGAGAATCTATAAGAAAAAAAGTTATCAATAACTAATTAAATATTTTTAATTCATTTATCAGATAAAAATCAAAGAAATAATACACTAAAAGAATCAAATAAAAAATGTATAGAGGATGTTCTTTTAGTATAACTAACTTAATTGAAAATATTTTGATCAGTTAGACGTATGAAAAATATAAAGCTTATAATTGTAGTTTTTTAATTTTATTTGCTAATAAATGTGTCTTATTCAATTTTATTTATATGAATAAGTAATGTAGAAAAAAATCAAAATAATAAAAACATACATATCACGTGCACCACACGTATAATTTAACTAGTATATTAAAAGTAGCAATGCAATGAGATTTATTTTTGTACCATTTTATCAAACCACGAATCATAAATTTCTTAAATGACCATCAAAATATTAAACCAATAATAAATTTTAAGTATTTATTTTTCATAAACATCCACAATACTATCAATTAAATACTCTCAATAAGTTATCTCAAATAAAATTTATATTATTTTTACTACACATTTAGACTAAAAAATTTAATTGAATACTTAAGATTTTTGTTTGAATATCTGGAATAGCTTTAAAAAAGATTGATGTGTCGCTAATAGTAAGTTGTGAAAATGAGTAGATTAAAATTACTAAACAAGTTCAACAAATAGAAATAATATATTATAGGTTAAGAGTTGGATCTATCTATAAGACATATCTTGAATAATAATACATTAAAAATCATATGAGAATAAAATTATATAGGTATTTACGATTCTAACGCTACTATTTATTATTTAGCACGTTCAAATGTGATTGATTGAGACGTATACTTATACATATATTTAACGGGTTCATTTAATAAAATTAAATAAAATTATTTTAATTATTCTTTTTAATTATTAATTTGATTAATTGATAATTAATTAAGACACTTTTTAAAGTTATTGTGTTTATTAATTTGTTAACTTTTATTTTTTATCTTTTAGCCTTTTCATACTTCTTACAATTGTAAGAAAGTATTTTATTTTTGCTCTCATTTACACGTATTTTAATACGAAGAAACCATAATTTATACTTCTTACAAAAAGTATTTATACTTATGTGATAAATACAATATAATTTATATCATATAAGTTTCATGAATATTACATTCAAAAATCGCTGTCCGCGGGGAATAGTTTTGGCGCTTTTTTGACAATTAGGATAGTTTTTTTTTAATTTCAAAAAATTTCTGTTCTTCATATTCTCCCTTAAAATTACAATGAAAGTCCAGCGGCCCAATCCGCCAAAGGCCTTTGGGCCAAGCAAGCTCCATTCCTATCCCTATTGTGTTGCGTGTACGCTCAACGCTGTACAGTACACGTAGCTGAACAAAAATCCAACGTTGCTTAAGCTTTGGGCCAACCCCTATGGCCTATTGTAATTGCTAATTTGCTATATCCTCTTATTTTCTCGCTTCTTGTTGCTTTTCGTCGTTGTTTGTTATTGCTGTATTATGGGGAAAAGGGAATCTCCTCCCTACTTCATTCGTTCGTCTTCCTCGCCAACTATTTCAGTCTACGTCAAATTGTTCCTTGTTTAGAAGGTAATTAATTACTGCTATCAATTTCCTTTCTTGTATAATTTTAGCTGGTTGCCTTATTTCTGTTTTAGACTGTAAATTCTCGGAACATGTTTTACGTCTGTAGTGCAATCCCTAATTGGAGTTTGAAAGAAAATTCAAGTAAGAGAATTACATGAGCCCTAATCAAGCCATAATTTCCTTCTGCTCCCTTGTGTTTGATACGAATTAGCTTCTTGTTTTTTCTGTTTCCTTCGACTTGTAATTTATTCTTCTTAGCTGCCAGATGGGATTTATTTGTAGTTTCATGCTTCGAATTGAAAATTGCAGTGCATTTTTAATCCTTATAAAAACTGGAGGCTAATTGCCATCACACGTAAAATAAAAAAATAAAAATAATCCTTTTTCCCTTTCGTTGGTGTTGAGCTTGTGTGCTAAGTAAGGGTATCGAGGTATATTTCCTTACAACTCTTATTGATATCAGGGTATCGAGGTATATTTCCTAACAACTCTTATTGATATCAGGGTATCGAGGTATATTTCCTAACAACTCTTATTGATATCATATATCCGTGCATCTTCTATAGCTCATGTCTAATCTAAGTGGACAAGCTTCGTATTCTTCCCTGTCTAAGCTTGAAAAAGAAAGCAGTTTCCACTATGATGACGAGAATAGTAATTCTTCCTGGGCGGTTCAGTTTGAGGATAGTGGGACCAATTTTCCCTCAAAGTCCTTTAACACTTACAGATTTTCCTATGAGTCTGAAGATATCCTTGATGGAGGGTACGATTCAGGTGATGATGCTTGTACTTCTGTAAAAAGTAGTCTGACTCCAGAGGTGAATTTGAAAAATGTTTTGGCTGGAATATTTGCTATATTGACTGGAAAGAACAAAGCTTCAGAAGTCTCTCCAAACTCTCAAATTCCCAGTTCAAACATTTCGTTTCTCGGTTCTGGAAAGAATGGAGATACATATTTGCATTCCTCTGTTTATATACCAAGTGCCCCACCTCTTCTTGAGCCTAACAGGATTGATTACAGTGCTTATAAAGATGTGTTGGAGGCTGATCCCCCTGAGTGGATTCCAGATAGTTCTACTACTGTTTGCATGCAATGCAGTGCTCCTTTTACAGCATTTACTCGTGGTAGACATCATTGTCGATTTTGTGGAGGAATTTTCTGCCGAGCATGTTCGAAAGGAAGGTGTTTGTTGCCTATTAAGTTTAGGGAGAGGGATCCGCAAAGGGTCTGTGATACCTGCTATGATAGGCTTGATCCTTTACAGGGTATTCTTATTAACAGCATTAGTAACGCTGTTCAAGTAGCAAAACATGATGTGATAGATTGGACGTGTACAAGAGGGTGGTTAAATCTCCCTGTTGGTTTGTCCATGGAACATGAGATATACAAAGCCTCCAATACTCTAAGAAGCTACTGCCAGGTACAAATCTGATTTTCACCAAACTGTGCTATTATATTATACATGTGTCCCCCC
>QANY01003637.1:252143-266763 GCA_003255025.1 Datisca glomerata
CCCCCCCCCCCAAAAAAAAAAAAAGAAAAAGGAAAAAGGAAAAAGAAAAGAAGAACCAAGATAAGTCCATGGTTCACAGACCATCTTCTGTTCTTTTCTGTTGGCTGAATATGGATGGTCATACTGCATAGAACACATTTAGAGTATCTACGTAGGAGAAGTAGCGAACCATTGAGACTTACATTTGTCACTAGAACCTGATATGAGTACATTTAACGATTAGTTGAGTCTCTTAAATTTATTTTTGTAACTGATGGTCTCATGATCTTTGAAATGGACAGGTTGCTAGATTGAATCCTGAAAGGTCCATACCCTTAGCTGTTCTAAAAGGAGCCAAGGGCCTGGCTATTTTAACAGTTGCTAAAGCTGGTGCCTTTCTGTCTTACAAACTTGGCACTGGCCTGGTCATTGCACGAAGGTCAGATGGATCCTGGTCTGCCCCATCATCCATATTTTCTGTTGGTTTAGGATGGGGTGCTCAGGTAACATGCATATGATTGTGGTAGTTTTTTTTTTACTTTGTTTTTTAAGTCTGAAGCGTTGTCACCCTTGGAGAAGTTCATATAAGTAAAGGTAGAGAAATTTTTGTGGACAGTAGGCGTTTATTTTCTTGGCATCACACTTTTGTAACGTTTACTTTTGACAGAAATTCAGCTTCTTACAAAAAAAAGGTAGGTGCTTGTTTTCTCTTCTATATAGCTTTCACATTTAACTAGAACTAACAATTCTACTAAAGACCTTTTACTGACCAAAAAGATAATTCTACTAAAGGCCCATGCCTCTTTCTTGGGCATTTGATTTTATAATGATTTTGTGTGTTTTTAGATTGGCGGAGAGCTCATGGACTTCATACTTGTGCTTCATGATCTGAAAGCTGTAAAAGCATTTTGCAGTCGTGTGCATTTTTCTCTTGGTGCTGGATGTAGTGCTGCAGCAGGACCTGTTGGTAGAGTGTTGGAAGCAGATCTCCGCGCTGGAGATAGAGGATCTGGCATGTGCTATACGTACAGCTGTAGCAAAGGTAAAAGTTTGTGAAATAGATTTTCTGCATTATCTGTTATGTTATTTCTTAGGTTACTTGGATCTAGCAAAGGTAAAAGTTTGTGAAATAGATTTTCTGCATTATCTGTTATGCTATTTCTTAGGTTACTTGGATCTGTTTTTGTTTTGTGGTACAACTATATGAGCAGGCCTTTCTCCGAGGTAAGATATAGAATATACAGTTTTAGAATATTATCATTTGCCATTCTGGGACACTGGACGCAAATAATTTGTAATTTACCCGACCCCAAGAGGGTAGGATATAGAATATACAGTTTTAGAATATTATCATTTGCCATTCTGGGACACTGGACGCCAATAATTTGTAATTTACCCAACCCCAAGAGGGTAAGCGAAGTGGTTGAGGATGGACCCTAGGTCAAGTCGTAGACCGAGTCGTTCTTGGGTTCGAATCTCCACTTCGGTTCTTGGGCCAATTTAACTGGGGGAATTTGATTGCCTCATGAATTATCCGAGGTGTATTTGTCAGAAACTCCTTGCCGTGGGCTTATGTACCCCGGGATTAGTGGGAGCTCAAAATCTTCGGGCACCCGGTGCTCACCCAAAAAATTATTTGTAATTAGCCACAGTTTCATTTCAATATCCGAAGGATTACATGTGGAATTGAGGAAGCACCCAAAGCCTGATTATTTCCCTCTTATGTGACTCAATGTGTGGGAGATGCTATAACCTGCTACAGTCTGAAACTTTTACTGGAACTTAAGTATGGAATTGAAGTAACTTAAGGTTAGAGTCATGTAAGAGATGCTATATTATGCACTATTGCATTTTTATACCAATGATGGAGGTTGAAAGAAACCCTCATTTTACTAAACTCTAGCACACAATTCCGGTATCTGACATGGAAGGGCAGTCAGATAAAGTGGAGAGAATAAGGACTTCATTTGCGAGTATGACTGTCCTAAATTTTAAATTTTCAGCGAAGTCCGATATGATCTATCTAATTCTTCTAATCTGTTAACGTATTTGGTCCTTTGGAAGCATGAGTAAGTTGAAGTATTTACAGGTGCATTTATTGGGGTTTCATTGGAAGGGAACGTTGTTGCAACAAGGATGGATACCAATCTACGCTTCTATGGTGATCCTTATCTTACGACATCTGACATCCTACTTGGGACAGTAGACAGACCAAAGGCTGCAGATCCTTTGTATGTTGCACTCGAAGACCTTTATTCCAGTCTGCAATGGTAGATCCAATCTCTCACATGTATAGAAATCTCTTCGTGAAAGATACTGTGTCAGCTTATTAAGTTAATGCCTGTACAGCTATAGTTCAGCTTGGAAGTGTATACTTCATAAGTGTTAAGTTTGTACATATATTCTTTCGGGAAAATGAGTTTTAAGTTTACATTTATGATGGATGTTGGTCATTATCTGTACAAATGGAGTATTCTTTCAGTCGATTTAGTTCTTAAAAATCTTTTTGTTTTCTTTTCTGAAGGAACTAGCCTTGGCATATGAAAACAAGCAGACTATAAATTTGTAGTTCTCTTCTGTTTAACCAGTGTAATGGCAAAAATGAATTAGGGGTGTTGATCGGCCGGTATGGTTTGGTTTTGAATAGGTTTTTATTAACCAAACCAATTCAAACTGTTTATCTTTGGCTTGAGTTGGCAGTTTTCTTTATTTTTCAAACTAATATTGGAAAAGAATTTTATATTAGTGAAAGTTAACCGACAAAAAAAAGTAAAATATGTGCAATTTTGTTGTATCACGAAGCTAATAGAATAAGTAAAAAAAACGAAGAATTATCGTTGAAGTTTATGTTTATGAAGAGGGGATATCTCTAGTTCTCTTTGCCTCTTGTTTAGCAGTTTGATTTAATTTGATTTATAATAGGAGTAAGCCAGAACTAAAAAACCAATATTAATATTCAAAACACCCAGTCAACAATAGTTTGAATTGGCTCGGGCGAGTTGGTTAGTTTAACAATTTTTTTAACATCCAAATCGAATTGATCCTCGTAAAGGCTTGGACCTAAAAGCTCTCACAAAAACA
The DNA here is from genome assembly GCA_003255025.1 of Datisca glomerata. Classification (NCBI taxonomy): domain Eukaryota; kingdom Viridiplantae; phylum Streptophyta; class Magnoliopsida; order Cucurbitales; family Datiscaceae; genus Datisca; species Datisca glomerata. Next base: position 255,204 of record QANY01003637.1, read on the forward strand.
TGAAGAGAAGCTTCGTTATGTAAGAACTTGCAACCAAAATTCATTACTTTCAACAGTAGTGGTTACAGATTTACTTTTTAGACACATGAAAAATCATGAGAACAAGATGCTGAAAACAAAATGTGAAGCCAGTGGCTGATAAGATCTCAGTCCTTAACATCAGTAACACCTTCAGGTGAAATCTGGAAGCGTGCTTCAGCCTCAGCTAAACAAGGAGAGCTTATCACCTTACAAATGCGCTCCTCCGCTCTTCCCTTCCGGAGAGCAAGCCTGTAAAATACAGTTTTATTTTTCTACTTAAAGAAGAAGCAAAATGAAGAAGAAAGAGTTTTTTTTTGTCTTTTGACAAACCTAGTAGTGGAAGCATGAGCCATAATGTTTCCACCAATGGGCTTAATTTGAGGACCTGCAAACATTGCTGAACCATCTACTTGTGCAACGACTTGATTTGTAATAACGACAGCCACACCAAACTGCAATCACATCATATCCCAAATAGAAGCTATAATCTTTCAAAACAACACAATATCTTGTATGCATTGAGGATAAAAACTAAAAAAGAAAAGCCGTTTACCTCATCTGCTATCTTCTGAAGACTCCGGAGAAATTTGGCGAGATGCATTTGCCGAGCTGAAAGTTCTCCCCTTCCTGAGAAATCTGTTCTGTACAGAGCAGTGGCACTGTCTACTATCATAAGAGCAAATCTGGATATCCAAAATAGACTAATGTTACAACTTAGTCAAGATACTGTTAATACTACTGCTAAAAATTTTGAAAATTAGGTTTTTGCTACACGAAATTTGCCAACTGAAAAGGATTGTGATAATAAGTACTGCTACTAATTGCAAGATACATTTGTCTTCTACTATTATTACCACCGTCTGCTGGTACTCCCAAGTGAAAATTACTATCTCTACTTTGCTTTCATAGTGGTGTCACATTTTTTATTCAAGACTTAATACATGAATTAGAGAATACTCCACGATGCTTAATGCTGTGATATAATGGGAGTTGTAGGCACGCATAAAGCTTAAACACATTACTACAGTTTATCAGGAATGAAAAAATTCCAATGAAAAAGAATAGGCAATGATGAGAATCAAAAGTTAACAGACCTAGTTGCTGGCTTGAAAGTTTATCTGTTCTTGATAGAAGCAATTTGACTTACGACTCTCCCACGTATATATTTCCTAAAAAGATATCAGAAGAAAAATGTAACAAAAAAATTTCTTCAGGCACCTGGTTTCCACCATCATTGAAGCAGCTTCTAGCAAAAGCCTCGATTGATGATCAGTGTTATATGCTCGAGCGTATGCCACATTCTCCAAGACATCTGCACCATTCAATCCAAACCTGCAGAAATTACATCTAGCTATTCATTGAATTACATTACCATGCAAAGCACTATCTCATTCAAGAGTAAATAATCGTTACCTTTCAGCTATTTGTAAGAGTCTCTGGGGCCTGAATGTGCCCTCAGCATCAATGTACATTGCTTTTCCTTCACCACCACCTTGATCTAATGGAAGCTGAGAAGTCAAAAGGTCAGTTGAGAGAAGGGCAATTGCAATTTAGTTAGTTGTCTTTTCTCTGACTAAGTTTACTTACATAAATACATAAATTTATACATATACAATTTTTTATAAGATAAACAACCTCCAAATTTAGCTAATCTATACCAAGTAATATAGACAGTCATATGACTATTCCATGCATGGTGATTACTCCATGTACTCTTGGAGTATGGTTGAATATGTACTTAAAACTGTGTGGATGGAACAAAGAGAAAACATGAATCATTATACTAATAATGATCCAATATCGAAGCTCACATGATACTTTTAACTTTGTCCTACAGTGATTGTGGATGGAAAGAAGAAAATGATCTTACTTGGCAAGTGACACAGAGTGTGTGACACAGCTGGGTTTTTCCAGCGCGGAATTCACCATATAGCTCAGTAATAGAACCCGTCTCAATTCCACCTGTCAGGAGATAGGCATGTAAATTATTAAACCAGTACAACAACTGGTGACTAGTCTATAGTAGTTACTGGATAAAGGTTTTCAAAGATTACTAGTTACCTTCCAGAATTTTGTCAAGTTCTCTGGATCCAGACGTTATTTGGATGATCTCAAGCCTCTGGGCGTGGAGTTGACTAGCACTGGTGAAACCTAAGGGCACTAATTTGGAAGCTGTATATAATCCAGAATTAGGAAAGACATTTCAAATATATATACGTAGTAAAATGGGCTGATGAAAATGATAGAAGAATGAAATTGCCTGCTTCTATGATCTTGTCGACTTTAGCTTCGCTAATGCCTTTGATCTGCAGCAGGTCTTTCCTGGGAGAGTAAGCAACGGATTCAACTGTACAGAGACCAGCATCTTTGAGCTTCTTTACGTCAATAGAGGCAATACCAGATGCCTTGGTTCGAAGATTTAGACAGATAGAAACGAAACACTTCAATTCAGCAAGCTATATCATTATAATATTGGAATAGACATCACCACATATATGAGGAACAAACTAATCCACCAGTTAAATACTGCTCCTTTATTACCGATCTGTTTTTCATCTCTTTGAGAAACCCACATGCTAATGAATTAGGGTTTGGAGCACAAGAAAGAAATTTAAGATTCGGACGAATGATTCGTCGAAGGGAAAAGGGCATTCAGTATAACAAAGCGAGCGGCAGCAGAAGACGAAGATTAAGAGAGAAACGGGAAACCCCATTTAAGAATCGGGAGCGGAAAATTAAGCACGAAAAGACAATTGATAACCTGAAGCTGTTCCACCGGAAAAGGACCGTGCTGTATCTCTTCCATGTCATCGTGTTCCTGGGCCATCTGCTGTTTTCTCTGGTGCTGCTCCATATTCACGCCAACGCACGACTATCGGACTATGTCCAATTTGGCACTCCCCACAACCCCTAAATTCCGAAAATCAAAGCTTTTTCTGACAAGTCCAGTAGCCAAAAGATTTACCAAACGCGAGAGACAGAGAAAGATGGAGGGAAATTTATGAGCTTTTGAAAGAGCGCCAAATGCGACAAAAATTAAACAGGGAAAAGTGGAATAGCTTCTCTAGAAAGACTTTTCTTTTTTCTTTTCGGGTTTTCCCGAGTCCAACGTGGGACTACTTCGGGCTGGAGTTATTATGGGCTTTCCATAAAGCCCGACGTGAGACTAGTCTGATTTGTTTTGCTTCTATGATCTATTATTTACTCTTCTTTTTAATCTAAAATCTATACTATACCTGAAAACGTAGAAATGAAAAAAAATATTTTAGACAATATTACTCACAACTATATTTAAATTTTGTTACATTATTCTTAAACTCAAAATTACCTATACTATATCTAAAAATGTAAAAGTGAGAGGAACATTTTTTTAACAATATTACCCTCAACTACTTTTTATTTTTTCTACATTATCCTTAAACTCAAAATTATCTATACTATATCTAAAAGTGTAGAAGTGAGAAAATATTTTTGGTCAATATTATCTCAACTACTTTGAAATTCTTATATTATTCTTCAACCCAGAATTATACATACAAAATTACATATATTGTTTTTCAATCGTTTTGTTAAATTTATCATCTTTAAATAGGTTATCTTTTCATTATTACTATCTAAAAAATAAAAGACAAATTATTAGTAAAAATTAATCTCAAATTAACTCAATATTTCTTCAGCTGATTATTTTATGTGTTATAGAATTCAAGACTAGCTTAAAACTTGATGAAAGAAAATTAATATTGAGCATATTAAGTGAATCACTTTTTCTATAAATTATCTTTGTTACTCCATTTGGCTCAATTTATTTTTTCATAGTCGTCAATCTCATTGTGTACCTCCACTTGGATAAATTTTGTGAATGAGTTAAAATATTATAGGTCGAGACATGTGCATCGCGCGTGATGCTCATCTAGTTTCGATGCTCGACTAGTTTCGATGCTCGACTAGTTTCTTAAATAATACTTATTTAAGAGAAATGTTCAAATTTATAAAATATCTTTCATGGCTGTAGATAAGCTGACTTTTAGTTCTCTCAAAGTATCATATTTTGTTAACCTATCTAGATTAATACGTCACAACCTGAAATGTCAAATATATGTGTCACCATCATCATGAGAAATTCTTTGTCATTTGTTAGTTTTAGGCTTTGTTACTTTAAATAATTCAAAATTATTTAACGGGCATTCAGTCGGTTTAAGCATATACAGTCTATTTATTACTTTTACATGACGAATATTGAATCTATTCTTAGAGATAATAAACTCTTTATTAATAAAAAAAATTCAAATAATTGTTCTTGCAAAAATGAAAGAGAATCAAATTTCTCGAAAAATCTAAGAATATAATAAACATCGTTCAAAACTAAATACTTATATCTAAAAGGTAAACGAATTGTCTCTGATGATTTAGCTGATACGAGCGTACCACTACCAACTATAAGAACGACCTCACTATCAGCCAGCTCTATTGACGAATCAAACATCTACAAAGAAGAACATCCATAGTTAGTGGCTCCTGAATCAAGTATCCAGGATGACAAATCATATTTCACTAAGCAAACTTCAAGTATAAGTAAATCATATTTATCTTTCTTTTTCAGCAAGGAGATATACTTGTTACAGTTTCTCTTCCAATGACCTTCAACCCCACAGTGAAAACATTTTCCCTTGGGCTTGTTGTCTTTCTTGTTCTTATTGACTTTTGACGATATCTTGGGTTTCTTCCCTTTCTTGCTCTTACCTTTGCCCTTACCATTGATCTTCTTCCTCTTGTTATTTTTAACAGTGAAAGAAGACTTTTGCTCGACAACATTTACCTCGCACTCTTTGGTCATTCTAAGATTGAGTGACTCAAAAATATATAGTTCATTCAACAATTGAGTCATGTTAAATTGTAAATTATTCATAACATAGTTGGTCGTGAACGTAGAAAAAGTTAGTGTGAGCGACTCAAGTATAATGCTAACTTGAGTCCAATCATCAATGGTCACCCCATGTACTTCTGCCTCATGTATTATATTGATCAAGTTCATAACATGTTTTCGCGCAAAAGTACTATTTCTCATCTTAGTCGTCATATAGCTCCCAGTGGCCTCATGACTACTTTGATCAGACCGCTGCCCAAACATCGTCTATAGCGATTCCATAATGTCATTGGCAGTCTCCATGCTTTCATGTTTGGTTCTGAGAACATCATTCATGCTCACAAGCATATAGCACTTAGCCTTATTATTTGATATGATCCAAGCATCATATTTGTCCCTAACATTCTTGGGGGCATTAGCAGCAGGCTCCTCATGATATTCCTCAGTAATAACGAACTTATGGTTCTCACAGATCAGCATTAAGTTCATATTTGATTTCTAATGTACAAAATTATTACCACTCAATTCTTAAGAGCGAGTAAAGTAGTAACATGGTTCCTCATGGTAGACATAATAATGATAACTGAAATTTAAAACATACAAGATTCAATATAATTGATAAATATCTTGAATTCAAAAGGTAAACGTGATGCATAAATGTAACATAATAAACTCACAAATTTAACATTTACTAATCACGATAAAACAACCCAATGATTAATGTGATGTCTTAGGGTCAGTCAGATTAACCTCAGACTGTCTATGAGACATTCTCATCCTTACTAATCAAAACTTAAAATATATCATATTTTCTCTTTTAACAATAAGGTATCGCTTGTTTGATCAAGTCACAACTATCTACATGAGAGCTTAATTGTGGCTTTGTGAGTGCAACCCATCATTTCAGATTCCATGACGTCTTTTAGAATATGCCACCTTTGAGTCGGGCAAAGCTAAACTACATCACTTCTCCCTATCTTCTTAAGAAGTCCAACCTTGGTATTAGTACAACTCGAAACCTTCCTTAGGGGGATGAAAACAAAGTCATATCGAGACCCTTACTGCACCTCATGGTGTTGTACTAATGACGGAGACCATATGTTATATTGACATGTCAACTTTCTCACACTCACTATTTTAGGATTATGTGTTTTCATTTTAACTAATTAACTAATTATAAATTAATCATTCGTTAAAATAATAACCCTATGAATATTTAATAATTAGTTATGTCAATCTCATTGGTCTAAGTTCATTTAAAATTCCAAAGTGCCTAAGTCATAATTAGGTGAACTTAGATTAACTAATTAATTATATTCATCAAATTTTGACAAAACTATTTTTACTAAAGTGAGTTGTCATAAATGTTACTATAGCCTTTAGTGTGGTGTGATTACCAATTTTTAACTAATTAAAACCTAGCAGTTTGCATGCTATGATTTTATAAAACAATACATATAAACATATTAGGACAATCCTAATGAATCATGTTTCTACTAATGAGATGCATCATCAAATAAAACTACATGTATAGCATGTGATCGACCAATACATTGACATGTTGTCAAACATAACAATTAAAAAAATAATTTATCAATTACATAAAATAATAATAGACTAAGTGACTATTGAGTATTTATAATTACAACCCTTAAAATAAATAAATAAAATTACAAAGTGGCTCCGTCTGATATCCATCTTCATGATCTTCAAGTTTTGAACAAAATTCTATTTAATTAAGAAGAATCTATTTTTCTTAATTAAAATTAATTTCTATAATTATCCATTTAAAAATAATTGACTTTGACTTAGTTAAATGACACTTTAATTAATTTAGTCAAACTTTGGTCAAACCCAATCAACCTATTAATTTCTAATTTTCATAAAATTAAAAAAAATAATTTTAAAATTATATTAATTTCAAAATTTAAAAGGATAATAGATAGAGACAGGGTTATTTATAGTGATAGGGTTGTTTGATATAAGGGTTTCTACGAAACTTCCTCAAATGCAACAATTGCCGCCAACAATAGGACTCTGCTAACACCGCCCATCGCCGACCACCGCCAGCCGCCGTTGTTGATTTTCCGGTGACGACGTTGGTACAATAAATTTCGGCGACATTGCTTGTTTTCAAATATCGGCGACGCCAATGTCGAAAATCTAATTTCAGGTGCCGGACCCAAAATTCTAAAAAAATATTTCTTTTCTTTTTCATATGTCGTTCATCTCGCGCGTTCTTCGTCTTCTCGCGATCGAAATAATTGCAATAAATATTAAAAATAAAATTGCAAAATTTCCTACACTCCAAAACGACTTACCCAAGATCTAAGAAATATTAAAAGAACAAAGTCTTACCAACAATCACCATATAATTAACAATCCATTACTTTCCATACATTCAAAAAACATAATCATCCATTCATTCATACATATCTCGTATTATATGAATAATGCAAGAAAACTCACACAATATTTGACGTATAAATATATAAAGACCGCTTTGATACCACTTGTTGGTCATCGCGGCGCGTGCTTAGTGGAAGCGTGTGACGCATGGCTATTTAAAAATTAAACTTTTAATAAAAATCGAATCTTTTATTAAAACAAAAATTGCGCAACGCCACGATAACCAAAGAAAACTTTTTATTGAAAACTTTTTTTAATCAGTCAGGATTCATTATATATTTATGTATTAAATATACAACATACAAGGTATGAATCAAATACATCTTGTAGTCTTAATCAAGCGTCCTTATAAAACCGATCAATCATCCCTCCCATGAAACCGTTCCAACGATTTGTGGACTCTGAGATCTACACCAAGATCTTCTAAGTCAATCATCAACGCACTAGGATGTGTGTGGGCACATAGAATATTACAAGACTTTTTTATGTCTCTAGAACTCAACAAATGAGATCTAAAGATTTACTGAGAAGGAATTTTGTGAGACGATTTTCTTAAAGAAAACAATGAATATTCTATTTGAGATTTGATTAACTATTAATCGTAGAGAAAAATTACTCTGAGCAATTGTGTTCTCAATTCAATTCTGTGATTGATGAACTTAGGAACTGATTCAACTGAACTTATCTGATTAATCTAATTGATGTCGTCAGAATAATATACGTACATCTTTCTTGATAATGGCGTACAAGATATTTATGGATAATTAAAACTAAAAATTAATAACCAATTTTAAATTGTCCAAAGCAGTGGGACCCATTGTATAATGGTGCGCAACTGCAGTGTCACGTGGCACTACAGTGTTGCACCCCGACTATTGTAGTGTCACGTGGCACTATAATAGTCATGTCAGTCTCTGATACCCAATCAGTGATTGACACGTGACAATTACTATAAATTAAATATTTATTTTAATCATATAATATCTAGATATTAGTTAATTCAAAACTAATATATCTGATTACTCCTATCAACTAAATTATTTTTTATTTCACAAATAATAATTTAGTTTATCCAAATTATTATCTAATTTCACAAAGTAGATATTCTGTCTCACTTATCAATAATTAAAAAAATAATCGATAATTATTTATATAAATATAATTTCCAAAAATTACATTAATATATATAAATAATTCAACTAATTAATTCTGAATTAATTAATCACACATAATTATTTAATTGTCCCAGAATAAAAATCCTTTGCAAGTCAGTCATTTTCTCATGTCTTAAAATATTCACACCCTAAACTGCATAATATAGAGGTGACTTGGGCATCATGGACCTTTAATCCTATGTTTCAATAAACTAAATTATTAATTAAACTTTTTAATTAAATAATCTTATTTATCAATTTCATTATTACTCCGCTATAAATATGAAATTGAACTCTTAGTGATTGTAGAATGTATTTACAGAGTATTCTCATGTAGTCCATTGATATAATCAATTCATGTAGTTATGCCCTCCAATTATTGGTTCGTAAATTAGAACTAGTCAAAATTATCATGTTTTCCTTCTAATTACCTTTTGATCCTTAATCATCATTAATACACTAGTGAATGACTCATTTATAATGATATCATAAATTTAAGCCCAATAATCATTCAGTTCTAGAATTAACACTTAAAGGAACCAATATACGATCCGTTAGAAAATAATTCTAAATCTTGTAAAATCATGTTCTCAGCCATCCATATCACTGAATCCTCAAAATAAAAGTCATTAGCCTGTTTTACAAACAAACTTTAACGAGTGAATCAAAAGATCTAGTAGATATTTATACGAGTTCATTACTACTCAAGATTCAGACTGATCTATATATGATCATTGAATTGATATGTATTAAATCTTTATGATTAACGGCACATTGCTAAATATGTTAATTCACATCGGTCCAATAATATATAATCTCATTATATAAAGTACCTTCACTAAATGTCTATCCACGACAATGATCTGGATTTAGATCACACACATTCATAATGCTTAGTGAATCATACTATCAATCATTCACTAAAAATTCCATACTTTAATATCTTTCTTACAATTTTATTCATTATTTATGATTTTAATCCTCTCGTACTAATACAAGATCATAGTCTCATTAGTGGATATGAAATTTTCAGATATTTATATAAATTATTCAACAATGATTTAAAAGAATAATTATAAGAAAAATGTAATCCTCATTAAATTTCATATCAAAATGTCAATACATATGCTTTGAGGGTATAACCCCCAACAATCTCTCACTTGCCCTAAAATAAATATGACATTTTTCTTAATCTCATGTAACACAAGTGACCCTCAAATGACTTCATAGAAGTGTCTTTGTAAAAGAATCAGCTAGGTTCCATTCCAACGCTATCTTCATAACAATCACATTCTCTCGATGCACGATCTCTCTTATAAGATGATACTTCCTCTTTATGTGCTTGCCCCTCTTACGACTCCTCGGTTCCTTAGAATCTGCTACCGCCCCATTGTTATCACAGTACATGATCAAATGACTTATCCATATCTGGAACTATTTTCAGATCAGTATAGAACTTTCTAAGTCATATCGCTTCTTTCGCAGCTTCACAAGCCGCTATATATTCAGCTTTCATAGTGGAATATGCGATGTTGGATTGTTTAACACTTATCCAAACTACAGCTCCTCCATTTAGGGTGAATACTGATCCAGACGTCGACTTTGACTATCTCTATCTGATTGAAAATCAGAATCAGTATATCCAGTAAAGTTCAGGTCTCCACCTGAATAAATAAGCATATAGTTTCTCGTTCTCCTAAGATACTTGAGAATGTGCTTTACTGTAATCCAAAATTCCAAACCTGGATTCGATTGATAACGACTGACAATTTTCATTGCATAACAGATGTCCGGTATCGTACACAACATGGAATATATGAGACTTCTAACTGTTGAATCAAAAGAACCTTTCTCATATCATTTTCCTCCTAAGGTGTCTCGGGACATTGTTCCTTAGAGAGGACAATTCTATGTCTGGTCGGTAGTTGACCTTTCTTAGAATTCTTCATAGAGAATCTCTCCAGCACCTTATCAATATAAGATGCTTGAGAAAGTACCAAGAGTTTCCTTTTTCTATCCCTTAGAATTTAGATGCCCAGAACATAGCTGGTTTTTCCCAAATCTTTCTCATTTAGAATTTCTCAGCTGACGACTTCTTTACTTTTGAGAAAATTTCTACATCTTTTCCAATGAGTAGAATATCATCAACGTAAAGATATAAGAAAACCATTATCTTGTCTTTGATGTATCTATAGACACATGCTTCATCAACATTTTGTTCGAAGCCATAAGACAGTATAATCTCATCAAAGGTAAGATTCTAAGATCTAGATGCTTGTTTTAATCCATAAATAGATTTAAGCAATTTAAGCAATTTGCATACTTTCTGATCTTGCCCATTTTTTACGAACCCTTCTCGTTGCATCATATAGATGCTTTCTTCAAGTGAGTCATTCAGAAAAGCTGTCTTGACGTCCATTTGCCATATCTCATAGTCAAAACTAGCGGCTATGGATAAAATGATTGATGTATATTAAATCTTTATGATAAACGGCACATTGATAAATATATTAATTCACATCGGTCCAATCATATTTAATCTCATTATATAAAGTACTTTCGCTAAGATATTTATCCACATCAATGATCCAGATCTAGATCACACGCATTCATAATTCTTAGTGAATCCTACTAGCAACCATTCATTAAAGATTCAATACTTTAATATATTACTTACAATTTTATTCAGTATCTATGATCTTAATCCTCTCGTACTAAGTAAAGATTATAGTCTCATTAATGAATATAGAACTTTCAGATATTTATATAAATTATTCAACAATAATTTAAAAGAACAATTATAAGAAAAATGTAATCCTCATTAAATTTCATATCAAAATGTCAATACACATGCTTTTAGGGCATAACCCCAACAATCTCCCACTTTCTCTAAAGCAAATATGACATTTCTCTTAATCTCATATTACACATGTGACCCTCAAATGACTTCGCAGAAAGTGTCTTATGGACAATTGTCCATGGGGGAGGATTCTTTTTAAAGATGACAAATAGAGGATTACAATCAATTCTTAATTTATTGCAAAAGTCAGATATGTAATTTAAAGATCCTAGAAATCTTTGTAGCTGTGTTTTATCAAGGATTTCATTAAGA
>QANY01003639.1:0-48677 GCA_003255025.1 Datisca glomerata
TTTATACAATTTTTTATTTTACCGAAAAAAAAAAAAGTTCTAGTTCCATTGAAGGTGCAAAGAGCTTAACTTAGTTAATCTGTGCTTTGTTGATGAGCTACTCTTGTTCTGTAAAGGAGACAGAAACAGCGTACATGTGCTTAAGCAAGCGTTGGCCATTTTCCAAGAGCTATCAGGGCTTCATCCAAATATTTGAAAGAGCCGACTGTTCTTATAAGGGGTGAGCCTAGAGATGTCTTTTATCATTCATGTTGAACTGGATTTTACAGAAGGGTCTCTTCCAGTTAGATATCTTGGTGTCCCACTCATTACAACTAAGCTTACCAAATCAGATTGTCAAGATTTGGTTAACAGACTCACTATGAGAATCAGGTCTTGGGAATCAAAGTATTTGTCTTATGTAGGAAGACTCCAACTTATCAAGACTATCTTTATGGTTATGGTCAACTTTTGGAGTGGTCTCTTCATCCCCCAAAAAAAGTGGTGAAGACAGTTCAATGCTTGGTAAGAAATTTTCTCTCTAAGTCTAACCTATAAGGCATTGTCTCCTACAAGACCAACAGTTAAGTGGGCAAAGGTGATATGGTTCTCTAAACATATCTCAAGGTGTAGCTTTATCTCTTGGTTGGCTCTGAGAAACAGACTTGCCACTAGAGATAGGGATGCACAATGGGACCAAACACCAAGGTTTTGTGCTGATTGTGTGTGTTGTGTTGGCTACCAGGAGACACATGAGCATCATTTTGTCAATTATTGCTATTCAACCAGAGTATGGGCTACACTTATGAACAACTGTGATCTACACTGCCAGGTTAGAGATTTGGGTCAGTTTGTAGATTGGATGCTAGCTAATGCAAAAGGGAAGTCACTCTAAGGAGTCCTAGTTAAGCTAGCTTTTACTTCATCTATTATATATGGAGAGAAAGAAATGCAAGAATTTTTTAAGGCAAAATCAGAGATTTCAAGGTCCTAATTGAAGCTGTCTCACAATTAGTCAGATTAAGGCTTTGGGATTCGAAGTGTTTTGGCACTGATGATACTCATCTACGTTTAATGGATTGATGAGGTCTTAACCCAAGCATTTTGTAAACCTTGGCTGTCATATAAAGCCTTGGTATCTAATTTCAGGACTTTACAGATTCTAGTTTAATTTACATGCAGATCTTAAGCCTTTGATTAGGCTCTAATTTTGTATTTCCTGGGGTATGCCCCTTGTACTTGTGTAAGTATATTTTGGTTTATACAATTTGTTTACCCAAAATAAAGCTTTCCTCTGCAAGTCTTAGTTCATATAATCCTGATTTGCCACTCTTTCCTAAGTGATAAGAGATGCATTTGACGGGTCTGAAGCCAAATTTAGTTGTAGCTGGTCCAACTTAACCTTAGCAATTCTGACCCTAGAAGGAAGATCATTAAAAACTGTTGGTTGAAATCTTCGAAGCCTTTTTTAGTGCCTTAAGTTTCTGATAATGATATGAACCTCGTCGTCGCTTTGCGATGAACCATGATAACAATGATGGTTCAAGAATCCAATGATCGATTTTAAAGAAGAGGAAACCCTGACTCATTTTCTATGACACAAAGAGAACCTTAGGTATAAGGTTCATTGTCATCATTTAAAATGCCATGTCATGCTCCATGTAGACTGCCATATTGAACGCCACTTCATGCTCCAAGTGTAAAGCCATGTAGGATGATGCCTTTCCATGTAAGCTGCCATGTTGGTTACCACATCATGCTCCATGTCGGCTGCCATGTTGGATGCCATGTCATGGTTCATGTAGAATGTCATGTTGGATGCCACATCATGCTCCATGTAGGCCGTCATGTTGGATGCCACGGCTTGCTTCACGCAGGCTGTAACACTCAACGTCATGCTCCACATCATACTCCTATTGAGTGCTTCAACCATTCTATTTTCTCTAGCTTTTGTGATTTGGCCACTTTGTACTTGAAGTGGATCCATCCTTTGAGTTTGTGCAACCAGATCCTAATCATTCCCTCCCTCTTGAGAAATATTTATGCTCAAATCATCATCTACATCAAACGGAGACAAGTCAGTCACATTAAAAGTAACACTTATATTGTACTCACCGAGAAGATCTAGCTTGTAGGCATTGTCATTGAGTCTTGCAAGGACTTGGAAGGGATCATTCCTTCTAGGTAGCAGCTTGGAACGTCTTTGCCTTGGAAACCATTCCTTTCTCATTTGCACGTAAACCCAATCTCTGGGATCAAAAACAATTTATGACACTCTTTGTTGGCTTGTTTTGCATATTGCTCCGTTCTCCTCTCAATATTGAGTTTTGCCATGTCATGTATCTGGTTAACAAATTCGGCCTTCCTTTTTCCATGTTGTTTGTACCGAACGACATATGAGAATGTCTCGATGAACTCCACCCAACGAGCATGTATTTTATTCAGCTTGTGTTGCTCCTTTAAATGCTTAAAGGACCCATGATCGTTGTGAATCACAAACACCTGCAAAAGTAAAACAATATTGCTCGGCAAAGAACCGGCGAGATCATTAGTTTGAGCCTCTTTGTACATAAGTACAATAAGGGGTTGATGTGAAAATAATCCTCTCTTGATCTCACTTTTATTTGTAGTGCAATTGAATTTTTCCTCTCTCGCTCTCACTATGGCTTTAATACCCTCGTTTTCTTTTCCCTCAATTCCTTTCCCCCCATTTTTCTTTATGTCTCTCTGACTTTCATGCTCGTTTTCACTCTTTGTCTTTTGTTCACTCTTCGCCTTTTGTTCACTCTTTGTCATTTGTTCACTCTGTCTTTTGTTCACTCTCTTTCTTTTGATCACTCTCTTTTTGCAACCTCACTTGATCTTCGTAAATCTGATTTTGTGTCATTGGAACAAGCGTAATCAGCTTTTGATTGTGTTCAAAATAGTATTGATTAGAGAAACCATCATGCTTCACTCGTCTATCAATTTTCCATGGCCTTCCCCACAACAAGTGTCCAACTCGCACCGATATTACATTGCAAAACACATCATCTTCATATTTTTACTGATTTGAAATGAGAGTAACACTTGCTTTTCCACCTTTACCTCACCTCTATCATTCAGCCAATTCCACTTGTAGGGTCGGGGTAGTTTAGTTGTTAGCAGCCCTAATTTATCCAACATTGTAGTATCAACGTTAGTACAACTACCTCCGTCAATACTCATACTACATACCTTGTTTTGATTGTGGCATGCAGTATGAAAGATGTTTTCTCGTTGTACCTCATCATTTTCTTTGATTTGCACACTTAGAGCTCTCCTTGCGACAACTAATTCTCTTTGTACAGCACACTCCTCATTATCCTCATCCTCTAATGACAACATAGATACCTTGTCATCTTTATCCTCGATCTCAATCTCACCATCATCTCGTAGCATCATGGCTCTCTCGTTTGGACATCGACTCGCTATGTGACCCCTACCTTGGCTTTTAAAACACTCAATATCATGATTTTGAGCACTAGAAGAATTTGTTTTACCTTGGTAACCATGGCTGGTCGATTCTGACTTTTGCTCAGTTTTTGTGGCCAACTTCTCTTCCTTCTCCGCATAGCTTGGTTTCCATGGGGAACAACTTGAGCCAAGGGTTATACGTGTACCACCCCTCCTTTTGAGTTGCTGCTCAACCTTAATGGCCATGTGCACCATATCTTCCAACTCCACATAATTTTCCATCTCTACCCAATAATGAATTTCACGGTTCAAGCCATGCAAAAACCTAGCCATAGTGGCCTCTCGATCTTCTTCTATATTAGCCCTTATCATAGTCATCTTCATTTCCTTAAAATAATCTTTGACACTTCGGCTACATTGAGTGAGACCTTGCAGCTTTTGATACAAGTCACGATAGTAATGGCATGGCACAAACCGTCTCCTCATCACGGTTTTCAAGTCTGCCCAAGTCTTTATGGGACGCTCTCTATTTCTCTTTATATTTATCATCAGTTGATCCCACAAATCAATAGCATAATCAATAAATTCAACAATAGCAAGCTTTACCTTTTTATGCTCGGAATAGTGATGACAATCAAACATGAGCTCCATCCTCTTTTCCAATTCTAAATAAGCTTCTGGATCATTCTTGCCTTGAAATAATGGTACCTTCGTCTTAATGGTACCCAAATTGTTGTTCACCCTATCACCAAACCCATCTTCTCTATTCCTGTGTTGGAATCCCCTACCTCCAACCCCACGGCCTAATATGCCAATGTGCGAATATCGGTCGTCTTCATTAAAGTCTTCCCCAAACTCTTCTTCATACTCAACCCTAGGTGATCGTCTCTCCCTCTGATGCCCAGTTGGAGCTCTAGGAGTCTCCACCCGTGTTTTCATCCGATCAATCCTCTCATTCACTCGTTCCAGCCCATCTCCTAACATTATTTTCAATTCACCCACTAACACCACCATTTGTAACTTTGACATGCCAACTTCCGCCATTCCTCCACTACCATTGTTGTTTGACATACTTGAAAGAGAATAAGATTAGAAAAAAATGGACCTCACAATCTCTTCCTCACGTGTTTACACTCTAAGTTTGAGGTTCACTCAATTTCTCTCGTGTTTCACTCAAAATATTTGGCTTTTACCCTCTGATTTTCTCACACACTCTTGCCTTTTACCACTCTTAGTTTTCTTTCGGTTCTTGTTAAAAACTAATAAACGAATCTGGAATTTTTAAGCAACATCAAAAGGACCTAAACAAATCAAAGACTATGAGAAGAAGATAAGGAAAGGAAACAACTAAGGGATACAATTTAGAGATAAGGAAACAAAAGGAGATCAACTTATACTATTTTTTTTTTTACAGAAATTAAGTTAGGATAAGATAAGGTAAGGATAAGATGAGATAAGATAATATAAGATAAGATAAGATGAGATAGGATAAGATAATGATTAGATAAGATAAGATAAGAAAAAAGATAAGATAAGTTATGACAAGATAAGATAATATAAGATGAAATAAGAAAATATAAGATAATTATGACAAGATGAGATATGATATGATGAGATAAGACAATGATAAGATCATATAAGATAAGGTGAGATAAGAAAATATATGATAAGATAAGACAAGGATAAGATAAGATAAAATGAGATAAGAAAAGATATGATAAAATAAGACAAGGATAAGATAAGATAATTTATGATAAGATTAGATAAGATATGATATGAAAAGATATGACAAGATATGATGAGATAAGATGATAACTAAAAACAATGGAAATTCGAATTTGAAATTTGTAATTTTGAATTTTTAGATGAAACTGCGCAGAAAAGTTAAACAGCTCGTGAAGTGATCAAAACGATGAAATCTGGCTTCACAATGAACGTACAGATTGTAGATCTCAAAAATCTGTTCGATTTGATATGCAATACTGACTATTTCGACTCCCGAATCCAAAGTTACAATCTTTTTTTCAGAACAACCGTCAAATAAAAAAATCAGAGTTAAATCTGACTCTAGAGAACCAAAAGCTCTGATACCAAATGATATGAACCTCATCGTCGTTTTGCGATGAAATCCGATAACAATGATGGTTCAAGAACCCAATGATCGATTTTAAAGAAGAGGAAACCCTAACCCGTTTTCTATGACACAAAGAGAACATTAGGTATAAGACCTAAGACCTAAATTGATGCTTCTAAAAGAACCAAAGGTATGGTTCAGACGCCACACTCAAGAACAAGAAGGAAAAGTGAGTGATAAGTCTAGGTTTTGGAAATCACAAGAATATTCTTGATAAGTCTGAAAAGTTCTAAGAAGAACCAAAGAGAAAACTCTCACAAAGAAATTATATTGATCCAAGTTTTTTTCAATACATTGTGAAACCATGCTTAAATAGAAAAAAGTAGAAGCCTAAAGAGTCCTAGAGTGTTTAAATAACCTAAACTAAATTGCAATAAATAAGAAACTTGTAATCCACCCAAAAGACTCCTATTAGCTGTCCGCTTCTTGGTTATGATTGCCAAGGTGTCTTGCTTTCTTGTCATCATTTAAAATGTCATGTCATGCTCCATGTGAACTGCCATATTGAACGCCACTTCATGCTCCAAGTGTAATGCCATGTAGGATGCCTTTCCACGTAGGCTGCCATGTTGGATACCACATCATGCTCCATGTCGGCTGCCATGTTGGATGCCATGTCATGGTTCATGTAGGATGTCATGTTGGATGCCACATCATGCTCCATGTAGGCTGTCCTGTTGGATGCCACGGCTTGCTTCACGCAGGCTGTAACACTCAACGTCAAGCTCCCCATCATACTCCTATTGAGTGCTGCAGCCATTCTATTTTCTCTAGCTTTTGTGATTTGGCCTCTTTGCACTTGAAGTGGATCCATCCTTTGAATTTGTGCAACCGCATCCTCATCAGAGTAACTTTGAACATAGATGAACCATGATACGGAACCTCCAAGAATAAGCTTGAGAACCCCTTTATGTATAGAAACCCATGAAGAATTAACGTGAAAACCCCAATAAACAATTCGGCAAAAACCCCTAAGAAAATGCTAGAAAAACAGATTTCATTGATAAATGATCAAGAACTAGAATAAAGAAAACTTGTTTCTGAATTCCAGTTTTGAAACACTCTACAAGAAGGTGATCAATCTACTTGAATGTTTCTTAAAGCATGTATTCTACTCAAGAACACAAAGATAAAAGAAAAACACCTTTGGGGTTTTCTTAAATTAAAATTCTGCACCCTACAAACATTCTAGCAAGGCATATCTATAGCCTTTACAAAGGTTTCCTAAAATCCTAAAACTCAAGAATAGGAAAACTAACCTAATTATATTTTAAAAAATAATTAAGAATAGACTATATCAAGCTAAATAAAACTAATGGACTCTAAATAAAGTCAAATTTCGTTCAGCCCAATAGGTAACACAAAAATGGCCCATTACATACTTAATTCAACCCATTAGTAACGTTGACTTGAATCAAGTTGTACTGGACTCGTGCTGCACTTATCCCAAAGCTTTGATGTCTTTGTAGACCTTCACTAGCTGAATTGACTAAGCCTTGAAAATGGTGGATTAAAGCTTGTTGAAGCTTCTTAAACCGTGACCTTGTTATTGGTCCTTGAGGCATGCTAATTAGACTAGAAACCTCTTGAACTTGCTCCTTGCCTTCTTGATTATGCTCATATTTAAGATGTTGAATTCTTGGAACTTAGTGTGTAGGTTGATCCTTAACATTTTCCCTCTTCTCAACAGGATTCGACCTCGAATCTAATGCATCACCTACATCAAAAGGACTTAAATCAGCCACATTAAAAGAAGCACTAACATTATACTCACCTGACAGGTCAACTTATGCGTTGTGATTAATCCTTTCAAGAATTTGAAAAGGACCATCGCCTCTTGAGCTCAGGTTGGACTTTCTTTAAGTGGAAACCTCTCTTTACAGAAAATACACCCAAACCTAATCTCCCGGCTGAAAAATCATTGGTTTTTGTCCCTTATTCACACGTGAAGCGACTTGAGCATTTTACTTTTCAATCCTCTCTTTAACTTGCTTTTGTAACTTCTTCACCAAATCTGCCTTAGAATTAGCATCAACACTCACAAAATTGTTAGGTGGCAATGGTAATAAATCAATAGGAGTGAGCAGAATAAATCCATAAACAATCTCAAATGGAGAACAATGAGTAGTGCTATGAACATTCCTATTGTAAGCAAACTCCACAAATGGAAAACAATCCTCCCATGTCCAAATAATATTCTTTTCTATGTTTGCCCTAAGTAAAGTAATCAACGTCCTATTAACTACCTCAATTTGCCCATCAGTTTGAGGGTGACAAGTAGTTGAAAACAATAACTTAGATCCTAACTTTCCCCATAACACACGTCAAAAGTGACTCAAAAACTTAACATCTCTATCACTAACAATGCTCTTAGGTATGCCATGTAATCGCACAACTTCTTTGAAAAATAAATCAGCAAGCAACTTAGCATCATCAGTTTTATGACATGGTCTAAAATAAGCCATCTTACTAAATCTATCAATAACGACAAAGATACTATCAATGCTCCCTTCACTACAACTCTCCAATTCGGGCATCTCCTCCTCATCACTTTCATTGTTGTGATTTGGTGTTGCTCTTTCAACCTCCTGCAACCTTGCATCCATACGCTCTAATGCATCCCTCATGGCCTCCATATTTCGATTAAAATGTGTAAACTCTCCTCGTTGAGCCTCACGTAGCATAGCATCAGGAACATGGCCAAGTAGTTATCTCCACTTTGGTTTGACATTACTGCAATAGAATGTAAGAAATAAAAATAATTCAAGGACCTCAGAAGCACTCCCTCACGTGTTTACACTCAAAAGATGGGGGTCACTCGTGTTTAACTCAAAAACAAAAAACAAAAAAAATACACTCATGGTTTTCCTCACATCACTCTAGCTTATTCTTTCATGTTTTTAGGTGAATCACACTTTTAAAACAATTCAAATAGCTTGTAATGTGTAGAATTTCAAAACTGAAATTTCCAAAACAAGTTGAACAGGAAACAAATTTAGGAAAGTAATGACTTTAGGAAAGTAACGAATTTAGGAAACTAACATATTTTAGGAAAGTAATGAAATTAGGAAAGTAAAGAATTTAGGAAAGTAAAGAATTAAGGAAAGTAACTAATTTTAGGAAAGTAATGAAGCTAGGAAAGTAAAGAATTTAAGAAAGTAACTAATTTTAGGAAAGTAATGAAGTTAGGAAAGTAAATAATTTAGGAAAATATGAATTTAGCGAAGAGACTAATCTAGGAAAGTAGTGAATTTAAGAAAGAAGAGAATTTAAAAAAGTAGGAATTTAGGAAAGTAAAAAAAATTAGGAAAATAACCAATTTAGAAAGCAATGAATTTAGAAATAAAGAACTTTCTAGAATTAGGAAAGTAACAAATTTTGAAACAAATATCTTCCTCGAATTAGGAAATTAACTATTTTTGTTCCCTTCTTTTTTTCGAACGAAATTCTCTCTTCTTCTTCTTCTTTTTTGATACGTGCTCATTTTTTTACACGAATTTTCTTCTTTTTTTAGAACTATAACTATAAACCCAAAATTGAATTCAAAAGAACAAGAAAAACGCAAGAAATAAGAATTAAAGAAACAGAATTTTAAAGAGATAAAACCTGATCTAGAGCCAAAGCTCTTATACCAAATGATACGGAACCTTCAAGAATAAGCTTGAGAACTCCTATATGTATAAGAACCCAGGAAGCATTAATGTGAAAAACCTCAACAACCAATTTGGTAACAACCCATAAGAAAATGCTAGAAAAACAGATTTCTTAGATGATCAAGAACTAGAATAAAGAAAACTTGTTTCTGAATTCCAGTTTCGAAACACTCCACAAGAAGGTGATCAATCTGCTTGAATATTTCTTAAAGCATGTATTCTACTCAAGAACACAAAGATAAAAGCAAAACAACATTTTGGTTTTGCTTAAATTAAAATTCTGCACCCTTCAAACATTCTAGCAAAGCATATTTATATAGCCTTTACAAAGGTTTTCTAAAATCATAAAACTCAAGAATGGGAAACTAACCTAATTATATTTAAAAAAATTAAGAATAGACTATATCAAGATAAATAAAACTAATGGACTCTAAATAAAGTCAAATTTCGTTCAGTCCAAGAGGTAACATAACAATGGCCCATTACATACTTAATTCAGCCCATTAGTAATGTTGACTTGAACCAAGTTGTACTGGACTCGTGCTGCACTTATCCCAATGCTTTGATGTCTTTGTAGACCTTCACTAGCTGAATTGACTAAGCCTTGAAAATGGTGGATTAAAGCTTGTTGAAGCTTCTTAGACCGCAACCTTGTTATTGATCCTTGAGGCATGCTAATTGGACTAGAAACCTCTTGAACTTGCTCCTTGCCTTCTTTTTTTGGGTAAACAAATTGTATAAACCAAAAGATACTTACACATTACAAGGGCCATACCCCAGGAAATACAAAATTAGAGCCTAATTAGAGGCTTAAGATCTGCACGCAAATTAAACTGGTAATATGTAAAGTACTGAAATTAGATATCAATGCATCATAAGACAGCACAGGTTTACAAAATGCTTGGGTTAAGACCCCATCTATCCACTAAACGTAGATTAATATCATTACTGCCAAAACACTTCGAATCCCAAAGCTTTAATCTGACTAATTGTGAAATAGCTTCAGTTAGGATCTTGGAATCTCTGATTTTGCCTTAAAAAATCCTTGCATTTCTTTCTCTCCATATATAATAGATGAAGGAAGTAAAAGCTAGCTTAACGAGGGCTCCTCTGAGTGACATCCCTTTTGCATTAGCTAGCATCCAATCTACAAACTGATCCCAATCCCTAACCTGGCAGTGTAGATCATATTTTTTCACAAGTGTGGCCCATACTCTAGCTGAATAACAACAATTGACAAAAAGATGCTCATGTGTCTCCTGGTAGCCAACACAACACACACAATCAGAACAAAACCATGGTGTTTGGTCTCATTGTGCAACCCTATCTCTAGTGGAAAGTTTGTTTCTCAAAGCCAACCAAGAGATGAAGTTGCACCTTGGGATGTGTTTAGAGAACCATATCACCTTTGCCCACTTAACCGGTTGTCTTGTAGGGGACAGTGCCTTATAGTTTAGACTTAGGGAGAAATCTCCATTCTGACTTGAACTCCATTTCCAAACATCTTGTCGTTGAGCTTATGGAGGAGGAATTGGAACACTTCTAATCTCAAGAAACTCAAAGGTGTTTGAAGTTGGCCAATGCCATTGATTGTCTTGAATGACAACACTCACCGTAGAGTCCATAGTCCAAGAAGTTCCTGACAAAAGTCTTTGCCCAAATCTGGCCCAAAGGACACCTAGAGGATGCCAATTATCTGTAAGAAGCTTCACAGTAGTACCATCTCCAAAAGTTATAGAGCAAAAGGGTAGAAACTTGCTCCTGCTCTTGAGAAGCTTTCACCAAACCCAAGAAAATTGAACTCTTTCTGATTAGGTATGTTTGACACCAATCTTTCCAAAGTGATCTTTTAGAAGGGAGTAGCAAGAACCATAAGTGTTTGGCTATAGCAACTTCATTAGCTAGAACCAAATCCCTAAGGCCCAACCCACCTTGTACCTTGTCTAAACATAGGTCTTCCCAAGCTATCTTGGCCCCAGAAGCTTTAGTATCTTGGCCATTCCATAGAAAATTTCTTACCAAGCATTGAACTGTCTTCACCACTTTTTAGGGAGAATGAAGAGACCACTCCAAAAGTTGACCATAGCCATAAGGACAATCTTGATAAGTTGGAGTCTTCCTGCATAAGACAAATACTTTGATTCCCAAGACCTGATTCTCATAGTGAATCTGTCAACCAAACCTTGACAATCTGATTTGATAAGCTTGGTTGTAATGAGTGGGACACAAAGATATCTAACTAGAAGAGACCCTTCTGTAAAACCTAGTTCAGCATGAATGATAGAAGACATCTCTAGGCTCACCCCTGATAAGAACAGTTGACTCTTTGAAATATTTGGTTGAAGCCCTGATAGCTCTTGGAAAATGGCCAAAGCTTCCTTAAGCACATGCACCCTGTTTTTGTCTCCTTTACAGAATAAGAGTAGGTCATCAGCAAAGCACAGATTGACTAAGTTAAGCTCTTTACACATCCAATGTAACTGGAACTCTCAGTGTTTGGCTGCAAAGCTCAAGATCCCTGTCAAGACCTCCATGATGATGGCAAAGATGTAAAGAGAGATTGGATCCCCTTGTCTAGTTCCTTTAGCACCCTTAAAGTAACCATGCAGCTCACCATTTATATTCACTGAGTATGCTGGAGAAGAAAGGCACTCCATGACCCAAGAAATGAAAACATTTGGGAAGCCAAGGCATTGAAAAGCTTTACCTATTAGTGACCAGTTCACACTATCATAGGCTTTCTGAAGGTCCACCTTGAGAGCACACCTTGGCAAACCAAGTGATCTATGGTAGCTTCTAAGTAATTCTTGGGAGAGAAAAATATTGTCAGCCATTCTCCTTCCTGGGATAAAAGCACTTTGGTTCTGACTTATGATGTTGGGTAACACAAGCTTGAGTCTTTCAGCAAGTATTTTTGTGACGCACTTGTAGACTACGTTGCAGCAAGAGATAGGTCTAAAGTCCCCAATACTAGTGGGATTAGGGACCTTTGGTATTAAGGTGATTGCAGTTGAGTTAACCTCTTTTAGGAGGTTACCTGTAGTAAAGAACTCCAAAACAGCTTTGGTTACATCTCCACCCACCACATGCCATGCTTTCTTAAAGAACCCAGCTGAAAAACCATCTGGTCCAGGAGCTTTGCCACTTCCCATACTGAAAATAGCTTGCTTGACCTCATTTTCTTCAATGGAAAGAGCCAAAGGTACAGCCTGATCAGGTCCAAGCTTTCTTGGCAAAGCACAATCAAGTATACTCCAATTGACTCCCATTTCTTCATTTGGTGTACCCAAGAGATTTTTGTAGTAATCTAATATATGATCCTGGATCTCCTCATGGGAAATAAGTAGAGAGCCTTGGTTGTCCAGGTGTGTAATCCTGGTTTTGAATATATTCTTTTTCATACTTTGAAAAAAGAAAGAAGTGTTCTGATCACCCAACTGAAGCCACTGTACTCTTGACTTCTGCCTATAGAAGCTCTCTTCAGCATGTCTAAGCTCAAAGAATTTGGAGCATGCATCTCTCTCCTCAGCCTGTAACAATGCATTTAAAGGGTCACTTCCCAACAAGTTTTGAATTGACTCCATGTATGCTTCAGCCAATTTAACTCTAGAAGGAAGATCACTGCAAAATCTTTGGTTGAACCTCCTTAGTTCACCTTTGAGTGCCTTAAGCTTCTTACAGAGCCTAAACATTATTGTCCCTGAAATCTCAGCCCCCCAAACTTTGTCCAAAAGCTGCCAAAACCTTTCTCTTTCAAACCAAAACTCAAAAATCTTGAAGCTTACTCTTGGTTTATAGGAGTCCTTCTCCATTTGTAAGACAATTGGACTGTGATCAGAGATGCCAAGAGGAGCAAAGAGACACTTTGTGTCGGGGAACGAGTCCATCCAGTGAATATTTGTCATCGCTCTATCCAACTTACACATAATAAAAGTTCAATCATTATGCTTGTTTGACCACGTGAATTGACAACCTGAGTATGCAAGGTCCTCAACCTCAATAGTGAAAGTGCATTTGTTGAAGTCAAAGATGCCTTCATCCCATCTCTTAGCTCCTCCTGATTTCTCACTAGGGGAGGCAATAACATTGAAATCTCTGGTGATAAGCCATGGGGCATGAGAAGTGAGTGAGTGGTAGGAGCACAAGGATTCCCAAAGCTTCTTCCTGATCACTTTAGAATTTGAAGCATATACGAATGTGATATAACATACAACATTAGAATGCTTAATAGTAAGCTTACAAAATAAAACTTGGTCAGTGGTATCCAAAACTATTACATCAAGTACTTTTGGGTCCCAAGCAACCCAAATTCTACCCTCTGCAGCAAAATTGTAGTTTGCCACCACCTCCCAATTAGGAAAAATGGCCTTAGCAAGATTAGTGAATTTAAAGTTTCTTACAAAACTCGAGTTCATTGCTTAAAAAAAATAAAAAAGGGTGCGATCATACCAGCACTAAAGCATCGGATCCCATCAGAACTCCGAAGTTAAGCGTGCTTAGGCGAGAGTAGTACTAAGTTGGGTGACCACTTGGGAAGTCCTCGTGTTGCACTCCTCTTATTTTGTTTACAAAAAAAAAGTGAATTTAAAGTTTTTCACTTTAGTTTCAAGTAAAGAACAAAGAGAAAGATTGGAATTCTTACAAAGCTTTCTCGCAACAGCTTGTTTTAAGGAGTCATTGAGCCTCATAATGTTCCAAGTAGCAAGATTAAACATGAATGAGTGGGTTGTGGGTTTCCCCACTAGCTGCAACTCCTTTATCTCTACCCTTTGCAGGGTGTGGTGTGCCATTGACCTTCTTCTTCTTCTTCTTCTTTCTCCTTTTGCTTGAGCTGGAAGTGTTTAGAGAAGGAGAAGGGGTGGAAAGCTCTTGGTTCTTGCTCACGACAGCAAGATTATCCTCTTCTTCCTCAGTTGAGTGCTCAATAGGTTCCACCCTTAGTGGGGAAGCTTCAACTATGTCTTGGTCTAGCACTAAGGCCAATTCAAGTCCCACTTCTGAGTTGATTTTCTTCCTTGATCTCTTGGATGGAATCTCAATCCAGCCACTGTCATCATCCAAATGGGTTGAGGGAGTGGTGTTTGGGAGAAGTGAGGGAGAAATGGGGGATTGTTTTGGGGTGGAATGTGTGGGGGATGAGGGAGAGGAGTGATTTGGGGAGTTTGAGGTGGAGCTAGGGTTGGATTGTGGTAGAGATGGGGCTGTAGCTTGGGGATTAGGAGAAAGTGTTTTAGCTTGCTGGATGAAATCACAATCATGACCAAAGATATCACACTTGTCACACCTCTTTGGTAGGCCCTCATACTCTACAAAAACATCAATTGGATCCCATCCTTCAATACCAAGATCAATATCAAGATGCTTAAGGATTCTTGACTTGGTTGAAATCTCAACACAGATTCTAGCGAAGTCTCTTTTCACTCCTTTTGCAGTCAAGTGATCCGAGTATAGGGGTTTACCCACTGCACTAGCAATGTAGCTTAGAGCTTCAGAGGTTCTCAACTCAAGGGGAACATTCCAAAGTTTCACCCAAATGGGGATCTTAGCTAACTTTTCCTTTGTGAATTTGACATTAGGCTCCCATGGTTGCAGAATAAGAGGTTTCCCTAACAAATGCCAAGGTCCATCTTTAAAGAAATAATTTCGATGTTCTAAGTTATCAAATTTGAAATAGAAGAGTCCTTTGGAAGCTTGAACATCAAGGAGACCTCTCCCTTTCCAAAGCTGCAACGCAATCCTCTTAACCAAGTGTAATGGAGCTGTTTTACCCACAAAATAGCCAACCAAACAAGTCTCCCATTTGGCAAAGCTGTCTTTGGTAACAAAGTCAGGGAGCTTTACAATGACCCTATGTTCTTCATAAATTGTAGACTCCTGAAACTCAAGCTCAAACCTACTAGGTTGGTTTCTCTTAACTTTATCAGCCCAAGATCCATCCTTTTGTTGAGCTTTAGGTGAAGCTTCACAAAGTTTATGGTAGATAGTGTTGCNAAAAAACGTTCTATAAGACCTAAGACCCAAATTGATGCTTCTAAAAGAACCAAAGGTATGGTTCAGACGCCACACTCAAGGACAAGAAGGAAAAGTGAGTGATAAGTCTAGGTTTTGGACGCCACAAGAATATTCTTGATAAGTCTAAAAAGTTCTAAGAAGAACCAAAGAAAAAACTCTCACAAAGAAATTATATTGATCCAAGTTTTTTTCAATACATTGTGAAACCATGCTTAAATAGAAAAAACTAGAAGCCTAAAGAGTCCTAGAGTGTTTAAATAACCTAAACTAAATTTAAAAAGTAAAGAAATATAAATTGCAATGAATAAGAAACTTGTAATCCACCCAAAAGACTCCTATTAAATGTCCACTTCTTGGTTAGGATTGCCAAGGTGTCTTGCTTCCTTGTCATCATTTAAAATGTCACGTCATGCTCCATGTGGACTGCCATATTGAACGCCACTTCATGCTCCAAGTGTAATGCCATGTAGGATGCCTTTCCACGTAGGCTGCCATGTTGGATACCACATCATGCTCCATGTCGGCTGCCATGTTGGATGCCATGTCATGGTTCATGTAGGATGTCATGTTGCATGCCACATCATGCTCCATGTAGGCTGTCATGTTGGATGCCACGGCTTGCTTCACGCAGGCTGTAACACTCAACGTCAAGCTCCACATCATACTTCTAAAGGATTTTCTGTGACTGAAGATAACAAAACCATTCAGCTTGCCTGGGTATTGAATGCCTCTATTTTTGACAATTAAGCTTGGTTCTTCTATTTCTTTAGGCTGTTATCTCTTGTAATCTTCTGTTAGTGTTTGGGTGCCTCCAGCTTGTGTGTTGGCTGGTTCCTTTTTTTGTTTCTTTTTCCTGGGGTATGCCCCTTGTATATTTGTATGTTTCTTCTTCGGTTTACACAATTTTTTAATTTACCGAAAAAAAAATCATACTCCATTTGAGTGCTTCAGCCATTCTATTTTCTCTAGCTTTTGTGATTTGGCCTCTTTGTACTTGAAGTGGATCCATCCTTTGAGTTTGTGCAACCGCATCCTCATCAGAGTAACTTTGAACATAGATGAACCATGATACAGAACCTCCAAGAATAAGCTTGAGAACCCCTTTATGTATAGAAACCCATGAAGAATTAACGTGAAAACCCCAATAAACAATTCGGCAACAACCCCTAAGAAAATGCTAGAAAAACAGATTTCATTGATAAATGATCAAGAACTAGAATAAAGAAAACTTGTTTCTGAATTCCAGTTTTGAAACACTCCACAAGAAGGTGATCAATCTACTTGAATGTTTCTTAAAGCATGTATTCTACTCAAGAACACAAAGATAAAAGCAAAACACCTTTGGGTTTTTCTTATATTAAAATTCTGCACCCTACAAACATTCTAGCAAGGCATATTTATAGCCTTTACAAAGGTTTCCTAAAATCCTAAAACTCAAGAATAGGAAACTGACCTAATTATATTTTAAAAAATAATTAAGAATAGACTATATCAAGCTAAATAAAACGAATGGACTCTAAATAAAGTCAAATTTCGTTCAGCCCAATAGGTAACACAAAAATGACCCATTACATACTTAATTCAACCCATTAGTAACGTTGACTTGAATCAAGTTCTACTGGACTCGTGCTGCACTTATCCCAAAGCTTTGATGTCCTTGTAGACCTTCACTAGCTGAATTGACTAAGCCTTGAAAATGGTGGATTAAAGCTTGTTGAAGCTTCTTAGACCGCGACCTTGTTATTAGTCCTTGAGGCATGCTAATTAGACTAGAAACCTCTTGAACTTGCTCCTTGCCTTCTTGATTATGCTCATATTTCAGATGTTGAATTCTTGGAACTTAGTGTGTAGGTTGATCCTTAACATTTCCCCTCTTCTCAAAAGGATTCGACCTCGAATCTAATGCATCACTACATCAAAAGGACTTAAATCAGCCACATTAAAAGAAGCACTAACATTATACTCACCTGACAGGTCAACTTATGTGTTGTCATTAATCCTTTCAAGAATTTGAAAAGGACCATCGCCTCTTGAGCTCAGGTTGGACTTTCTTTAAGTGGAAATCTCTCTTTACGAAAATACACCCAAACCTAATCTCCCGGCTGAAAAATCATTGGTTTTTGTCCCTTATTCACACGTGAAGCGACTTGAGCATTTTGCTTTTCAATCCTCTCTTTAGCTTGCTTTTGTAACTTTTTCACCAAATCTGCCTTAGAATTAGCATCAACACTCACAAAATTGTTAGGTGGCAATGGTAATAAATCAATAGGAGTGAGCAGAATAAATCCATAAACAATCTCAAATGGAGAACAATGAGTAGTGCTATGAACATTCCTATTGTAAGCAAACTCCACAAATGGCAAACAATCCTCTCATGTCCTAATAATGTTCTTTTCTATGTTTTCCCTAAGTAAAGTAATCAACGTCCTATTAACTACCTTAGTTTGCCCATCAGTTTGAGGGTGACAAGTAGTTGAAAACAATAACTTAGATCCTAACTTTCCCCATAACACACGTCAAAAGTGACTCAAAAACTTAACATCTCTATCACTAACAATGCTCTTAGGTATGCCATGTAATCGCACAACTTCTTTGAAAAATAAATCAGCAAGCAACTTAGCATCATCAGTTTTATGACATGGTCTAAAATAAGCCATCTTACTAAATCTATCAATAACGACAAAGATACTATCAATGCTCCCTTCACTACAACTCTCCAATTCGGGCATCTCCTCCTCATCACTTTCATTGTTGTGATTTGGTGTTGCTCTTTCAACCTCCTGCAACCTTGCATCCATACGCTCTAATGCATCCCTCATGGCCTCCATATTTCGATTAAAATGTGTAAACTCTCCTCGTTGAGCCTCACGTAGCATAGCATCAGGAACATGGCCAAGTAGTTATCTCCACTTTGGTTTGACATTACTGCAATAGAATGTAAGAAATAAAAATAATTCAAGGACCTCAGAAGTACTCCCTCACGTGTTTACACTCAAAAGATGGGGGTCACTCGTGTTTAACTCAAAAACAAAAAACAAAAAAAATACACTCATGGTTTTCCTCACATCACTCTAGCTTATTCTTTCATGTTCTTAGGTGAATACAACTGTAATTAAGAGAGGCTGTCCTTGCTCCGGGTTTTGGGGCAGGTTGTCTGTCCTTGATGGAGCTGACGTGGAGGAGTCATATCCATGCTTAGGTGGTAGTACAAGGGTACCTAAAACGTGCTCCAAGGATGTCTTGGGCAAATACAATGTCAAATCACCTTCATCTTCAGGTACAGCCACAATTAAGACTGATTGTCCTTGCTCCGGCTTTTGGGGCAGGCTGTCTGTCCTTGCAAGCAAAGTTTTAGCTTTGTTGTTGCCTAAGGTATGCAAGAGTAGGTGTCCTTTCTCCTTTTGCTTTTGTCCTTTCACTTTTTGATCAGAATGCATGTCATTGTTTGTACTCCATTCACAACAAGGGTTAGCTAGAATTGGCGAGGTGGCGGGAGTTGATTGGCTCTCAAGTACAGCCTCATTGACCAATGGACAAAAGATTTCACCCTTGTTCATCTCTCTCCTTCGTGCTCCTCCTTTGGCCAGAGAACCCTTGGTGATTTGCCTGAAGTTTTCAGATAAGGGAAAGCTTGTTTGCTTCTGAACATGCCCTTTGTCCTTAGAAGCACCTGTAAAAGCTTCATTTACAAAACATGGGGCTCCACCAAATGAGGAAGGAACCCTTAAAGCACTAGAATCCAGTAATAACAAGTCATTGTGTACCTGAGAAGAAGGGACCAAAGAAATGTGCCCACAAGACATTGAGAGCTCATCCAAACCTTTGATTTGCTCCTCATTAGAGCTAGAAGCAGCCTCATCATTGCCATTAATGGCCATTTGGACCTTTCCTCCCTTATTTGGTGAATTAAGGTTGTAGCTAAAGGTGCCAAAACAAGTAGCATGCTCCTCGTCATCTCCATTAATACGAGCATCAAGTGCTTCTGCCACATTTAGTGCACGAACACACACCTTCTCACCAACTTCTTTGTTCTCCATAGCTAAAATCTTGTCCAAACTTGGAGATTCCTCCAATGAAGAGCTAGAAGCAACTCTGACTTCTGGGTTTTCCAGCATCGAACTCCCATCTCCTTTAAACTTTAGAACATCTTCATAAGACTGAAAGCTCATCTTACCCAAACTTTTCTTACTGATCTTTGAACCTTGCTGAGTCTTGGTTTCAAAATAAGCATCATTCACCATTTTAAAAACTAAGCTCAGCTCCTCCCAGAGGAGGAGCAACAGAAAAGCCTCACCTGGTTTCTAGAGAGAAGGGAGAGCTTCTCTCTCCACCACAAGACTAACTTGATAAGTTCAAAGAGTTCTTTTCCTCCTTGCCTTCTTGATTATGCTCATCTTTAAGATGTTGAATCTTCGGAACTTGGTGTGTAGGTTGATCCTTAACAAACCGTCTACTTGGAAGCTCCAAGCTTGATTCACCACTTCCCAAAAACCCTGCCTATCCATCCAAAAGTTCAAAAATTGGAAAGCAATCTTCGACTTGAGCTGGTTAGATTCTATCTGGACAACAATTGGACTATGATTTGATATCCCAGGAGGAGCAAACTGACATTGTACAGGGAAAGGAATCAGCCCAGTGGATATTACTAAGAGCCATTTCCAATTTAGATGAAGGTCTCATCCTCTTGCTTGTTGGACCATGTGAACTGGCACCCAGAATAGGCCAAATCTTCCACCTCAATATGAAAGGGGCATTCATTGAACTCATTGATTTCCTCAGTCCATCTATTATTTCCCCCAATTTTCTCTCTAGGCTTCCTAATGACATTAAAGTCACCCATAACAAGCCAGGGAGATGAAAGACGGATTGTGAATTGGTTTTTAAGAGAAACCCATAGCTTCTTCGTGATATCCTAGAGATTAGAGGAAAACACAAAGGTAACAAAGAACTTAGTTTTAGAGTTCAGAACTGAGATCTTGCCAAACTGTCTGAGGAACTAAAAATAGACAGTTTGGCTTTAGAGGTGCCCCAAGCAACCCAAATTCTACCACCAAGGGTAGAGGAATAGTTGGAAGTACACTCCCAATTAGGAAAATAGCTAGCAGCTATGTCCCTAAAATTCCTACTCTTGACCTTTGTTTCAATAACAGAACACACATTGAGGTTGAAATCCCTACACAATTTTCTCACATCAGCCTGTTTAAGGGAACCATTAAGCCTCCTTACATTCCATGTTGCTATATTAAACATAGTTATGAGTGGGGGGCCACCCTGGCAAGCTTCATATTCCCACCTTTTTTAGCTGGGTGGGGAGTAAGATCAGCTCTCCCTTTCTTATTCTTCTTAATTTTTTTCCAAAGCTGGAAGCTGAAGGAAGAGCTAAGGGAACCGGGGAGACTAAGAGGGAATCAGCTAGGAATAATTCAATGTTAAGATCTGTATGGGCAGATTCATTCTGGATAGGTGTCACAATCTCACCTTCCTCTGGCAGAGGAACCAAAGCAAGCTCATTGGAAAATGAGTTAGCTAAAAATGTTACAATCTCAGCTTGGAATAAAGGTCTTCTGGACTTCTTGGAGCGGACCACTGTCCAAGCTTCCTTAGAAGGGTGGTTAGGGATAGTGGGAGTGGAGGGAGAAATTGGGGAGTCAGTGATGGATTTGGGGGAGGGGCAGTGGTCAGAAGGGGACAGGTAGGATTAAGGGAGTTGGGGGGGAGAGGGAAATGTGGGAGGTGGAGGTGGGAGAGATGGCAGTGTTGGTAGGGAGGGTTGTAATGGCTGTAGATGGATCAGGTTTAGGTAAGGCAAGTGGATTTTGCTTAGTTTTGGGAATATAATCACAATTATGTCCAAAGACCAAGCATTGGTGACATCTTTTTGGTAGTCCTTCATAGTCCACTTTGACCATAATAGGGTCCCAACCTTCAACACCCAAGTCAACATTGAAGTAATCCACCAACCTAGTGTGTACACTTATCTCAATGCACGCTCTAGCATACTCCTTTGTAATACCTTTTGCAGTAGGAGAATTGGTGTAAATGGGCTTACCAATGGCACTAGCAATGTGACCAAGAACCTCACCTGACCAAAGTTCTATTGGCACATTCCAAAGTTTGACCCAAATTTGAATAATATCAAGACAGGGTAATTAGCCCAAGGTGTGCCCTAAAAATTGACTTGAAGAAGGCCTATGATTCTGTGAATTGGCATCTTATTGGCAGGATCCTTGATTGCTTGGGGTTCCCAGAAAATTTCACTAAGTATTTCTACCCCCTCTTTCTCTATCAATATCAATGGTGAGCTGAAAGGGTTCTTTAAAGGGGGCCAAGGGGATCAGACAAGGAGACCATATTTCTCCTTATTTATTTGTTTTAGTAATGGAGGTTCTTTCTGGCATCCTTCATTTTGCTGCCCAAGACCCTAACTTTGAGTTCCATTGAGGTGCAAAGAGCTCGATATAGTTAATCTTTGCTTTGCGGATGATCTCTTAATTTTTTGCAAAGAAAATGTGAAACCAGTCCAAATTACTAAGGAGGGTCTCCTTCTCTTTGAAGCTTTATCTGGGCTTCAGCCAAATCTTCTTAAGAGCCAGATCTTCTTCTCAGGGGTATCTGATACTGTCCAACAACATATTTTAGAGATTATGCCTTTAACCGTGGGTTCTTTGCCTATGAGATACCTGGGAGTCCCCCTCATTACTTCTAAGCTGGGTAAGACTGACTGTGACTTCTTGGTTGAGAATATTGTGGCCAGAATCAGATCTTGGGAAACAAAATATTTATCTTTTGCTGGGAGGCTTCAATTGATCAAGTCAGTGTTGGCAGCTATGTTTCAATTCTACTGTGGGTTGTTTATTATCCCCAAGAAGGTCATTAAATCGGTCCAAGCAGCCCTTAGGAACTATCTTTGGAATGCTAATGAGACGAAATAATCTCGGGCCAAAGTAGCTTGGGAGGATTTTCGCTTCCCTAAATCTCAGGGGGGTCTTGGTTTAAAGGACTTGATTCTGTCCAATGAAGTTTCAGTGGCAAGGCACCTTTGGTTCTTAATCTCAAATGATTGTTATTCCTTGTGGAAGGATTGGTGCTTCACCTTCTTAGTGAAAAAGAGCTCCATTTTTATTACTCTCATTCCTTCTGCTTGCTCTTGGGATTAGAGAAAGATTCTGAAATTGAGGGATAAATTCTCTCCCTTTTGCAAAGTTACTATTGGCAATGGGGAGTCTGTGAGGCTTCTTACTGATCAATGGCACCATTTGGGGGTTTTCATTACCAAATTTGGCCCAAGGCTTCTCTCGGATACAGGGTGGGATATTGACTCTAGAGTGAGTACGGTGATTCGAAATGGGTGCTGGAATTGGCTCACTTCAAACACTTTTGAGCTTATGGAGATTAGAGATACCCCTCTCCCCTCTCCCAAGGGTCTAGTGAGGGATTCCTAGGCTTGGACCCCTAGCAAGAAAGGGCTTTTCTCTATTAAAGATACCTATAAAGCCCTTGCTCTTGATAGGGAGTGTGTGAGGTGGGATAAGCTGATTTGGTTCAATTGCCATGTGCCTAGGTTTAGCTTCCTCTCTTGGGTGGCTATCAAAGGCAAGTTGCTGACTAAGGATAGAATGAAACATTGGTCCATGCCTACATCTATCAGCCCTTCATGTGTATTTTGCGTGGGTGGGACTGAGTCAGCTGAGCTCCTTTTTGTGGGATGCAAATCCACAAGGCCAATTTGGGACAGTCTTCTAGCTAAATGTGGTTTGAGCATCCCCCACTCCAACTGGTGTCAATGGATCTCTTGGCTCCTAGTTAAGGCCAAGGTAAGTCCCTTGCTAGCTCAATTCTGAAGCTTCTGTTCACAGCCTTTATCTACCATATTTGGAGGGAGAGGAACCTCAGAATCTTCCAGGGAAAAATCAGGGATAATGCTGTTTTGATCAAGGTTATCTCGAGCTCCATTAGGGATAGACTTTGGTTGCGCCTCAGAGTTGAACCTGTCTCTCCAGGCTGCTTGAGATCTCAACCTTTCGATTTTTGAGCCTCCTTAGGGGCTGAGTATGTTAATTTGTTTCTTTGTATTGAGGAGTTTGGTTTGTTTTTGTAATGCGATGAGATTTAATTGGCTTATTTTTTTAGGTTTAGATTTGTTTTGGTTTTAGCTAGCCAGACTTTTCTCTTTTTTGGTTTTGTAGCTTTGTATTTCCTGGGGTATGTCCCTTATATATTTGTTTGTATTTTTCGGGTTAATACATTTTTTTGCTTACCGAAAAAAATAATATCAAGACTTTCCTTGGTAAAAACACAATTCGGTTGCCAAAGTTTGAGGATAAGGGGTTTACCAAGTAGATGCCAAGGACCATCATCTAAGAAGCTCTCCATTTCTTTTATTGAGTCAAATCGAAAGTGAAAGAGTCCTTTACTAACTGAATTATCAATTAATCCTCTATTTTTCCAAATTTGGAGTAAAAGCTTTCTAACAAGGTGTAGGGGAGCTGTCTTATCTACCAAAAAACCCACAAGGCAAGTGTCCCATTTTGTAAAGCTATTTCGGGTCACACTACCCGAGGGCATGACTGTAATTTTATCATTTTCAAACATGGTAGTATTCTTGAACCAACCTTAACCTTTGTTTCTCATTTTTCTTGACGTTATGAGCCTAAGTCCCATCTTGTCTATTAGGTTCCGAGGAGGTATCACAAAGCTTCTTATATACTAAGTTATTACCCAACAGTGGAGTAGTCTCAAGGGTGGGTTTAGTTTATGGATTTGGTCCGGAATGACCTCACAATTTCTCCTAAAACTTTGGGTGAATGCATACAATTAAAGTTCCACAACCACTACATCATAGTCGGGGAAGGCAGTAGGTGCTGGTCTTCGAGCATATGGGGAAAACGAAGGTGATATGGGTAGTCCTTAATCAACTCGTGAAGCTTAGGGTCTTCATCATTGTATTATTCATACGAAGGACACTCATTAAATGCTGAGGTAGATGCCACATGGGAGGGAGTACCTTGCAATGGTAGAAATGAGGAAAAGGACAAGTTAAAGCTAGCTTTAGGTTGGCCCAATTGTCCTTTGATCATAAATTTAGGGTCAGTACGTCCTTTCCCCATGTTGGTGGCTTAGCTTGTAGGGTGGGAGAGGGTCCTAAGGTAAGGTAAGATAAGCTTGGGGAAGCGTGTTGTCCTTCTTTCTTGTAAAGGGTGCTTTAGCTTGTCCTTTTCCAGAAGTCAGCGCCTCCCATACAGCCAGCTTGGCATTGTCCTTATCACATGTTGTCCTTTGCTTGCTTTTGGTCTCATTAGTGGTACAAGCATTAATTGGTGGAGGACAAGCAATAAATGGCGGAAGTGAGGTACCTTGCAAGGTACCTTTCAAGGACAAAGCAAGTTGTCCTATCTCCTTGGTTTCCGCCACTTTGTCTTGTACGGATTCCTCATGACCTAAGCTCAAACGGTCATATTTTGGACCAAGTGATGAGTTGTCACACTTTGGTTGGTTCAAATCTTGCTCTCTATTATCACACGCTTGCAAGGACAAAGCATGGCGTCCTTTTATCTTGAAATTCGCTGGTTTGCCTTGTACGGACAGCCCACCTTTGTCCTTATCACAACGGGGGGAGCTTGGCTTGCTATTAGAATCATTTTGAATAACCATAGGAGTGGTACAAACATTTATTGATGCAGTACAGCCATTAACGGACGAAATTGACAACACATGGGGATATGTACCATGCAAGGACAAAGCTTGTTGTCCTTTTACCTTCAATTGTGCTTGTGTGTCTAGTACGGGTTCCTCACATGTGAACTCAAATAGCCATTATTTTGAGCTAGAGCTGACTTGTCACATTTTGATTGGTTCAAAGGTTTCGCTCCATTTATCCAATGGAGAAGAAGCACCACCCTTGCTCGGCTGCACACGGAGAGCTCCTCCTCCCTTAACTAACGGCCGACAAGAGCAAAGATGAAGCTCATCCGAGAGAGTTAATGGAGCTATAGATACTTATTTGGGTCCTGAAAGCAAGTTAGTATTACTTAATAACAAAATGGAAGCATTAGGTACCTTGGGGCTTCTTCATGCTCCAAGATGCTAGAGTTTGTTAGCTCCTCCAAGCCTTGTACTTGTGGTAAATGTTCTTCATTCAATGAAGAAGAATACTTTGCTTCACCCTTTGCCTTGTCCTGAAGGACATTATTCAGAGCTATATTGTAGGTAGATCACCCAACTCAGCAACATCAAAGGGCCTCGGCCACATTGAATGCACAAACACACACTGTCTTAGGAACCTTAGATTCATCGTTTCCACCTTGAAAACTTGAAGATTCATCCAAAGAAGAAGAGATAGAAAACTTATTTCCTTGAAAATAAGCGTCATTAACCATTGTGGAGCTTGGAGAAGGAGGACCCTTTTGGAGGAGGAACCCTTGAGTAGTGAAGAAGTTCTAGAGAGAGGTCAGAGCTTCTCTCTCTAGGAACTCGGCTCTGGCATTACTCAAACTGACTTCAGCAATTTAAATTGATCATTAACAGCCTTTATAAAAACCTTCATGTCAATATCTTGTGGTTCTCTGTCGCTACTCATGTTGACAATCTGAAAAAAATATATAAAAATGATTGTTTGTTCCTCACACACTCCCTCACGTGTTTACACTCAAATCAGTTTCACTCGTGTTTCACTCTTTTTAGCTTTTTTTTCAAAGATGATCTCACCACTCTTGCCTTTTACCACTCAAGCCAGCCTTCTTTATGTTCTTAAGAGAATCCAAAATCAATAAATCTTAAGGAGCAAATGTTAGATGGTGAAAAATCTAAAAAATCAGAATTTTAAAACTTAGTTGAAGCAAACGGGAATAGAAAGAAAAGAAATTAACTTTAAGGAGCCAAGAAAATAAGAAAACTTCAAAATGAAGCAAGAAACATGTGAAAGAACTCTCTAAAATACTCAATTGATGAATGAAGAAGCAAGGAAAACAAAGCAGCCTTCAATCTCCAACAATCTTTTTTTTTCAAGATAATTAGCTACTCGAAAATAAAAAAATAAAAAATAAAAAATGGAAATTCAAAATTCAAATTCAAATTCAAATAAAATTTGAATTTGAATTTGAATTTAAGATAAGTATAAGGATATGATGATAAGATGATAAGATGATAAGATGATATGATGTGATGATAAGATAACTCTACAACTATCTCACTGGCCCCCAAGGTTCTAAACCCTTCTTTTGTGGGTGATTTTAGACCAATCTCTTGTTGTAATTTGCTCTATAAATGCATCACCAAGATCTTGACAGACAGAATGAAAGCAACCCTGCCTGACTTGATTAGCCCCAACCAATGTGCTTTTATACATGGTAGAAGAATAGCAAATGACATCTTTCTTTCACAGGAATTACTCAGAAGCTACCATAGATCCCTTGGTATGCCAAGATGTGCTCTAAAAGTTGACCTAAGGAAGCTTATGACAGCGTCAATTGGCTTCTTATTGGTAAAGCTCTTCAGTGCATTAACTTCCCTAATATCTTTATTGGTTGGGACATGGAATGCATTTCCTCCCCCTAGCTTAGTTATTATAAATAGTGAACCCCGTGGCTATTTCAGAGAAGCTAAAGGCAGTAGACAAAGGGACCCAATCTCTCCTTATATTTTTTATAGTCATAGAAGTACTCACTGGTTCCTAAAGTTTACAGCTCGCCACACTACTTTCAAGTTTCATTGGAGATGTAAAGCCATTGACCCGGTCAATTTGTGCTTTGCAGATGACCTCCTCTTATTCTGTGGGAGGAGATGAGGAATCAGTGCACTCTCTTAAAGAGTGTCTTGAGGTGTTTCAAAGCATGTCAGGACTCCAAGCTAACACACATAAGAGTCAAGTGTTCCTTTCAGGAGTCGAAGATGAAGAAGCTTAGATTATTCAATCCACTATTGGCTTTCCTAGGGGTCTTCTTCCTGTAATATACTTGGGGGTGCCCCTTATTACCACTAAGCTTTGCAAAGCTGATTGTGACTCCTTGGTGGAGAGAATTACAGCTAGAACTGGATCGTGGGACTCTAAATACCTTTCCTTTGCTGGCAGACTCCAACTATCTCAGTCTATACTTCTAGCTATGTTTCAATTTTGGGCTGGCCTCTTTATCTTGCCGAAAAAGGTCATTAAGAACGTTCATGATCTCCTTAGGAACCTCTTGTGA
This sequence comes from Datisca glomerata, assembly GCA_003255025.1. Lineage (NCBI taxonomy): Eukaryota > Viridiplantae > Streptophyta > Magnoliopsida > Cucurbitales > Datiscaceae > Datisca > Datisca glomerata. The sequence goes on from QANY01003639.1 coordinate 27,396, forward strand.
AATGGTAATGCAGCCAAACACTCTAGGGCTAAGGTTGCTTGGGCTGACATATGCTGTTAGAAAAGCAAAGGAGGTCTAGGTCTCAGGGACCTCATTCTTTCCAATGAAGTGGCAGTGGCTAAGCATTTGTGGCTACTTATCTCAACCTCCAAGTTCTCCCTCTGGAAGGATTAGTGTCGGGTTCTTTTAATAAGACAGAGCTCTATCTTCTTAGTCCCTATTCCTGCTAATGCTTCTGGGGTTTGGAGGAAGATCCTCAAGCTTAGGGATAAATTCTTGCCTTTGCGTTCCACAAGCATTGGCAATGGTGAAAGTGTTAAACTCCTGACATATAAATGATATCCTTTGGGTATTTTACTTGAAATATTTGGCCAGAGATTGATTATTAGGACAGGATTGATTATTAGGACAGGTTGGTCCCTTGATTCAAAGCTAGCAGAAGTGATCCAGAAAGGTCAATGTATCTGGCCTACTGCCAACTCAGCTGAATTTATTGAACTAAGAAGTTGTTCAATCCTTCCTCCAAGATCTCTAGATCAGGATGTTTGGACTTAGAATATTAGCCCCAATGCCCGAAGGGAACCCGTTAGGTGGGCTAAACTTGTGTGGTTCAAGCATCACATTCCAAGGTTTAGCTTTATCTCTTGGTTGGTCTTGCTTGACAAGATTGCCTCTAGAGATAGGGTTGCACAATGGAATAACACACTCACTGGGGCAGATCTTGAATGTGTGTTCTGTATTAGGCATGCTGAGACCAGATCACATTTGTTGTGGGAATGCGCCTTTGCAAGATATATTTGGGAAGAGGTAATCAGAAAATGTGGTCTACAATCCTTACCTAGAGCTTCCTCTTGGTTCCAACTTATCTCAAGGCTTCTAATTTGGGCAAGGGTCTCTCACTTAGAGCCTCCACATTTAAGATTGCATTCACTTCTTTAATTTACCAGATCTGGAAAGAGAAATTCTAGGATCTTTATAGACCAATTTAATGATAGAAGTGTCATCTGCACCCTCATTTCGAGAACTGTGAAACTCAGGCTTTCCTCTTCTAAGGGCTTCAAAGGCAACTAGTTTAGCAAGGAGGTGCTGAAGCTTGGAACCTTGATCCTTCAATCTTCTTGTAATTTAGTGTTCCTTGTCTCTATTACATTAGTTGTAGCCTAGTTTATAAAGGCTTTGTTGCTTTGTGTGTGGCTGTACCTCCCCCACCCTCTCTTATTGCCTACTTATTCGGGCCTCATCTCTATTTCTTCATGTGAGCATCTCTAGCTGGATCCTGGGTTGCTACTCAGGGTTGGGCATATATATTTATGTCTAGTTTGACTAGGTGGACTTCGCTTGGTGATCTTGTTAATCTTTGCTGGTCTTTGTTATAAAGGCTTTAGTCAGCACCTTGCTCCTATTCTTTTGGTCCTGATATATATCAGGCTTAGGCCTTTTTCCTTGAAAATACAGTTTGTTCCTGGGGTATGCCCTTTGTAAGTGTGTAAGTATCTTTTGGTTAATACATCTATATCAAAAAATAAAATTCGAATTTGTAAAAGATAGAGATAATATGTGATAAGATAGAGATAAGATGCGATAAAACAATGGAATTTGAAATTCGAAATTTGAAGTCTAAAATTCCGAATTTGGGGGTAAAACTATGTAGAAACTTAAAGAGCTCAGAAACAGGTCGAACGAAGGAATTTAGCTTCGATCTTTGAAAGAACATTGTAGGGCACGAAAATCAGTTCAATTCAATATGCAATAATGCTTTTTTTTACTCCTGGATAAAAAGTTATGGCTATTATAAGATTAGCCAACAAATCACACGAAAAGACTAGATTTTGTTTTTTTGTGTTTTCTCTTGACTGAAACGAAAGCACAATAAGACTCGATACTAAGACAAGAAGTAGTAATGAAGGAAAAACACAAAACGAAGATAAAGAACGAAGATGATAGAAAACTTGTTTCCAGAAACTAATGTTCTGATACAAATTGATAAGAATCCCACTAGGCGACGTATGCTAGGAACCCTATCAACGAACAAGAAGCAAATGGGAAGCTAGGAACAAATTGAAGATTATCAGATTAGAACCCTAAGGAAAACTAAGTTCTTAAAACCCCAATTTTGAGACGCCACAAGGTTGATCACTCCCTTGATTAGTCAAAATATTGTATTCTACCAAGAACACATTAACGCAAAGTAAAAAATCATTGAATAATATTAATGACTAAAAGTGTCTATTTTTACATCATATTAGCCTTTATATAGTGACCCTAAAATGAAATAAGCATAAAAAATAAAAAAATAAACCGAAAACCTAAATGAGCCCAAGACCTAACAAACAACTTAAATTAAAAATAAAACTCTATTTAAGCCCTTGCACCCTAAACTTATAACTCAGAATCAAAGTGCTTTCATTCCCGAAAGAACGATAGCTGACAATATCTTTCTCTTACAAGAACTTCTTAGGAGCTACCGTAGATCCTTGAGAATACCATGATGTGCATTAAAAGTGGATTTAAAGAAAATATATGACAATGTTAGTTGGACTTTAATTGGTAAAGGAGTACAATGCCTCAATTTCCCAGATCTTTTCATCTCTTGGATAATGGAGTGTATCTCCTCTCCTTCCTATTCTATTAAGATAAATGGGGAGCTACATGGTTACTTCAGAGGAGCCAAGGGCATTAGGCAAGGGGACCACATCTCTCCCTACCTATTTATGATTATGATGGAAGTTCTTACTGGCTTGTTAAATTTTGCAGCTTCATTTTCTGAATTTCAGTACCATTAGGCAAGGGGACCCCATCTCTCCCTACCTTTTCTTTGCTGATGACTTTCTTATACTTTACAAAGGGACTAAGGAGTCAGTACAAACCATTAAAGACACTTTGGAGCTCTTTCAATGCATCTCAGGTATCCAACCCAATAAGTAAAAGAGCCAAATATTCCTTTCATGAGTCTAATAGGAACATATAGCTGACATTCTGGCTATTTTGGGCTTCCCCCAAGGACAATTGCCAATGAGATACTTAGGAATGCCCCTGACCATTTCAAAGTTATGCAAAAGTGACTGTGACTCACTAGTTGATAGAATTACAGAAAGAATCAGGTCATGGGATTCCAAGTTCCTTAGTCATGCAGGGAGATTGCAACTCATTAAATCAGTCTTAATGGCTATGTTCCAATTCTGGACAGGGCTCTTCATCCTGCCAAAGAAAGTGATAAAAAAAGGTTCAAGACACTCTTAGGAACTACTTGTTGAATCGAGAAGAGAATAAGCACACTGGTGCCAAGGTTGGTTAGGGTGATATATGCTGTGACAAGTCCCAAGGAGGTCTGGGTCTTAAGGAGTTTGTTTTAGCCAATGAGGTTGCAGTGGCAAAGCGCCTTTGGTCTTTGATCATAATATCTAAGCATTCATTATGAAAAAATTGGTGTCAAATCTATCTCATAAGAAAAAGCTCCATATTCATAGCTCCAATCCCTTCTAACCCATCTGGGGTCTGGAGAAAGATTCTAAAGCTTAGAAGCAAATTCCTGCCCTTTTGTAAAGCTCTATATAGGCAATGGTACAGACATTAATCTCTTAACTGATCCCTGGCACCTTTAGGCCTTTTACTACCCAAATTTGGGCAAAGAATTATGTCTGGTAGTGCATGGCAACTTGACTCCAAGATAAGTGACATCATTCTGAATGGATAGTGGCATTGGTCTACAATCAATACAGTGGAGCTTCTAGAATTAAGAAATATGCAACTTCCATTACCTTAAATAAATAGACCTGATTCTTGGATTTGGACTCCTAGCCCAAGTGGATCCTTCTCTTCTGCACATACTTACAAAATTTTGTATTCTACCAAGAACACATTAACGCAAAGTAAAAACTCGCTGAATAATATTAATGACTAAAAGTGTCTATTTTTACATCATATTAGCCTTTATATACACCCTAAAATGAAATAAGCATAAAAAATAAAAAAATTAACCGAAAACCTAAATGAGACCAAGACCTAACAAACAACTTAAATTAAAAATAAAACTCTATTTAAGCCCAAAACCCATAAAACACATTAACAATGAATTGGGCCTCATGTCATGGATTCTAATCCTTCTTCCAAATCCAAGCCTTGCACATAAAGATAAGTGATTATCCTTGGTGATGCCTTGGAATATTCTATAACAGCCTCTTTGTCATGCACGTCCATGACTTTGATTTGTAAAGCTTCTTTCATCTTTTTTGTTCTAGCTCGAGTCATTGGACCGCCAATTCCTTGTAATGGATCTTGCGAGTCTTTGGAAACAGCATCTTGATCCCCATCACTTACCATAATTGGTAATAAAGACAAGGGTACGCTTAGACCAAGGTCAGCACCTCCCTCACCTAAGATAGACATGCACGTGGGCTTCAAGGAGAAAGCACAAGGTAAATATGTGATAGTACAAGGTAAAAAAGAAATAGGACCTCATGCTACTAATTTACACGCAAATGTGTTTTGGGTGTCAAAAGTCAGTTCGAGTAGATTCCATACCCAAAAGATTCAAGTTTAGCCAAGTTCACCTTGTTTGGGCCTAAACACGTCTCATTGGATCTTTTTTACTCCGTATGGCTCTAAAAGCAACTAAATCGACAACAACACTCCAAATTCATATCCTAAACGGGTTTTGGGGCTTGAGTAAAGTCATGCCATGCGTGTAGAAAGAGAAGCTCTCCCTTATCTCTAGAATCTTGAGGTTTCTAGGGTTCTTCCCTCCTCCTCCGGGGAGGGGGAGACATTTTTTTGCTACCGTCAACAATGGTAAATGGAGTCTACTTCACAAAAACAGCCGCTATCCCACCTATTAGAGTTGCTCCTAGCTCTAGTTTGGAGGAAAAATCAAGTTCGAACTCAACGTCAGATTTGAACAAGAAAGTTGGTAAGAAGAAAGTTTGTGTTCGAGCTTTTAATGTGTCCGAAGCCCTTGATGCATGCATTAATGGTGTTGACAAAGAGCTTGATACTTGTTTTGGTACGGTTTCTTACAACCTTAACTCTCCAAAAAGGGAGATAAGGTCCATATGGCCATTAATGGCAATGATGAGCTTCAGTCAAGTTTAAATGAGATTTCAACCTCTAGTGGGAACATTCCTTTGGTCTCGTCCTCTCAGGTACACAATACTCAACCCTCTCCTTTTCCAGCACCATAAGGGCCCCTTCACCATGTGGTGGAGCCCCATTTTGGTTTACAGGTCCTTCTCTTGACAACGAGCATCTTCAAAACCTAGAAAGTTCATTCCCTTTGTCAGAAAAGCTTAGGCAAATAACAAAGGGTCCTCTGGCGAAGGGAGGAGCAAGGAGGAGAGAGGTGAGCAAGGGTGAAATCCTTTGTCCAAAGGTCAATGAGGGTGCTCTAGTTAGCCAATCAATTTCTGCCACCTTGTCACCTAAACAAACGAACCCTAACCATGCATGGGCAGCTTGCCTGGACATGCACTCCGAATTTAATGAGATTGGACAAAAGAGTGAAGGACACTTACCCTTACATGATTTGGGTAATGCTTTAGCTGGCCCCATCTTGACAAGGACAGACAAGGCGCCCCAAAAACCGGAACAAGGACAGAATTCATATATTGTGGCTGTACCCTAGTTGTGCATGAGGTGAAGGGATAGCCTTGGAATCCAAATTTTTGGTAAAAGGACAAGAGCAAAAGGAGATAGTATGTATTTCAGTCCCGCCCTTGCATGATTTGATTAATACTTTAGCTTACCCTACACTTGAAAGGACAGACAAGCTGCCTCAAAACCCGGAGCAAGGACAAAACCTAATTAAAGTGGCTGTTGATGCTTTCACACAAGGTGAGCTTAGCAAGGGTGAGGTCCTCTACCCAATGGACAAAGGGAGGGTGCCCCCCAACCAATCCCAGCTTGCCAACTCACCTACTAAGTCAAAAAAACGTTTGAATACAAGTGAAAAGGAGGGGACAGTACGGATCAGGTGCAAATCATGGAGAGGACAACATGCTTTGTCCTTGTCCTCTTCACAAGGTGCATGTGAGCTTGCTTATGACAAGTAAGTACAATCCGTACGGGACAATAAACACAGAAAAAGGACATAAATGCACTTTAGACTTGTCCTTCACCTCTTTCCCTCCCCTATCCCATGCTACACACGACCATGCCTTGTCATTTTCACCTTTTAATGGTTGTACCACCCTTTCAACCTTAATGTAGTTGAAACACACCAAGGTCAATTTCTTCCTCCTCTACTGCACGTAGACCTCCTCCTTCCACTTTCCTCATCTATGACCAAGTGGTTGAGGACCAAGAATTATATGCTTTCATACAAGGTTTTAGAAGAAACTGTGAATTTTATCCTGACCAAGCTGACCACTTCTCTAAACCTAATTCTAAGGAGCCTTTAGGTGATAATAAGGTTGATATAGAACTTTGTGAGGCTTCTAAGGATCCCACAAGGAAATATGGTTCCTGGGCTCAAAAAGTCAAGAAAAATGTGAAGCATATGCTTAGGTTAGCTCATGAAGATACTACCTTCTTTGAGCATGGAAATATCACGGTTATGCTACCAAGCAGCGTGACTAGGAGTAGTTTTACCAAATGGAATTGTTGCTTGGTGGGTTATTATATTGGAAAAACAGTCCCTCTCCATCTTGTAAAGAAGCTAGCACTTCAATTTTGGAAAAAATAGAGGTTTAGTGGACGTTACAGTGACTAAGGGACTGTTCTACTTTAGATTTAACTCAATTGAGGAAATGGAAATATTTAATCATGATAGCCCTTGGAACTTGCTTGGAAAATCTTTAGTACTCAAACCATGGCAACCCAACATAGTGTTTGCTAAAGATAGACTTGACGCCATACCTATTCGGGTTAAACTTTGGAATGTTCCAGTGGAACTTTGGTCTGAAATGGCTCTTGGACACATTGCAAGTGTCGTTGATAAACCACTCTATACTGATTCCCCTACGACCAAAGGTTTAAGAAAGGGTTATGCAAGAATCTGTGTTGAAATTAGTGTCCAAATTCGTTAGGGTGACCATTGTAGTGCTGACTTAGGAATTGAGGGTTGGGGAATCCTATCTTTGTGAAAGTTGACTATGAGGGTCTCCCAAAGAGGTGTCACCAATGCTCCATTTTTTGGCACAATTGTGACTATATTCCCAACCCTAAACCACAACATCCTCCATCTCCCGATTCTCACCACCTCTCCTAAATCTCCTTCTCATCCTCCCACACCTAAATCACCAACTCACACCCTCACCCAAACTCAAATCTCATCTGACCATTCACACATCAACCTACTACCCAACCACCCGTGGCGCAATATACAGTGTTCGCCTCTAAACATAATAGGAGAAAGATCTATCACCCTGTGATTCTTGAACCTTTAAATCACTCTCGTACAAATGAATTCGCTATCTTGCCTCTTTTAGAAGAAGGAGAGTTCATCTCCCCAATTCAAATTGAGCCTCCCCTTTCCAAGGGGATTGAGGAACCTGAGTTAGGGGATGAGGAACCTGATTCAAAATTGCCACTACCCGGATTGAATAACTCTACCCCTCCCCCAATTCCTTTGGCACTCCCTCTTACACCGCCTTCTAGTTCTAGTGAGAAAAAGCAAAAGAAAAAGAAGAAAGGGAAATTCAATCTCACTCCTCAGCCTGTAAAAAAGGGTGAGAAATTGAAACATACAAAGGGGGTGACCCCTTCCTCACAATGCTTAATATAGCCATTTGGAATGTAGGGTGCTCAATGGCTCCAACTGTGTAGAGACTTCAATTTTTCTGTATGTTCAGTTATTGAGACTAAAGTTAAAAGTGGTAACTTTAGTAATATTGCTAGTAGTGTGTTCCCTAATTGGGTATGTACTGCAAATTACGCACACTCTTCAGGTGGTAGAATCTGGGTTGCTTGGGATTCAACAACTATCAACCTCACTGTTCTTAGCTCCTGAGCTCAGGAAATATTTTGTAGGGTTTCCATCTTAAGTTCTAGCATTGATTTTTTTTTTGTCACCTTCGTCTATCTTTTAATGATAGGAGTGCTAGGAGGGACTTATGGGCTTCCCTTGAAGCACAATACTCAGTTTGCTCATCTTCTCCTTGGCTTCTTTTGGGGGACTTTAATGTGATTAGGAATCCCAATGAGAAGTTTGGTGGGAGAGAATGATGGAATGAGGGTATAAATGAATTTAATGACTGCCTTTATAATATTGAGGTGGAAGATCTTGCTTATTCTGGATGTCAATTCTCCTAGTCTAATAAACACCAAGATGGTACCTTCATCATATGTAAGTTAGATAGAGCTCTAGGAAACACTCACTGGGTTGATTCCTTCCCGAATGTGCAATGCCAGTTTCCACCACCTGGCATCTCTGATTTTTTTTTCGGTAAATTAAAAAGATTGTATTAACAGAAGAAGATACTTACAAATATACAAGGGGCATTCCTCAGGCAAACAAAACAAAGCAAACAAAGATGAGAGCAATCTAAACACAGATTGGAACCAACTTAACCACCAAAAGGATTACAAACAAGAGAATGGAACAAAAAGCACTAAACTTTAAGTATCAAAAACAGAAGCATTCAACCCCCAAGCAAGATGGATTTTCTTGTTCTTCTCATTCTCAGAGAAACCTTTACGACTCCAAAGTCTGCCCTAATGGTATTAACAATACAAGCCAAAACCACTTTCTTATCTCTCATTCTACCTTCAAAACTCTCGCATTCCTTTCTCTCCATACATGGTAGACAAAGGTGCAGAACATAAGCTTTAACAAAAGCCCCAAAAAAAGGCCACCACTCTTAGCTTTCACAAGTAGCCAAGAGATCAACTGATTCCAATTCCCAGGAGAGGTGACCAAGCCACACCAACTGACCAAACTCTGCAGATATGACTAGAGAAAGAGCATGAAACAAACAAGTGCTCAGAGGTCTCCGCAGGATGCAAGCAAAGGACACAAGAGGTGACATGGGGAGCCCCAGAAGTGCATCTCTGATCATAGCCCCATAGTTATCTAAATAGATTCAAATCAGCTCAAACCAAAGATAGCTTTCCTATTCTTTAACTTTTGGATGGATAGGCAAGGCTTCTGGGAGATAGTTGAGCAAGCATGGGGGACTCAAGTGACTGGTTCTTCAATGTTCCAAGTTAGTAAGAAGCTCAAAGTTGTGAAAATGGCCTTAAAGGAATTTAACAAACAGTTTTGCGATGTCTTACCTTCTAGGACCAAACTCGCTAGGGCTAAACCAATGCAGCTCTGATTGACCAAGAGAAGCTTGTAAACAGGGAATATATTAAGCTCATACATGTTGAAGAAAGCTTCTACAAACAGAAAACAAGAGTTCATGGCTAAATCTTAGAGATCAAAACTCTTCTTTCTTCTTCCAAAACATAAAATGGAGAAGAATTAGATCAAGAATTAGACTTCCTACACCAGGTTTCAACCATTTCTGATCCTAAGGAGGTGAAAAGCCACATCTTGCAATACAATTTTGATCTTTTGGGTACCCCTAACCCTCGCTTAGATATCAATTGGAATATTTTGAAAGGGCCCTCCCAAACAAACTGAATGATTCACAAGGCAACCTTTTGACATCAACTGTTACTACTGAGGAAATCAAGAACACTATTTTTAGTATGAGTAGTGATAAATCCCCATGACGTTATGGGTTCCCAGCTAGCTTCTTAAAAAAAGCTTGGCACATTGTAGGATGTGATGTGACCAGGCTATCTTTGTGTTCTGTCGGACATGGGAACTCTTGAAAGAAGCCAATTCTACAGCAATTTCCCTTGTTCCTAATGTCCCAAACCCCACTTCAATTAGTGACTTTAGACCCATTTCTTGCTGTAATGTCATCTACAAATGCATTACCAAGATTCTCAATGAAAGAATGAAGCCCTTGCACCCCAAACTTATAACTCAGAATCAAAGTGCTTTCATTCTAGAAAGAACGATAGCTGACAATATCTTTCTCTTACAAGAACTTCTTAGGAGCTACCATAGATCCTTGAGAATACCATGATGTGCATTAAAAGTGGATTTAAAGAAAATCTATGACAATGTTAGTTGGACTTTAATTGGTAAAGCAGTACAATGCCTCAATTTCCCAGATCTTTTCATCTCTTGGATAATGGAGTGTATCTGCTCTCCTTCCTATTCTATTAAGATAAATGGGGAGCTACATGGTTACTTCAGAGGAGCCAAGGGCATTACGCAAGGGGACCCCATCTCTCCCTACCTATTTATGATTATGATGGAAGTTCTTACTGGCTTGTTAAATTTTGCAGCTTCATTTTCTGAATTTCAGTACCATTGGAGGTGCGAAAAGCTAAAAATTGTGAACCTTTGCTTTGCTGATGACTTTCTTATAGTTTACAAAGGGACGAAGGAGTCAGTACAAACCATTAAAGACACTTTGGAGCTCTTTCAATGCATCTCAGGTATCCAACCCAATAAGTAAAAGAGCCAAATCTTCCTTTCAGGAGTCTAATAGGAACGTATATCTGACATTCTGGCTATTTTGGGCTTACCCCAGGAGAATTGCCAATGAGATGCTTGGGAATGCCCCTGATCATTTCAAAGTTATGCAAAAATGACTGTGACTCACTAGTTGATAGAATTACAGAAAGAATCAGGTCATGGGATTCCAAGTTCCTTAGTCATGCAGGGAGATTGCAACTCATTAAATCAGTCTTAATGGCTATGTTCCATTCTGGACAGGCTCTTCATCCTGTCAAAGAAAGTGATAAAAAAAGGTTCAAGACACTCTCAGGAACTACTTGTTGAATCGAGAAGAGAATAAGCACACTGGTACGAAGGTTGGTTAGGGTGATATATGCTGTGACAAGTCCCAAGAAGGTCTGGGTCTTAAGCAGTTTGTTTTAGCCAATGAGGTTGCAGTGGCAAAGAACCTTTGGTAGTTGATCATAATATCTAAGCATTCATTATGGAAAAATTGGTGTCAAATCTATCTCATAAGAAAAAGCTCCATATTCATAGCTCCAATCCCTTCTAACCCATCTGGGGTCTGGAGAAAGATTCTAAAGCTTAGAAGCAAATTCCTGCCCTTTTGTAAAGCTCTATATAGGCAATGGTACAGACATTAATCTCTTAACTGATCCCTGGCACCTTTAGGCCCTTTAAGCTTCTATATAGGATAAATGTCTAAGGAGAGAGAATAATCTCCACCTTGTCCTATCACATTTGGAATCAAATCATTTCTTTCATAGGAGAGAGAAAATAGTAGGCTCAAGATTTGAACTGAGAACCTCTCCTTCACTTTTTTTTGGAGAGAGAAATAGTAGGCTTCAAAAAGGAGCTGTCACCTCCTTCACTTTGATTGGAGAGAGAAATAGTAGGCGTCAAAAAGGAGTTCACACCTCCTTCCATTTTGATTGGAGAGAGAAATAGTAGGCTTCAAAAAAAGGAGCTGTCACCACCATCCTTTACACATGAGCCAATTTGTCTCCTCCAGGAAATGAGAGTTCATCTTCAACCTAAGAAACTTGGGCAAGCTTGAAAAACTCTGAGCACGACCCCTAGAACCTCCATGGGAGCCTCTAATCTTAGATAAGCTAGCTCTCAATGATATGAAAGAGAGAGAATAGAATTAAAATCCAAAACCTGGTTACCTTGCCTAAGTGGCTTCTCCTTAGAATAGAGATAGCCTTGTACAGAATGGAGCCTTGTATGTCTTCATGAGCGAAACTTCACCCACCTTGGCTGATAGAGACCAACAAACATTGGAATAGACTCCCTGATTCAAACTAGGTTTCTCCTTAAGATAAAGTAAGGTCTATGACTGACCAGGACGTTGAATACTCCCCCCAACAGTGATTAGATGCTCTTTCAATCAGATTAGGATAAATATCTAAGGAGAGAGAATAATCTCCACCTTGTCCTATCACATTTGGAATCAGATTTGAATTAGAACCTCTCCTTCACTTTGTTTTGGAGAGAGAAATAGTAGGCTTCAAAACGGAGCTGTCACCTCCTTCACTTTGATTGGAGAGAGAAATAGTAGGCTTCAAAAAGGAGCTCACACCTCCTTCCATTTTGATTGGAGAGAGAAATAGTAGGCTTCAAAAAAAGGAGCTGTTGCCTCCATCCTTTACACATGAGCCAATTTGTCCCCTCCACCAAATGAGAGTTCATCTTCAACCTAAGAAATTTGGGCATGCTTGAAAAACTCTGAGCACCACCCCTAGAACCTCCATGGGAGTCTCTAATCTTAGATAAGCTAGCCCTCAATGATATAAAAGACAGGGAGTAGACTTAAAATCCAAAACTTGGTTACCTTGCCTAAGAGGCTTCTCCTTAGAATAGAGATAGCGTTGTACAAAACGGAGCCTTGTATGTCTCCATGAGCGAAAATTCACCCACCTTGGCTGATAGAGACCAACAAACAATGGAATAGACTACCTGATTCAAACTAGGTTTCTCCTTAAGATAAAGTAAGGTCTTGGACTGACCAGGACATTGAATACTCCCCCCAAGAGTGATTAGATGCTCTTTCAATCAGATTAGGATAAATTTCTAAGGAGAGAGAATAATCTCCACCTTGTCCTATCACATTTGGAATCAGATTTGAATTGAGAACCTCTCCTTCACTTTGTTTTCGAGAGAGAAATAGTAGGCTTCAAAAAGGAGCTCACACGTCCTTCCATTTTGATTGGAGAGAGAAATAGTAGGCTTAAAAAAAAGGAGCTGTCGCCTCCATCCTTTACACATGAGCCATATTCATCCCCTCCACCAAATGAGAGTTCATCTTCAGCCTAAGAAATTTGGGCATGCTTGAAAAACTCTGAGCACCACCCGTAGAACCTCCATGGGAGTCTCTAATCTTAGATAAGCTAGCCCTCAATGATATGAAAGAGAGGGAGTAGAATTAAAATCCAAAACATGGTTACCTTGCCTAAGAGGCTTCTCCTTAGAACAGGGATAGCGTTGTACAAAACAGAGCCTTGTATGTCTCCATGAGCAAAAGTTCACCCACCTTGGCTGAAAGAGACCAACAAACATTGGAATAGACTCCCTGATTCAAACTAGGTTTCTCCTTAAGATAAAGTAAGGTCTTGGACTGACCAGGACATTGAATACTCCCCCAAGAGTGATTAGATGCTCTTTCAATCAGATTAGGATAAATATCTAAGGAGAGAGAATAATCTCCACCTTGTCCTATCACATTTGGTATCAAATCATTTCTTTCATAGGAGAGAGAAAATAGTAGGCTCCAGATTTGAACTGAGAACCTCTCCTTCACTTTTTTTTGGAGAGAGAAATAGTAGGCTTCAAAAAGGAGCTCACACCTCCTTCCATTTTGATTGGAGAGAGAAATAGTAGGCTTCAAAAAAAGGAGCTGTCACCTCCATCCTTTACACATGAGCCAATTTGCCCCCTCCAGCAAATGGGAGTTCATCTTCAACCTAAGAAATTTGGGCAAGCTTGAAAAACTCTGAGCAGCACGCCTAGAACCTCGATGGGAGCCTCTAATCTTACATAAGCTAGCTCTCAATGATATGAAAGAGAGAGAGTAGAATTAAAATCCAAAACTTGGTTACCTTGCCTAAGAGGCTTCTCCTTAGAATAGAGATAGCCTTGTACAGAATGGAGCCTTGTAAGTCTCCATGAGCGAAACTTCACCCTCCTTGGCTGATAGAGACCAACAAACAATGGAATAGACTCCCTGATTCAAACTAGATTTATCCTTAAGATAAAGTAAGGTCTTGTTCAAAACTGTTACATCAAGTACTTTTGGGTCCCAAGCAACCCAAATTCTACCCCCTGCAGCAAAATTGTAGTTTGCTACCACCTCCCAATTAGGAAAAATGGCATTTGCGAGATTAGTGAATTTAAAGTTTTTCACTTTAGTTTCAAGTAAAGAACAAAGAGAAAGATTGGAATTCTTACAAAGCTTCCTCACAGCAGCTTGTTTTAAGGAGTCATTGAGCTCCCTAATGTTCCAAGTAGCAAGATTAAACATGAATGTGTGGTTTGTAGGTTTCCCCACTAGTTGCAACTCCTTTATCTCTACCCTTTGCAGGGTGTGGTGTGCCATTGACCTTCTTCTTCTTCTTCTTCTTTCTAGGATGCCTAAAGACATTCAATTTCAGCTTATCCACCAAGAACGTACTAGCAACATTAGTACAACTCTCATTATCAATAATCATTGTACATATCTTGTCTCTAATTAAGCATCTAGTGTGAAAAATTTGTTCTTGTTGCTCTTCATCACCGTCATCCTTAGGTTGCATGCTTAGTTCTCCTAGCAACTAACAAATCACCTTTAACCAGTCCTTCAATTTCAACATCAGAACAATCCTCTAATGCTGGCATCTCGTCCTCACTTGAACTATCACTTTCGATCTCACCATTCTCCATTACAATTATTACTCTTTTGTTTGGGCATTGAGAAGAAATATTCCTAAAGCTTTGGCACCCAAAGAATTTAATATCTCATGATTTAGAAGAATATTTAATTTTGGTTTTACCTTTAACAACAGCAACCGACTCCTCTTTAGCTTGGCTTCTTGTCTTGATTTTGAGGAGTTTTTGAAATCTCTCCAATTCGGCTTCCATGAAGAATTAGAAAGATGAACCAGATCAGATTCCCTTTGGTTTGAGTTGCTTCATCACTTTAATGGCTTTGTGCAACAACTCCTCCATCTCCACACAGTGATGCAAATCCACCACATCAGTGATTTCCTTATTTAAACCTCCAATAAATCGAACCATGGCAGCCTCTTCACCCTTATCATTGCTATCTCCATCTCCTTGTAATAATATTCCACGCTCATTGAACCTTGAACCAGACCTTGCAATTTTCTTTGTAAATCTCTATACTAGTGACTAGGAATATATCTCTTTCGCATCACCACTTTCATGTCCTCCCAAGTTTGAATAACCCTCTCCACGTTCCTCTTCTACTAAGCACCAATTGATCCGGCCAAATACTCGCTAATCGAAAAACTCCACGACTGCCAATTTGACTTTCTTCTCCTCCGAATAATTATGACAGTCAAGCACATGTTCAACTTTTCTCTCTCACTCGAAATACAACTCCGGATCATTCTTCCCTTGGAACGTAGGAATCGTCATTTCAATACTTCCAAGATTGTTATCCTTCTTTTCTCGATTCCCCTTTTTCCTCCTTAAACTAGAACTTTCATAATCAGAATATTCCTCCTCTTCCGTAAACGTTCAAATCTCGCATTCAACAACTTAAATATTTTTTTGGTAAATGAAAATATATTAACCAAAAAGGTAGGTACACAAATAGAAGGGGCATACCCCAATCAAGCCTATTTCTAACTATAAGCATTTACAAGTGAGCCTAAATTATCAAACTCGGTCGACCAAGGTCAACACCAAAATATACCACAGAGAAAGCAAAGAAGCTCCCCACTCTAACTAGGGCTAAAGGCCTTATAAGTAGCTAAATTAGCCTTACAAAATGAAGAGATGCCTTACAAAGAAGTGATGGCACTATCCTAACAAACAACACAAATGCTAGATTGACTGATAATCGATGCCAATAAGAAATCCACAGCACGGTGATATCCTCAGCATAGTGATATTCCTTGTCAGCCCGAACCACCTACAAAATCTAGAGCCATTGCAAAACAGACACTAAGCAGCCCTGTAGCAGGTGCTCTCAGTGAGATGCAGCAATATAGCAATGGGGGGGGGGGGTTAGTGCCAAAAGGCATAGATTAATCTAGTATCAAAGTCTGGAAATTAAACTCTGTAAGGGCCTTTATAGCATAGTACCCTTACAATTACAAAGGTAATTAAGAAAGAAATGAAAACAGATCCTGATCCTGGATCCGAGAGACCACTTGAGCAAGCACAACCCCTATGCACCTGCAAAAGAACCATAGCCATTGCAAAACAAACACAAAGCAGCTCCAAAGAAGCCCTAAGTGATGAAATGCAGCAATGTAGTGGTGGTGGGGGGGAAACCCCCAAAAGAAAAGGACTGCAATCATAGAAATAGCAGAGTAGAGCCAAAGCCATTGCAAAATAGTACTTGGCCGCACCAAGCTGGAGCCCTAAGTAAAGCAACAATGCAGCTAAGGAGGGGGTGGAGATGGGGATTTATCCTAGCCCTCTTGTAATTCTATACCTGGGCTACCTCATTCAAGAATGGTGGGAGGGAACACCCAAGAATCCATTAAAGAAGGAGCCAAACTGTCAAGCTGAAAGCCTTTTGCAAAGTCACACTCAATGAAGGTGGGAGTGGGATTCGTCATGTCCTACACAAAACACACAGTTAAGCATGCTCCCAGATGGTGATTGGTTCCATGTAGCAATTTTGTCTCTGGTGGCAAGCTTTTGTAGAATAGCAAGCCAAGAAATGAAGCTGCACCTTGGGATGCTATGCTTGAACCAAATAAGTTTTTCCCATCTAACTTTATCCTTTTGTGGGGCTAGAGCCTTATAGGTGTGAGCTGAGGAGAAGTATCCATTTGGACTTGGTGTCCAAACCCAAAATCCAATTCGTGTACTTGTTTATCAATAATAATGTCACTTACCTTTGAGTTAAGCTGCCATACACTGCCACATAGTAGTCTAGTACCAAATCTGGGAAGTAAAGGGCCTAATGGGTGCCAAGGGTCGATCAGGAGGTTAAGATCTCTGCCATTACCCACAATAGCTTTACAAAAGGCAAGTATTTACACCTGAGTTTTAAAATCTTCCTCCAAACCCAAGACGGGTTAGAAGGCATTGGGGCTATGAATATGGAGCTCTTTCTGATGAGGTAGACTTGGCACCAATTTTTCCATAGAGAGTGTTTTGATATCATTATTAGGAACCACAAATGCTTAGCCACTGCAGCCTCATTTGCTAATAACACCAACTCCCTAAGGCCCAAGCCTCCTTGGGCCTTATCACAGCATAGATCACCCCAGGCTACCTTAGCTCCAATATGCTTATCTTCTTCCCCATTCCAAAGGTAGCTCCTAAGAGTGTCTTGGACTTTTTTAACCACTTTCTTCAGCAGAATTAAAAACCCAGCCCAAAATTGGAGCATAGCCATTAAAACTGACTTAATTAGCTGCAACCTACCCTCGTAACTAATAAACTTAGAGTCCCATGACCTGATTTGTCTGTAATTCTGTCAACAAGGGCATCACAATCACTCTTGCACAGCTTAGAAGGGATGAGAGCCATTCTGATATGAACCTCACCGCCGCTTTGTGATGAAACCCGATAACAATGATGGTTCAAGAACCCAAGGATCGATTTTAAATAAGAAGAAACCCCAACCCATTTTTTATGACACAAATAGAACCTTAAGTATAAGACTTAACACCCAAGAAGGAAAAGAACCAAAGTTATGGTTTAGACGCCACACTCAAGAACAAGAAGGAAAAGTGAGAGATAAGTCTAGGTTTTAGACGCCACAAGAATATTCTTGATAAGTCTGAAAAGTTCCTAGAAAAACCAAAGAGAATACTCTCACAAAAAAGTTATATTGAATAAAGTTGTTTAATACGTTGTAAAACCATACTTAAATAGAAAAACTAGAAGCCTTGAGTCCTAAAGTGTTTAAATCACCTAAACTAAATTTAAAAGATAAATAAATATTAATTGCAATAAATAAGGAACTTGTAATCCACCCAAAAGACTCCTATTTGTTATCCCCTTCTAGGTTAGGATTGTCAAGGTGTCTTGATTACTGTCATCATTTAAAATGTCAAGTCATGCTCCATGCGGGCTGCCATGTTGGACTCCACATCATGTCCCATGTAGGCTGCCATGTTGGACGTCACATCATGCCCCATGTATGATGTCTGTTGGATGACACACACCATGCTCCATGTGGGCTGCCATCTTTGGCCATGATTATAATGAAGTTGACAGGTCTAACTTCTTCTTTTCCAAAATTAGACATCTCCACACTTGTTTGGGCCTCCAGTTGCTCCACTAGCGCATTGAGTTCTTCAACCATCCTCTTTGCTCTAGTTCTTGTGATTGGACCACTTGTTACTTGAAATGGATCCATCATTTGAGCTTGTACAACCGGATCCTCATCATTCCCTCCCTCTTGAGAATGATTTGTCCTCAAATCGTCACCTTCTTGATAGAGCATCAGCCACAATGTTCTCTTTCCCTTGCTTATACTTGATTACATAAGGTCTCTATGAATTCCACCCACTTGGCATGCCGTTTGTTGAGGTTGTGTTGTCCCTTCAAGTGCTTTAAGGATTCAAGATCCGTGTGAATCACAAATTCTTTAGTCCACAAGTAGTGTTGCCATGTTTCCAAAGCTCTCACCAAAACATATATCTCCTTGTCACACGTTGGGTAGTTCAACACATCCCCATTGAATTTCTCACTAAAGCAGGCAATTGGTCGGCCCTCTTGCATTAGGACAACACCCATCCTAAACCTGAAGCATCACACTCAATTTCGAAGATTTTAGCAAAGTTAGGTCAAGCGAGCAAAGTTGCATTGGTTAGTTTCTCCTTGAGCAAATTGAATGCCTTTTCTTGTGCACTACCCCACTTAAATTCAACATTCTTTTTAATGACTTCGGTTAAGAGCGCAGCTATGGTGCTAAAATTTTTCACAAATCTTCTATAAAAGCTAGCTAACCTGTGAAAGCTCCTAACCTCCCCAATACTTCTAGGTATCGGCCAATCTCTAATTGCTCTAACTTTTTCCTCATCTACCTCAATTCCCTTAGCACTAACAACAAACCTGCCTATCACATTTGGAATCAAATCATTTATTTCATAGGAGAGCGAAATTGTAGGCTCCAGATTGTAACCGAGACCTCTCCTTCACTTTGTTTTGGAGAGAGAAATAGTAGGCTTCAGGAAAGGAGCTGTCACCTCCTTCACTTTGATTGGAGAGAGAAATAGTAGGCTTCAAAAAGGAGCTCACACCTCCTTCACTTTGATTGGAGAGAGAAATAGTAGGCTTCAAAAAGGAGCTCACACCTCCTTCCCTTTGATTGGAGAGAGAAATAGTAGGCTTCAAAAAAGGCGCTGTCACCTCGATCCTTTACCATTGCCACATGAGCCAAATTGTCCCCTCCAGCAAATGAGAGTTAATCTTCAACCTCAAGAAATCTGGGCAAGCTTGAAAAACTCTGAGCACCACCCCTAGAACCTCCATGGGAGGTTCTAATCTTAGATAAACTAGCTCTCAACTGATCTGAAAGAGAGATAGTAGAATTAAAATCCAAAACTTGGTTACCTTGCATAAGAGGCTTCTCCTTAGAATAGAGATAATAGCCTTGTATAGATGGAGCCTTGTATGTCTCCATGAGCGAAAACTTCACCCACCTTGGTTGATAGAGACCAACCAACAATGGAATAGACTCCCTGATTCAAACTAGGCTTCTCCTTAAGGTAAAGTAAGTTCTTGGACTGACCAAGACATTGACTACTAAACCCAAGAGTAATTTCACGACCCTCCCCCCCCCCCCCTTAGCTGAGAGAGAAAGAGGAACACCTTCTAGGTAGATGCCCACTTGAACTTCAAAACTCAAAAGCTGGCTCCGAGCTTTGAGAAACTTTCTTCCCTCCATGATCAACCAGAGCTTTCTAGAGAGAAGAAATCACCATAGGTAGAAACCTTGGCCAGTAGCCCATAAGTGAGTTTGTCACCCCCCTAGAGAGAAGGGAGAGCTTCTCTCTCTAGAAGTTTGAACTGACTTTTTGCGTTTGAGATAACCAAAGCATATCCCTAATGGAGCCCAAAATAACCTTGATCAAAACTGCACTATCCCTGATTTTTCCCTTAAAGATTCTGAGGTTCCTCTCCCTCAAATGTGTTTTGGGTTTCAAAAGTCAATTTGAGTACATGCCATGCCCAAACGATACAATTTTAGCCAAGTTCATCTTGTTTGGGCCTAAACATGTCCCATTGGATCTTTTTGACTTCGTATGACACTGAAAGTACCTAAAACGACCACATAACTATAAATTCTTATCCCAAATGTGTTTTGGATGTCCAAAGTCAGTCCAGTATATGTCATTCCTGAAAGATCCAAGTTTAGCCAAGTTTATTTAGTTTGGGCCTAAACACGTTCCATTGGGAGACTTTGACTCCGTACAGCACTAAAGGCACCTAAAACAACCAAAACACTCCAAACTCTTATCCCAAACATGTTTTGGGTGTCAAATGTCAGTTCAAGTACATGTCAAGCCCTACAGATCGAAGTTTAGCCAAGTTCATCTATCTTGGGCCCCAACACATCCCATTGGGTCTTCTAGACTCTGTATGGCAATAAAAGCACCTAAAATAGCAAAGACACAACAGATTCTTTTCTCAAACGTGTTTTGGGTTTGAAAAGTCAGTTCGAGTGCATGCCATATCCAAACGATCCAATTTTAGCCAAGTTCATTTATTTTGGGCCTAAGCACGTTTCATCGGGTCTTCTTGACTCTGTATGGCACTAAAAGCACCTAAAACGATAAAAACACTTCAAATTCTTATCTCAAACGTGTTTTACGTGTCAAATGTCAAATCGAGTACATGCCATGCCCAAACGATCCAATTTTGGGCATGGCAAGTTCATCTTATTTGGGCCTAAACATGTTCTATTGGATCTTTTTGACTCCTATGACACTAGAAGCACCTAAAATGATCACAACACTCTAAATACTTATTCCAAAAGTGTTTTGGGTGTCAAAAGTCAGTTCGAGTACATGCCAAGATTCAAGTTTAGCCAAGTTCGATTAGTTTGTGCCTAAACACGTCTCATCGGGTCTTTTTAACTCCATATGGCACTAAAAGTACATAAAACGGCAAAAACACTCTAAATTCTTATCTCAAACGTGTTTTGGGTATCAAAAGACAGTTTGATAACATGCCATGCCTTGGAATTGACTCAAAGGTGAACTGAGGAGGTTCAACCAAAGATTTTGCAGTCATCTTCCTTCTAGAGTTAAATTGGCTGAAGCACACATGGAGTCAATTCAAAACTTGTTGGGAATGACCCTTTAAATGCATTGTTACAGGCTCAGGAGAGAGATGCATGGTCCAAATTCTTTGAGCTTAGACATGCTGAAGAGAGCTTCTACAGGCAGAAGTCAAGAGTACGGTGGCTTCAGTTGGGTGATCAGAACACTTCTTTCTTTTTTCAAAGTATGAAAAAAAAAATAGATTCAAAACCAGGATTACACACCTGGACAACCAAGGCTCTCTACTTACTTCCCATGAGGAGATCCAGGATCATATATTAGATTACTACAAAAATCTCTTGGGTACACCAAATGAAGAAATGGGAGTCAATTGGAGTATACTTGATTGTGCTTTGCCAAGAAAGCTTGGAC